>JBBBDQ010000434.1:1582500-2182500 GCA_037127315.1 Ascarosepion bandense
GTAGTCAGTCCTTCATATTTGTAAGTTAGGGGTGAAGAGCCCCTCACAAAAAAAACAAAAAACAACAATATCTGTAGCTCCTAACACAAGAAATAAAAAGTTGTAAAATGCTATTGACTAAATCTAGCACTTCTATTGTTAAAATGAAAAGATTGAGAAAATTCTTTTTAACTTCATGTGCATCATGGTGTCATGGACATCAGCTTGAGATGAGAAACTGGAAAGCAGAGCTCAAATTCTAGTCAATTTTTCAGAATCAACACACGTTTAACGGCTTCACCACATTGAAAGAGTCTACCATTGAAAAACAACACATTTGAGTGACATCACTAATGTGCAAATTCCCTTGGGAAAGATGAAATTATCTCTTCTCTTTCCCCAGCTATGGGTTAAATTGTAGGACAGACTAGGTCAGGTAGTCTTGGTTAACAACCAGCATACCACAGGAAGAAATGGCAAACTATCATGATAAAATCTGATCGCCTGAAGCATGTATCACGTATGGCACTTAACTGACTGATATGCTGTGCTATTTCTATGTGTTATTGACTGTTTCTCTTACATGAGATCAAAAATTTCACTTATCATCCACTTTTTTCTTCTTCTCTTCAGTTATATAATTGTTTGCATTTATCTTTTTAAATTACACCATTACAGATACATTAGTTAAATTTTTTAAAAATCCTTAAGATAAATAAAAATCAAATATTCAACTTAAGAAATAAGCATGAATGAAGATAGTTAACTTAAATGACTTATTGAATTTTGAAAAAGATAAAAAAAAGACTTCACTTTTACACTTTGTAATTGAAAAATAAATTTATTTACAGCTGATATCAGTTTCTCTATCTACAGAGTCTAAAAAATCTTCTTCAAACATAATTCCTCAAACATTTAATGTATTTAGGATATAATATTTTTTAGTTTTCTACTTTATTCATTGTCGGCAATTTTCTCCAGTAGGCTACAAAACTCAAAAATAACAAAATTTTCATTTAACTCTTAACAGCAAACTTGCAAATGATGAAATTCACAAAAGTTAAACCCATAAAAGTTTAGATCAAACCGTAGTTATCACCACCATATCAGTAAGAGTTACTTGCTCTTTATTTTCCAATCAGTCAGTCAGTTAAGTGCCATACATGATACATGCTTGGGTGATCATGTCTCGAAAGAGACATGACTGACTGGACATAAGATTATCCTACAGTAGGTTGCCATTACTTTCCACAATAGACTGGTTGCCAGCCAAGGCTATAAAACCCAATCTGTCCTGTTATTTAACCCATAACTAGAGGGAAGAGATGTATTAATACTTTCCTAAGAGTATTTGCGCATAAGTGAATGCAAGGAATTTAACTGGAATTTGAACACAGTTCCCCGATTTCTCGTTCTGAGCCAATATCCACTGCTCCACAACATGCATCCTATTTTCTAATACTTGACTTAATTTTTTGACAATTATCTTGTCATACATATAATATATATTACAAATAAATATTATAAAATACTTATAAAATAATATATAATAAATATACAAATAAATATATAATACAAATAAAAATGAGGAAAAAAAAGTAAAAACATAAAAATAGCAAAATGAACATTTAACATTACACGTATAGGGATTTTTAAAATGCTTTATTAGTTTAAATACAGTATTTGTACTTAAACATAGGTATTAATTAGTTTGTTTTTCTTATGTATATATACACACACACATACATACACACACAAGGAAAACTCCACATCATCTAAAGTGGTTATAAATTATAATTCATTTCAAAAAGCAATTTTATTTGCTATAAACTCCTCAGAACAAAAACAAAATTCAAAAGAAAGGGAATTCAAGTAATTTGACTCAGAATAGAAATCTTTATTCGTATACAGATCTATTGCTTAATATTTTATATTAAATAGATTTTTTTGGATTATTTTCTCTATTTATGAACTTGGCATCACACGTATATCCAGGTGAAGAGACCTAAGAGTTTTAGAATTCCAAGTTCTCCGGCATTTATCCAGGTGAAGAGACCTAAGAGTTTTAGAATTCTGAGTTCTCCGGCATTTACCTTTTAAAAAAAATACTCAATACAACATATATCGTAGAGCATAATATCATTATATATAAATTTGTCTTTTATTTAAAATTAATTTCATTTACATTGCAACTCAGAAATTTTCATTTCGAGATTTGACCTTGTTATCAGGCAATGTTGACTTTTGTTGTGATTTACATTTGAATGAATAAAACAATATGCTTTTTATTTAAAGAGTTGATATGGATCGAAGAAGACAGAAAAATTTGTGCATGCATGTGTTTAATTTAATTAATCAGAATTAAGTTCAACTTTTAAAATTTGAAAATATGGGTTATATGTTTTGGGGTTTCTTCTTTCAGTCTTAACAGGAAAGTGTCAGTCAGTCAGTCAAATTATATACACAATGTAAACAAATGCCACATATATGCCATTTGTTTACATTGTGTATATAACTGCTAAAATTTACCTTTCTTCGCTTTGTGCTGATAGCTTAGGGGTAGAATTTCTGACTGACATCAAATCGGTCAGGTTTCAATCCCAGCTGGAAGCAATCAAATGTCTAGCCATACTGATGAGCTGTGATACAGCAAAACAAGACTGTATGTGAATAACTATCTAAAGTAAGATCTGAAAATGAACCTCTACAAATATTCTAACATATTTTAAAATAATTCTAACAATTTGTGTAAAAATACGACTACTTTTATTTTTTTTTTAACGTAAAAGATCTTTTAACATTGAATAGCTCTATTCACAAAGATTTTGATTGACTCTGTAATTTTATCAATGTTAATGAAGCAGAAGCTTATATCTGTGTTTTCAAACTTCTAAAATCCTCTGTAGTTTTATGAGCCAAGGTAACAATTCCATTCAATTTGCAAACAAACATATGTAATTACAATTAAGATAAAACTTTGGTACAGGTTAAGAACTCAAAGTAGAACACCTTAAGAAAAACAGAAGATGACAATAGCAGAAGAAGTTTGTATCAAAAGAAAGTAAAAAAAATGGATAACAGATGAAATAATGGAAGGAGAAGCAGTAGTTAACACCCAGAAATGGATTAGAGGAAATGCTTTTCTTCCAACTACCACCCCCTAATTTTCTAAATAACCATGAATTCATCTTATATTTTCAAAATAAATCATTTTCACAATTTATTTTAACATATCACCTGAAGAGGAACGGTTTTGTTCTGAAACATGAAATTTTTTGTTTAGTGATATTATGCTTTTATAAACCATTGTAATAACAAAATTACAATATATGTGTGTGCGCGTGTGGACAACAATTTCTTTTTTATACAGGTTTCATTTTTTTGAAATGTAACCAATGGCAACTACAAACACAGACAAAAGCAACAACATTGATATTTTTTTACAAAAATCAAATGCACAATAACTACAGATGGGATGAATCTTCACTTCGCAATATCATTCAAAATTATGTAACACTGATCAATTCAAACAAGAAAATTAAATTATCTATTATAAAAAAAAAAAAAAAATTCAAAATTGCTAACCTCATTATCAATAATAATAATTCCCTGCAAAATCTAAACTGCAGACAACCAGTGTCATTTACAAATTTATATGCCCTTTGAGGAACTGTGTTCCTCAACTATCCAAATCCGTAAACAATTACACTGGCTATACCCCCACAAAAGTGATGAGAAGATTGACCTTACACCTTTCACGCAACAGTTCCATTCGATCTCATTTAAACACACATCAGGATCTTCCAGACCTATCCGTGATATTCATGTTGATAATACATACATAATAGCACCATCTACATGCAAAAGATGATTTAAAATAATGAAGGCATTACTAATAAAAAAGAGAAATCCTACACTTAATAACATCAATTATGAACATGGTAACAATGTGTTTACCATGTTCAGAACTTAACATACACAAGACTCTATATGCATAAACTTTACACATGTTTATTTACAAGTAAAACAAAACTAATTCTTGATAATGGCTAAAAGCACTCAAAAGTACAAAACCATTCATATATAATTTGTTCTAAAAATAAAAAATTATACGAACACATGAAAAATTATATAGAAACTTAATGATAATACTTTGTCTGTCATTTTTAATGAAATCTGTATATATAGTATAGCAAGACAGCAGATAATTTTCTAAACATATATTGTTAAACAGACAAAAAAATGTCTGTTTAATCATGAGCCATTCTAAACATCGTATTTTGGCTTTAATTTCAGGTGAAAATAAAGACAAAAATTCTCCAACATTTGAATATTTTTTTTTATTATGTTAGTTCTAAGCTTTCGGTTCACATGAGCCATCTTCAAAGAGAAGATGATATTAACCCACACTCAATAAAATCACATTTCAATCCAGTCACAACACATTGCATTTAGACATATGGTTCTATTGTTAACATTTCAGCCACTCACGTGGTGTGACGTCATAGAACCACCTTACAAATTTACGACCTGCGTCTGCTATACGACTGTTGTCGTATAGCAATGTTTTATATCAACACAAGTTAATATCGTCTTTGATGGTGGATGTCTTTATGTTAACGTCCCTGTAACCTCTCTGAAGATGACTCATGTGAGCTGAAAGCTTACAGCCAGCATAAAAAAAAAAACAACATCCAAATGAACAATTTTTTGTCTATATTTTCACTTGAAACTTAAGTCAAAATACAATGTTTAGAATGGCTCATAAAACAGACATTCATTGTCTGTTATATATACACACACACACACACATAGCAAAATTGGTATCGTCTTTAAGGATGATGCAACTTTGTGTTGAGACTCTAATAAAACCTTCTAATGAACTCAGTTAAGTGCCATACGTGATACACGCTTGGGCGATCATGTCTCGAAAGAGACATGATTGACTGGGCAGAAGATTATCCCGCAGTAGGTTGCCATTGCTTTCTGCGGTAGACTGGTTGCCGACCAAGGCTATAGAACCCAATCTGTTCTATCTGCTAACCCATAACTGGAAGGAAGAGACTGTATTTGCGCGTAAGTGAATACAATAGATTCAACTGGTATTCGAACTCGGCTCCCCGGTTTCTCGTTCCGAGCCGATATCCACTGTACCACAACGCACACCCTAAAATTAAAATATTAAAATATGTACTAGAATTTAATTAAATCAGATATATTAAATTATCTCCCCCTTTTGAACAGATTTATCTCCCTTAAACCAAGCTTTTACGAAAGTGATTTACTATTTTCTGCTTTAATGTCAACAGTTAATTTTTACTTAAGTCATTTATATGATTGTAATTAAACGGAAATTTTCACTAAAATTGTGTTAAACTAAATTTTGCTTCTATTTTCTGCATTAATATATCAATAACAATGAAAAAAAGATAAATCAACAAGAGATCTTCAAAAATTCTAACAATGAGAAAGAAAAAAGTGAATGCTACTTACTTAATTTTCAGCATGTTTTATCATATGATATCTCGTTTTCAAAAAAGAAAAAGAAAATATTTAATTTCCGACTGAATTTCTGGTATCAGGAGTTCAGATTTACCTTACAGATATTATATTATCCTCATCTTTCATTTATGCCCCTTGGACATCTTCAAGTGAACGTCAATCTAGGTAACTCTCTCAGGGAATTTTAAACTGAGCTCTCTATCTTGTCTCCAAGGAGAAATTTATTTATATTCCACTCTCTTTGTCTATGGCGATTTCATCTTGTTCTGTTTCCACTGAGTCAGGAATCATTGCTTTAAATTGGCTAAGCTATCGTTCCACAGGCATATTGTGAGTTTAATACCTGGGTTGGGTTGTACAAAGACGATTTGGGGTGCAATGGCCAAAACAAAGATAGAGACGGGGACATTAGTTCAACTGTAAGTAAAACTTACACAAACTATGCACCTCATTAAAATCAAAAATGCCTTTGATTAGAATAAAATATTTAAATGCCTAGAAGACATTTTGCTGTTTTAAAAATTTGACTAAATAACAGAGGATTGAAATGCCATTCTAATAAAATTGAGATGAACTTCACCATAGAGAAAATATTTTGATCATCAGTTGATAGCATTTCTTTAACTATATAGATTTATCTCCCCTTGATAATTTACACACGCAGAAAACGTTTTTATAAATATCTACAAAATCACTGTTTTATGCCAGGTAATCTTAACACGAATCATTTTTTATTTTAGAATATAGATAATAAAAACAATCTGAAATATTAGGCTAAAACGTATCACAGCTTTTCAATTCAATGTAAGTAGATATATAATTATATGGAAAATTAAAGTCGAAGCAGCAAAAAAATGATTTTGCAGTAAACATTAAGTTAAAAGGTGGTTGAATGTATTATTAGCTATCACAAAGTTCATAAATAAAATTTGAATTGTGAGAATCTGAGAGCTTTCATTCCAGACACACAAGAGAAATAATTTAGTACTTAAACATTTTCTTAAAGTTATTTAAATGCAGTGGTTTTGTAAACATGTTGGCGATTCAAATGATGACACTCAGATACCAGATATAAACTTATGAAAGCTAATGCATTACTTATAGGTAATTTTAATTTTTGTTTTATTCTCAAAATTTTTAGAATGAATGATTAAAATTGTAAGATTTGTCTATAAATTTTGGGAGAGTATGTTTTTTTTAGCATTTATTCCTTTGCAATTGGAATCACCAGCCTCCAATTCTAGAGCAAAATTTAGGAAAAAAATAGAAAATCTTCACTTAATTCTCTATGTAAATTTTTTTCACATATTTAGATTGAGCAAAATATCATCCAGGTGATCAATGCAAGCTTTATGAAAAGTTAGTTAAGTGCCTTTAGACAAAGTTATCCAATCATCTTATGAATAGGTTATTTTCTAAGCACTGCTTAGATGTGGCACAAGGCTGAAAGTATGGGACACTCAGTGAGGATCAAACTCATTACTCAGTTGTAATAGGTTCTAGCCAAACAAGCTTGCTAACCATTACACCACACCAAGGTGCCCTCATCTTATGAATAGAATGAAGTTGATTACTGATAAATTTACAAGCTTTGGTTTGAATAACAAGTTGAGAAAACTCAAAAGGATAAACAAGAGTTTAATTTGATTCCCAATAAAATTTACTACACGACTGTATCAAAAGACAAAATCATCTACCTTGAAAAAAAGTTTGTGTTTTGTGCATGATCTGCTGAAGAAAAATCACCAAAGATTGTTAGTACAAAGAGCTGCTGTGAGTATCAGAAGTTATGCTAATTTTCTTTCCTCCCTGCCTAATCAGAAAAATTACTCAGTCAATAAAGGCTGTTGCTTTTGTTTACCGAGTGAAACATTTTTTGAGCTTTGAGAGGAAAAGTACGATTTTTGAGCAAAAAGGGATTTTCATTGTTACAAGGGGGAAGTTGGATATATTCTACCCCATTTTTGTTACTACGTTGCCTGCTGGACTGTTCATACCAGATCTGCAATTGAACTAAGTGCTGACATACTGATTTTTTTTTTCTATTTCTATTCCAACCAGAAAATATAATTATTCATAAATATTGTCGCAATTTTGCTTTGGAATGATCAATAATCTGTTTAGGAAATCTTTAACCTTTATGCCTGCAAAAAAAATAAAAATAAAAAAAAATAAATAATAATAATGGCGTGTCAAAGGGACAGTTTTTACATTGCAATTATTTTAACTACCATCACTCCTCAGCAATATTGTTTTAAAAAGTTATTAGAATTGTAATAAAACCTAAACATGTAATAAAAGCGAGTCATTAGATTGTTTACTTACAAGAATAATTTTATATATACAACATTCTAAAAATACGTTTGTATTAAAACCAATGCATTACAATATTTAGCATTTGCTAATTTATAAATGAATAAGTGGAAAACAATTTTTTTATTCATAAACATTTTCTAAATTATTAAAATATGTGAACTATAAGGAAATTAGTTAAGTGCCATACGTGATATACACTTGGGCGATCATGTCTCAAAAGTGACCTGGCTGACTGAGCAGAAGATTTTCCTGCAGTAGGTTTCATTACTTTCTACAGTAGACTGGTTCTCAACCAAGGCTATAGAATATCAATGCAAACATTTCCTTTGCATGGAGAAATATAAGCAAAGATGATCTCTTTTCTTATTACTTCATATAAATCTGCAGATAATATATTTTTTATTTATCATCTCATGGCTGAAGAACACAAAGAAAAGTCTTAGGGGAAAAAAGTCTGTCATCAAAATAAAGTCTAGAATGTATATCAATGACAGTAAATAAATAATATTATAAGGAACTGAAGTTAAAAAAGAAAAACAAAAACAAACAGTAAGCAGATGAAAAACCTGTAGTAATAAAGGAGGAAGCCAAGTCTTAACCTTGAAAAATAAATGGTTTTCTGTGTTGTTGGAAAAAAAACCCCAGAATTATGATTGGGTTAACTTTGGTATCACTTGAAATCATGACAATTTTTACTCAAATAAAAAACACTACATTGGACAACAGGATTGTTTGGCTCTTTGTGGGTGAAGAAGATAGTCATGTATCACAAATTGTGTGTGTGTTTTATCATCTTTTTGATTCATGACCCCAAAATTTACTGATGTCAAATTTATGATGCTGATTTAGGACCCATGGATTTAGCTCATAATTTTGATCTGAACATCCCTATGGCTATAAATTTCAAAGTCATAGTAGCATATATGAATAACCAAAGAGAAAAAGAAAGAAAAATGGTGCTCAATAGAGAACAAGAGAAGCAGAGTAATGTACAAGGAGGAGGGGGTCAAGACAAGAGAGATTTAGAATGAAGAACTTGTCAAGTTGTCATATATGAATAAAGTCTTGCTGCTGACACTAGGTTTTGAACACAGATCACCAGAGAACATAATTGACCTCATTTTGCTGTAATTAGAGGAATTGTGCTACTGGGATCACGTGACGTCGTAAAAGTAATATGTATATGGGTACATAATAAACATTCGAGAGAGAAAAGAAAAATGTGACAGTATTTTTTAAAGGTGTTATTTCTAGTATATGTGACATCACAAAACAAGTGATTGCCAATAAATATTCCAAGTGGCAATTATGACTATCATGATTTTGATAAAGTCAATATTTCACAAACAAAGATGAGAGTTGTAAATATTAATAGCAAATATTTTATTTTGGGAAAACTGAGGGACAAATAGTAGATTTGAGATTCAGATTGACAAATAGTGATTGAGAAAGCATTTTCTTGGAAGCCTGTTCTTCAAAGTAGTTGTGTAACAAAAAAGCAAAGAGACTATGCAGCCCGTGATCTTTAAACCCACATATCTACTGGAGAAAAAAATAAAATAAAATTCCAGATCAAATATTGATAAGTTGAAAAAGGGACACACACACACACACACACACACAAGTAAAATACTGAAATTTTCTTTAAATTGTTATTGAGATTCAAAGGCAACATTTCAACCATTAATTTTTTTTGTTAGAGAAATAACATGCATTTTATAAAATGACAATCACTTATTGAAAAGGAAAAAAAAAAAAAAAGACAAAAAAAAACAAATGAATAATAGTACTTCATTTTATACTTAGGTTAGGTAATTTGTATTTGTTACGCATTGACTCTTTAAAAAAATATCAATCAATGTTTAAGTTTCTATAATGGTCATGTAAGACTATACCACAATTGTTTTTGAGTGACTTAAAAACATAACTAAAGCTTTGGTTATCAGACACATCTTAAGTCTTAGTGTAGATATCAATAGTTATTATTTAAATGATTCAGTCAGTTAAGTACCACACGTCATACACACTTGGCAGATTTTTCCGTACTAGGTTGCCATTACTTTCTGTGATGGCATGGTCGCCAACCAAGACTGTAGAACCCAATCTGTCCTGGTATTTAATCCATAGCTGGAGGGAGAGGTGACATTAATATTTCCCAAGGGTATTTGTGTTAAAGTGAATGCAAGAAATCCAACTGGAATTTGAACTTGGTTCTCTGATTTCTCGTTCGGAGCTGTATCTACTGCACCATAATGCACATCCATTTTAATGATTAGCCACTCCAAAAACATAATTCACCAAAAGAACGTGTAAAAAAACATTAAGAATCATATCACCTGCAAATGGATTACTTACATTGAATCTGAGAAGGAGGTTAACTGGAAATGAAGGCTTCTGATCATTTTTCTTTTTTACTTTCCCAAATCCTTTGGGATGGACTTTTTTCCTTTCATTTTCCTTCTTTAGACAACTGAAAACTCTTGACAAAAATCATACAATTCTGCTTTTATTAGTTAATTAGCATATAAATTTTGCACTGCTAATACCTCATAAATAATGAAATATTTTGTTTAGAACACAAGAAAAAAGAGGATGTATCAGAAAAGTTGTTTCAGTGAGAAAAAGAAAGATAGAGGCAATAATACTTATGTATTTAACATCTGTTTTAGTGGAATAGAAAACAATTTTAAATTTTATTTGCATCCTCTTAAAGGTCACTGAATTCATAATTATGACATATGCACACACAAACACAAAGATGAAAAGTGAATAGTCATCAATTTTAAAAACAGAAACTTTGTGATTTATCTTTCAATAATTTGACAGATGAGATGTTCAAAGAGAAGCTACAGTTGGTTCCAATAATTCATGTCACATGGATCAGATGAAAACAGTGAAAAAAAAGCAAAGTCTTGAAGACTAAAAACACAACTGAATGCAAACCTGCTTATGTTACAAATTTTGTGTAGCAGTTTGGGTTTCTAATAAACTTGAAAATTTTGAATTGCTTACTGCTACACAGGGCCGTAGCTGATGCTTAAACCACCTCCCCCACCGGGCACAGAGAAAATTGCCCGGATTTATTAGTTGACAATGTGATGACATCATCAGTGTCATCCATTTCCAGAAACTATGTTTTTTTGCGGATTTTTTGGCTGCTCTAATGGAAATTAGGAACAGAACGTGAATGAAAGCAGGAAATCGGGTTCGGACTTTCTGAGTATAACTAGTCTTTTCTCCAAAAATTAATAAAACAGATTTTTAGTGCGTTCATTCGGATGTTTTCTTCATTTTTCTTTCTTTCTTTCTTTCTTCGTAAATTGTTTAGTTTGATTTCTGAGGAAGACATTTTTCCTTGCCCAGATTTTCACTATGATTGCACGGATCAGCCCAGACCCATGCCCAGTAGTCAGATACGGCCATGCTGCTACACATTTCAGCTATCTAGACTCCTGGTTTGTGAATGGAATAAAAATCCTTGACTTCTTCACATTTCTTGTGAAGTACAATGGTTTTGAATGAACAAAACTACAAATAGAAATGTTCACAAAAAGACTACATATTTTAGCTACCCCTACTACTCATGGATTTTGTAGTACATGGCAATGAAGTTACCATTTTTATCCAGTTAATCTAGTTTAATATTCTGATACTCTTCCAACTTTGATATCTCTAGAGATTTGCTCTTTGCAGATTTTCACATGACATTGAACTTTGCAGTAAGGGTGAAGTTCAAAGTTTGTTCAGCTTTACACATAGCTGTCAGTCGACTCAAGTAAGTCTTGTATACAACTTTCAAGCTTGTGTTTTTTTTGGTTTTCAATTTCCATAAGCATGGATTTCCATTTTTATTCTTCTCAACCTCAAGGTATTGGTTGTATGAAATTCTGGCACTGGAAGCACTGTGGGCAAATAGTTCAATGATAATGCACTGGGCGACAAGAGTTTTCCATTTCATATTGTCAGTAGAAATTTTGAGTGAGAAACCTCTCTCCACAGAGGTCTGTCCATGAAAGAATACCAAATGTAGAACAAGTGCCCAAATGATATTCATTATTGCCAAAATTCTTGAAAGCAATATTTCCAGCAGCTTCCTCCTCAAACTCTTTATGATGACATAATCATTAAGTACAATAAGAATTGGTGACTTGTCTTTCCCACATAATGAACAAAAAATCTTTCTAAACTTTTCTGTGGCAATATTTTTTTTTCACAAATGGATCTAGAGTTCAGCCATGCAAGCGACCATACGAGAGGATATCTAAGAGGAGACTTTGCCAGCAGTTTCTCAATGATGGTGATGAACATTGCATGCAGAATCGCAACAAAGACAATCAGATCTTTTTGTTGATTTATTTCCTTTTTTGGATAAATTTTGCACAACACATCCCTCAATAAGTCCATGACAAATTGATACGAATAAAAAACCCATATGATTTTTATGAAGTACACACCTTCAAAAAACACCTGACAAAATTTAGACCCAATTGAATTATTAGTTTATAAATTAGTTATTTTAGTGAAGCTACTGCTGCAAATTTTAAAACAATGGAAAAATCCGAATTTCATGTGTTGATAAAGCATTGCTTTCTGATGTGGGGGGATATTGTTCAAGCAAAGCTATGGCTTGATAAGTGTTATTCGGACTCTGTTCCATCAGAAACAACAGTTGAGAGACGGTATGCAGACTTTATATGTGGTCATACAGATACAAATGATGTTGAACGCTCAAGTCGCTGAAAATTGGCAGTTACCCCAGAAAACACCAAAAAAAAATTCACAAACTCGTTTTGGCCAATCAATAACTTGAAGTTGCGTGCAATAGAGGAATTGAACATATCAGAAGGCAGTGTATTCACCATTTTGTATGAACATTTGTCAATGAGAAAGCTGGGTTCAAAGTGGGTACCACATTTGCTCACACTTGATCAAAAACAACAACACATCAACGATTCAGAGCATTGTTTGCAACTGTTTCAATGCAACAATGAGTTTTTGCATAAATATGTAACAATGGATGAAACATGGATCCACCACTTCACTGTAGAGTTAAATCGGCAGTTAGCTGAGTGGACAGCAGCAGATGAAAGCCATCCAAAGTGACCAAAAAGCAAACACCAGCAGGCAAGGTTTTGGTTTACGTAATTTTGGATGCACAAGGTATTTTGTCCATTGACTACCTTGAGAAAGACAGAACCATCAATAGCAAATATTATTGGTGCATTTGAAGGAAGAAATAGCCAAAAACAGCCCCAATTGAAGGAGGAAAAAGTGATTTTTCACGAAGGCAATGCACCGTGTCACAAGTAGATTGCAACGATGGCAAAACTACATGAATTGCACTTCAAATTGCTTCTGCATCCATCCTATTCTCCGGATCTGGCCCCCAGCAACTACTGGCTGTTTGCAGGCTTCAAAAGAATGCTTGATAAGAAAAGGAATTTGGCTCCAATGAAGAAGTTCTATTGAAAACTGAGGCATATTTTGAGGCCAAAGACAAATCATTTTACAAAAAGGCATTGAATTGTTAGAGAAGCATTGGAATCAGTGTATCATCCTAGAAGGAGACTATGTTGATGAATAAAGTCGAATTTTGCCTAAAAGGCTGTTGTTTTATTAGTTAGGTCTGGGATTTATTGAGCGATGCATTAGCCTTCGTTGCCAGAAATCCATACTTGATGTTTGCAATATTTTCATACATGTTTACAAATTCATTCAGGCTGGGAAATGTAATTATCTTAAAAAGCATGCTCTTTACAAATCTTAACTACAACAAACATGAGAGAATCATATGCAAGGGAAGGAAGCAACAGTTTATCTCTCTGATATTTTATCCAAAACAGACACAAAACTCTGCAGTTTCACTGAAAATAAAATTTTATTTATGTTTGACAGCACAGCAGAGAAACACTTGGTGTGGGAAGATTTTTTTTTTTAAATTAAGTTCCTAAAATTGATAACAACTGGCCAAATATCTCAGAGTCATTCACATGTTTCTACATTTTTCTTCCATCTATGGCAGAAATAAAAAAGTAAAAAGGGTCAGGGTTGCCAGATTGAACTTTTAATATAAATAAAGTCAAGTAATAAAAGCTAAAAAAGTTTTAATATATTTCATTATTTTTTTTCTTTCTTTGCTTAGAACAGAAAGCTAAACATACAAATCATTATTAGACTGCAAACTTTAAAACTTCTTATTTGTCAAGGACGCATTTTCTATTTTAAGATATTTCTTATTCTATCATCCTTCCTGTCTACACTTTCTTTGAGTCAAATTTGATTCTCTAAATTATTACTTTTGGCAACAATTTAGACAAACATTTTACAAATAGATGCACATTGATGAATGCGTAAAGTATCTATTTTTGCAGCATGAACCCACTCATCCCTGACTAGAGATGAAAAGGAACATTTCACTTTTGAAATTGTCATGTGAATAAAATTTTTTTAATTGTTCAAATTTTAAAAACCACTGAAATTTTCGCAATTCTACTAAAATGTATTTTATGACTATAAAATTGTTTATTTTCCTTTCAACTACAAATTCAATGAGTGTGAATGAATTTATCTTTGATGAAGATGTTCACTTGTCTGACACCATTCATCTTTGCTGTTCCTCTTTTCTAGTTGAGTGAGGGTAGCAGTTAAGAGAAAATACAGAAGTAACCATGAGGTTATAAATTCATTCTAATGAAGGAAACAAAACACTGTTCACAATAATTGCAATATATTACTGATGACTAATGCAACACTTAGTTTAGGACAATTTTAGTTTGTAAAAAAAGCCAGATTTCTGAGATTTGGCATTTTAATTTTCATGAATTGAGAAAAACCTATGTGGGCAGCTCAATTTAGAAAATTCCAGGATTTTTCAAAGTTTCCAGGTTTTGGAACCCTGTTGATAGATTAAGTAAAGTTAATTCTCAATATGGAGTGTAAGCAAATCACTTTGACAAATTATCTGTGTTCATTTTTTTATCCCATCACCATATCTCACTATAACTTAGGACGTTTGGAAGAAGATAAAATAAATTTGTAAATTTTTAAATAACACTATCTAAAAGATAATTTTTTTATCTAAAAAGTTAGTAGATAAATAGGTCATCAGCTGCATTAGTCATACATGTTTTGACAAAGAATCATTACCAAGATAGTTTTTGGCTATGTACATAGACCATTACATAAATCATTTATAACATAAGATTGATGTGAACCTGCAACAAAGCGATTATATCAAATGCCAATATTGATATGAATCAATAAAACTGTTACTTATTTCCTGACAAGTGGGCCTGTGCCATCCAAAATGAGAGCAAAATATCTATATTGATATGCCATCTAAAATGACGGCAACATATACATTGATGTACTTACTATTGAGTATCTTACATTACGACATAAGAACACCTTCCCCAACCGTGACAGGAAGGATGTTTGTTTTTATTATATATATATATATATATATTCTTCACAACTGACAACTTTATTGCAAAAAAAAATAAATAGAGCATTGTTAAAGAGCAATCACATGTCAAGAGCTTTCATAACTGGCAGTAAAGAGAATGAACTGAACTGATGCTGCCTCACTGTTGTCTCTCCATGCGTGGAGTATATATAATTATTACTTTAGAACATGTGCAAACTAAACTGCTACAAAATTGTACATTTTGTTTCGACATTGAAAGAATAATGTCTCATCAGGTAGTTAATAATTAATCTATTTTTATATTGAGTACTGTTTTAAATGTTGCAATTATTTTCTTCGTTCTTATTTAATTGAATATATATATATATATACACACATTTTTTTTTTTTATCCAAAAGGATAAGAAGGTAGGTAAATCCCAAAAACCGATCCTAATTAAAACTAATTTCATTAATATTAAAATTGATCAAAGTGGAGGGCTTAATGCAAATATTATATTCTAATTACAGAGCCAAATATAAAAAACAAAATTTCGATGTTTAAATTCATTGAATAGCCATTTCTACAAGGACTTCCTCACATCTTCAGCAACAAAATATTTATTAAATCAAAAATATTTTGTTGAAGACACGAGGAAGTCTTCGTAGAAATGGCTATACAACAAATTTAAACATCAAAATTTTGTTTTATTTTTATATATATAAAGTAAATAACCTAAAAAGCCGACAAACCTACCAAGGTTTCACCTAACCTGATCTTCAGGGAAGGTTGGCTTCATGTTATGATTATAAGTGCTCAATAGTACTACCTAGAGCTAAGATAAATGTAAACTTATCACCATACTCGTTTCGAAAAACACTCCGAGTATATATGCGTAAGGAAAAAAGAGATAAGCATGTGAACATCAGTCAAAGTACGTAGCCCAAAGAAAAAACCCGAGACGAATAATCTATAACAAAAAAAGCGCTCAATACGTACTCAGAGCAGAAAAAGAAAATAACCTAAAGAGCCAACAAAACTACCAAGGTTTCACCTAACAGGATCTTCAGGGAAGGTGAAGAGCCAACCTTCCCTGAAGATCCTGTTAGGTGAAACCTTGGTAGGTTTGTTGGCTCTTTAGGTTATTTTCTTTTTCTGCTCTGAGTACGTATTGAGCGCTTTTTTTGTTATAGATTATTCGTCTCGGGTTTTTTCTTTGGGCTACGTACTTTGACTGATGTTCACGTGCTTATCTCTTTCTTTTTACCAACCATTTTTTCCTTGCACGTATATACTCGGAGGGTTTTTCGAAACGAGTATAGCGATAAGTTTTATATATATATATATATATATATATATATATATATATATATATATTGTATTATAATAACCATTTATAAATCGTTCAGTAAGTAATTGATATTTGTTTCAAATTTTGTTTTTCATTTTTTTTTAAATTTTTAATTGTAATTTCAGTTAAAAATAATTTGATCATTCTGAAAAAAAAAAATATTTAACTTTTTTTTCTTTTAAAACAAATGCAGAGATTTTTTTAACTGCTGAATTTCATTTTTATACTTGTTTAAATTCAACTTCAGCAATAATGAAACTGAATCTGTGAGGAAGAGACAATGTTATTCTTGAAGGAACAGTAAGATGTTTGAAAAAAACTTTCCAAGAGATTTCAGTTTAGAAAAATCAAAGAAGGGCAAAAACTAATCAATGAAGATTTTCAAGGCTTTACTAGAAAATGATTCAAAACCTCAGAAAACACTGCCAACTTCAAGTTATCAGCAGAAGCCATTTCAAAATTAATGATTGTTGAATTGGAAACTCAATGTATGGAGGCCCATATTAAAACTGATTGGATTTTTGCATGATCATACATACATATATATAGAGTCATCCGCAGACAGATCTGTTTCACAGCTCATCAGTACGGTTAGACAGCCGATTGCCTTTTACCCAGGAAAATAAAAGACCAGCATAATTACTGGATATAGAAAAGCAGAAACAACTAAATCTATAGCAATCATATCTGAATGGTCGTAGCAATGGTAAAACAGGATTGGTCTGATGTATCAGTTTTTTTCAAAGTGACCAAGCAATACACACCAGACTAAAATAGAGCATTAATAAATCCAAGCTTTGCTTGAATACAAAACTTCATTTTATTACAAGAATGACATTATAGTAATTGAATCAGTTAGGATGAAAATTTGATTGCATCTTGACTCATCAACCAAACTATTCTCTCAGTTACCATTTTTTTAAATCTAAAAAATGGTTTCATGCAGAATTTTTTTCCACTGACAATCAAGGAAAAAAAAAGCATGTTGCTAATTTTTGTACACCAAATTATGAGGTCAGCAAACATTTTTACAATGATCAGAAGAAAACTTCTAGAGATTTCAGAATAACCATTTACAAGAGAACTTGTGATACCGACCGAGCAAACCGGATGTTGGCTCTATGCCGACCAGAATGCTAATGAACAAAAATCATTTCCGCACAAGTGAATTCACACAGATGTTCCGGTTGAAAAATAAAAATTAATCAAATGTCAAATCACCACTTCGCGAATTTTATTGACCAGCCAATGGGAAGCCCGGAATCAAATACAAGGATGAAATTCAAAACTAGCTTTTGAGCCAAAAAGCAGATATAAAAAGCTGAGACAAAAAGCTTCGTCAGACAGATGGTGATAGGATGGAGTATCAGTGCCTCCCCTTGACTTAAGTCAAGCGGCTACTATGCTGACCTCTTTCTTTCTCCCTGTTCTCAAAAGTACTTATTGACCCGAGAAGCTGAAACTTCTAAACGAACATTCCTTACCTACAAGATGCTTCCACATTCCTAAGCTTTTATCTCTTTCAGCTCATTGTCATGAACTCTTTAACCTCCGTTGGACTTATATTCAAGTATTATTTTAATTGTAAAAACATTAATTGAAATGTTTATATATAAATGTTATACAGTGGGGGGGGGGGGGTTACTGAGTATAAGAAAATATGAGAAACAAAACACAGAGGGTACAATGAAAGACCAGCAATTAAGACTGAAAATAATTTATTTATATATATATATATATATATATATATATATATATATATATATATCATAAATTATAGTTTAAAACATGTATAAATTATCACCTACTACAAAGCATACATTTTGTTTCGATATTGAAAAGAACAATGTCTCATCAGGTAGTGTGAAGGGAGATGGAAAATTCTTTACCTTATATTAGTGAATTATGTGAGAAATCAGAGTTGTAAATTGTAAGTTAGAATTTGAACAAAAGGAGGAGAGAGGTGATTAATGAACATGTTGAAATTTTTAGAGACAGATTTCACAGTAGAGGATAAGGTATGATCTTTTACAGCTTTTATGGCCAGTCTTTTGGGTTTAACAAAGAGAAGTAAGGAAATGTATATGGTGTGGGGTGGGGTGGGGGACTACGAGAGAATGGGCTAAAAAAGGGATAGGAATTGGTATTAGATAAACATTCTGTATTAGTGAAGTATACGGCTACAAATATTTTTGTATTTAAATTTAGTTTTTATATTAATATATTTAAACTTACTTTAAAATTTAGGAAATCTTTTTTTTATATAAAACTTTAATTAGATCACAATTTGTAGTATGAAATAAAGGTAAAATTAGAGGTAAGAGTGTGTGTGTGTATATATATATATATATATATATATATATAAGGGGAGAGATCATACAGTTAAAAGCGATTGTTGTGGTACTAATATTAATACTATAAAGGTTTATAATTTCTAGAGATCCTAACTTTAGCTTTTGTAATTTTAGCATGATTGTAATGTTAGTTCTTTAATGTGTTTGCAGTTTACTGCGGTTTCATGCCTCTGGTTTAGTAATATGTTGCTCCTCATGTATTTAATGATTTCCATTTTTTCTTGAAGACAAAGGAAGCATGGTTCCTTTATCGGTTTAGATGTTCTGGCCTGTTTGAGGATTTTCCATTTAACTTTAGGTGTTTTATTTTCGTTTTTTAACTTCCAAAACTATTTAGAAAGTGATGTCATATTATGTTTGTCCTTGTTATTGAAGGATGAGAGGTGATTGTAAAAGCACTTTTTAAACTTTTTTTCATAGTGTTTCCGATATAAGTTTTAGCATCCTTAGGATTCTCTACAATGAAATCGAACACATATATACCAGGGATTTTGTTAAGCATTTATTAGGTATGGGGCATTGGTTCAGGTTTCTACAATTACCAAAGTTATTATTATGGGGCAAACTGATATGAGTGTTAGATTTATTTTTGTTGTATGATTTCAATATTTTATTGTTATGTAATTTAATTATTTTTTCTTAATTGTTGGAGCAGCTATAACTGAGTTTTATTGTATTCCTATTGAAAATTTTGCTTAAAGGGTTATTTTTGGGGAAATGTTTGTCTATTAGCTTAAGAAGTTTATGTCCCAGTTTAAAATTAACTGATTAAATGGCGGGTTATGCCATATGATTTTCCATTAGTTTCTTTTTGGGCTACTACATTTTTCCACAAAGTTAATCTGAGGATTGATAGCCACTGTCTCTAAGAATTTTATCATAAATTGTTTTGTGCTTATCAAATATTTCTTTATTTGAGGAGTATGCTTATGCAGCATTCAACTGATGATGGAATATGTTTGATAACAGATGGTAGGTAAAGTTAGGGTTTATATAGATTGGGTTAGCATTATTTTTCATGTAAGGTTGAAAAAGGTTAGAAACTAAGTCTAATGTTATGTCTAAGAAGTCGACTTGTTTTATATTAGGATTAATTACCATGCTAAGACCAAAAGATTTTTAAACTTTATGAATTAATTTTCTAAGTCTATCAACCTTACCTCCAGTGGATTTTGTTTACTATCATGAGTCCATTATCTCTATAAAGTCTTATATTTTTTAATGTTGATTTCTTTATACGCCGTGAGGTTGTACAGGAGAAATAATTCGACGATTCTGCAGAATCCAGAGCTCCCATAGATAAACCAAAATTATCCGTTGAGTTTTTGGTCCAGTTAGTTGTTGTGGATGAGAACTGATTTTCTGCAGTTCAAGATTATTTTGATTTCCTCTTTTGAGATTCTGAATAAAATTCCACGAATTCCAAGGAAAGATAGAAGAGGCTCGCAGATACAGATGGGTAAAAGTCCACGATGTTGAATTGTAGGAAAGTTGAATTATTTTTTTCTTTCAAGTTTTCGAACCAGTTGATTACCTCCAAGGTACCACTCCATTGTACGAGTTGAAGTTTTTTATTTGTCAATTAACTCTTTCTAGTATTACCTTACTAATTCTACCGATTTCTGATTTTGTTTGGTTGATAATCCTAGCGGGTAATTTTCGGTGGAATTCTGGTTTGTGGTCTTTTAGAAGTATATACACCTCCTTTGTCGTAATTTTAGGGACTGTTACTGATTTTCAGTTTGTTAGTGATTTGTCTGTCTGAGTAGTTAATTCTATCTATGTGGTTTGAGTGCTCCATGTTGATTTTTTTGTAGTATTTTGTGAGGCTTTTCTTCATTAGGGGTTTGTACTATGTGATCCAGTGGATATTGGCTCAGAACGAGAAATTGGGGAGCCGAGTTCGAATTCTAGTTGAATTCATCACATTCACTTACGCGCAAATACCCTTGGGAAAGGTATTAATCTATCTCTTCCTTCCAGTTATGGGTTAAATAACAGGACAGATTGGGTTCTATAGCCTTGTCTGGAAACCAGTCTACCGCAGAAAGCAATGGCAAACTACTGTGGGATAATCTTCTGCCCAGTCAGTCATGTCTCTTTTGAGACATGATCGCCCAAGCCTGTTTCACATACGGCACTTAACTGACTCTTTAGGGTCCATCTTATAAAAATTTGAGGTTTTATCTGATTTTACAAATATTGTGTTAGATTCATTTATGCTACTGACCAATGTATCTAAGTGTTTTAGGAATTTGTTTTTACATTTGTGGAAGGTATATATATTCTAAACCTATATTGTTAAATATAACAGACAATGAATGTCTATTATGTTTAATCATTGTCTTATATTTAACAATATATGTTCAAAAAATTATCTGCTGCCTCGATACACTACTCATATATATATATATATATTTTATACTGATAGAATATATATAAGAAAATATTGTAACCGTAAAAAAAAAAAAAATTGTCTAAGTGGAACTATTTGGATCTGTCTCACATTCACCCGAATATTAGGCAAAAAACAAATTTTACAGATGAGCACCTGTCACAGAGTGCAATTAAACAAGATCATTACAAACAAGTTCTATCATCAATGGATGCTTCCTTGTAAGCTTGTAATAAAGTAGACTTTTCTTGCAATAAGCTTAAGCTTACAGAATGTTTAAGATCGAGTAGCAATTCAGACATTTTTAATGGATACTTTGAGAAGAAAATGTTTTCTATAATTAAACAGTATATTTATTTATATTTACTGGCCTGAATAATCAAATACGAGTATTAAAAATAATATCTAAACAAATAGATTAATGTCAGAATTAATCCATTTTGTAACAGATTTTGTAAAACTATATGTAATATGAATTCTTCAAAAAATCAGGAAAATGTTTAAAAGCATTATTTCAGACTTATTTTGACTGTAAGACCCCTCAACTTCAAAGAGCTAAGACATGTCAGAACAATTGACAGTTTCCTCTAGTGGACACAAGTTCGAATCCCGCCAGAGAAAACATATTTTCTTAAGATTTTGATCATTCAGGCCAGTAGATATATAAATAAATAAATAAATATACTGTTTAACCCTCTAGGGCCATTCGTATCATATTTGATACAGTATTTCCCTATAAGGAAACATTTGGTATTCATTGACTGAGCAGTCAGTACTGCTTTCATTTGAAATTTATAAAATATTTCTCTTAAAAATTTTTTCAGGAAAATATTTCTTTCAAGGCTTGTTTTCATACTGTATCAAATATGATACGAATGGCCCTAGAGGGTTAATTATGAAAAACAGTATCTACTCAAATACAAGTATCCATTAAAAATAATGTTAAATAAAATTAAAAACTAAGAATATTTAGAGATAATAACGATTTTACTGATACAGGCCCCTATTTCATTGTTGAGAGAAGAGGCCAATTCATATTCGTGAATATTATAAACCTGATTGGAATCTGAACTTGGCTCTGATTTTCAATTCCGAACCATTATCCATAACACCACTGATACATACAAACTTACGGCACCTGGCATTCCAATTCTGTACATGCAATATCCTTGAAGGTCAGAAATTGATTGAAAGTCTTATTTAACAAAAAAAAAAAAAAAAAAAAAAAAAACAAACTGAAATATAATTTCAAGATGCTTTGATTTTAAAACTATTTAAAGAAATATCTAATACTTGAAATTTATCAAATTTGATAAAAAAAAGGAGTGGGGTGAGAATTTTCCTAGATTTTTCCAGGAAGGTTACTGGTGGCTGAACTGTGATAGAAAGACTGTTGTCAAATAATTCTTGGTGAAGATGCAAGGACTGATCTATATAATTTAATATTAATCTTTCCAAAGATATCTTCGAATTGTGTAATTTAAGATTGAATGTTTGTTATTTCTAAGACTCAGGAGTTAATTTCATCAATTATTTTAACTAGCACCACCCTCTTTCATTTTTGGTAAGTTTTAACCAATAGGTTCTCCAGCCTTCCTTGATTGTTAGTAACCTTTAAAACAGGATTCCTGAAATATTCATTTTTAAAAAACTTTCATTGTTAATAGCAGTCTCAACTATCATAGATTATTAAAATATTCCAACATATCCATTGTGACAGTGTTTCTAAGTAATGTAACATCAGCACAAATTTTAGTGACAGAAATCCACTGCACAAAAGTCAAATCAAAATACAAAGTAAACAAAACTAAAAACTGCATGGAACTTTCAATAGAGGGGGGTAGAGGAAAAAAAAAAAACAAAACAAAAAAAAAACAATCTAAAACTTAAACCATAAATTCACGCATGGCAGAACACATATGGAGAGAATAGAATGCACAGCATCCACTGTCTTATTTACTCAAGTCCAGTAAATCCGACTGTGAAGTATGAAGTAATAGTGCTCAGCATTGCTACCATGGTTTTCGTAGCAAGTAAGGGTTTCACTGGATAAAGTTGCTAACATGCCAAACCTGACTCCAGAGTTGTCCTTATCCTAGAAGTTAAGTCACTGGATTCAAACAATGTTGGCGCATTGGATAAAAGCGTTAATTGAATCCAGTGACTTAACCCCAAAGAGTTGTGAGTTCAATACCTGGCTACAGCAGCCATGAACAAAAAAGACATAGAGAGTTGAATTGAAGAGAGAGAACAGATATCGAGATATCTGGAAGAGGCATAGGATGTGGAACTAGAACAATCTAACCCAGTGGACAAAAAAAGGGTTCAGTTCAAAATTCCATTCACCTGAAGAAGGTTGGAGCATACTGTGGATGAAATATGAATATCAACAAAGATGAGGACAGTGAACAATGTAAATAGTTATAATACCTTGTCTTAGAAATATATAGATATTAAAGAGCTGAGAAGTGACTTTATATATATATATATATATATATATATATATATATATATATATATAAAGTTTCCCATACATACAGTAACACTTTCTAATAATCAACAGTAGAAAAATTAGCATATATTAAAATGTTTTGCTTCAAAATTTCATAAATAATAAATAAGACAATCATTGCTCAGATCTGCAAGTTGAACTGGAGTGCTGGCAAGTCTTAGTAAAAATACATAAAATAAACTATTAAAAAAATTGTCAAATGTAACATAAAAAAGGAAAACAAGATGGCCATAAATAATTCATTGAATAATGAGAATATATGACCTGGAAACTTTAGACAACACCAATTGTGATTTTGTTTTTCATAGATATTTCAAAACTCAATGGCCTTTGATTTAAGTTGCAAGATCTTCATTAACACCTGTAATTAAAATTCACCATGTTCAAGAATGTTAGTCTTGAATTCTTTTTGCAAAATAGTAATATTAAAACAGTAGGCAATGTTTTTTTATGTCATGAACCATACACAACCTTTTATTGTTTAATGCTATCAAAAGGATAAAGAAATGCAATATGAAGCCAATTCAGGCCAAATTTAGTTTTTGTTTGGATGATTTCATATTTAAATAATCAAATAATCTCCAAAATTCATCTGGTCAGGAATTTTTTTTTCTTTTTTTTTTTTTTTGTACATTTTACTTTAAACGAGGGAAATTTTCTTGGTCAATTCTTAATTATTACCATATTGCAAAAGTTCTAAAAACACAATCTGAGGATCTAACTTTCATACTTAATAATAATTTTAGGTTATCTGACTAAAAGTATTGAAATTTACATTTTAGTTTGCTTTATATATACATACAAAATTAAACATGGAACTTTCATAATTAAAAGCAATATTTGCTAAAATTTTGAACAACTTGAAAAATAAAAAGCTTAAAATTTTTTTGTTACTATGGGCATTTGTTTAATATTCTAAAAAGAAAAATTTACGCGCATGGGGCTTCACAAATTTTGATCTTGAAATATCAAAAAATATTTTTTCATGACAACTTCATTGTACAAGTTGCTATGTACAATATTTATAAATGATTATGCTGCCAGTAAATAACCACATGTTCTAAAAGTTATGTTCATAATATAAAATTTATGAGCTGATTTGTAATTTTTATGTCAATCATATATAAAGGTTAAAAAAATGTATTATTACAACACATACATTCAACACTAATAATTTCGCCTATACATTTCTGCAATATAGCAACATCTAAGTATTGACCTTTCTCCCATTTATTGATATTGCAGCAGCAGCAGTGACTTGAAGCAGCAGATATCTGCTTGATTAATACCAAAATGCACCTTAGTTTTAAGAAAATTTATCTTTCAAAAAAGGCAGAAGAGAAGAATCTTTAAGAATAAAGAAAAAAAAATTAATAAACAAAATATAATGAAGAAAAAGAAAATCTTCATTACATTTTAGAGTCTTTTATGAGGGAAAGAAGTTGAGAGCAAAGAATTATCCATAATTGATCCAAGATTCATCTGCTCTACTTCAATAGGCTCACCATCCTGATATGAAGCCAACCTCAAAAATCAAACAGCTGCAGGCAATGTTCTGCAAGCAACATGGAATGGTGGATGATAATATATATAAAAAAAAAAAAGAAACTTATTTCCAGACCCTCACTGATGAATCAACTTTTTTTTCCAGGTTATGTAGTCACAGCAAAGCGTTAACATTCTGCACCTGATTATGATGATGATGATCTGCAAGAGAAATGCTGACATTCCGCTTATCTTCAGTACATTGGGGAGGAGAGGGGTTTGTGTATGTATTCTGCATGGGTGAAAGTGGTGAGTTTATTTGGCCTTTATGGAATCTGGTGAGATGGAAGAAATCTTCTCCTCACAGCAGGAAGTCTTTTCAAAATGTTCCGTTTTCATTTCATTTCCACTTGTTTGATGGCCGTTCACTTTAACTGTGACTGTCTCAATAGACTGCATATTTTTCAGACTGCTCAGATCATGGGTGAGCAAAACAGAGTCCCAACCACAAGATAACAGTTTGTGACCACGATTCCAGCACAGGCCTTGAACAAAATCTTGATGTGCTGTGTTTTTATAACTGCAAAAATAAAAGAAATAATAGTCAGAATAAAACTGTACCATTTCTTGTGTAATAAAACATTTTTTTTTTAAAAACAAACAAGTACCCAGTGTTGCTAGAAAACTAATTTTGTCTAAATGAAAGATAAATATTTTATTTGCATAAATTATTAAAATGACTTAGAGAATTAACCACTCATAAATTTTTTTTTTTTTTTTAATCATTTCACCCTGGACAAGGCGTAAAAGCCACTGAGGGGGGGGGGTCTACATAACTGAAAGGAAATTAATTAGAGGAGGGAGAAGAGGATTACAAACCAATTAGGAAGAAGCAATAGAAAGATGAACATGCAGGTGTGATGACAGTTGCAAGCAGGGAGAGAAAGGGAAGGATATACAGGGTGGGGGAAGGGCTAGAGTCAAGTGGTTAGTAGATGAGTATTGACATTGCATTTAAATTTCTGGAGGTTGTAGCTGTCAGAAAAGCAAGAATATGGGAGCGAGTTCCACAGGCAGGAAGTGCGAGAGAAGAAGCTGCGGGAGTAGAATTGTCGTCTGCATTTGGCTAACCTAACTGTGAATGAGTGGGACCCAGTTGCCATTCTGGTTGCACGAGTAAACACCTGTTGAGGAGGCACCAGTGACTTAAGTTCATCTGAGCAGAAGCCATGAAAGTACTTATAGAACAGACAAAGGGGAAGTGGCTGTAGTCGAGCCGCCAAGTCAGCACCTATCACGTTACTAACTCTCCTTTGGAGCCTGTCGAGAACACTGAGGTGAGCGGCAGGGGCACTGACCATAAATGGCAACAGTACTCCATGAAGGGTCAAATGGTAGTGCAGGATGGATTCAGAACTGAAATTGATTTCCCTCTCTTGCAAATACTGTGCAAAACAAAAGATATAAATAAATAAAATCCACAACGATAATTATAATATATTGCTAATTACTGAAGTTACTGAATTTCTGGAGCAACAATGTGGCCAGTTTTTATTTCATTGTCAGATACAAAATAACAAGGAATACTTTCATTAAATTATTTAAAAAAAAAAAAAAAAAAAAAAATTATATATATATATATATATATATATGAAGGACCGAGGGCGGTCTGAAATATAAAATATAATAAAAATAAACAAATACTGTTAAAAAAAAGTACATTTTTAAATTCAAAACTTTTTATTAATATTCTTTCCTATATATATATATATATATATATATATATATTACAATGTGTTTTGAAATTAGGGTTAGTCATTGTAGCAAATAAAATAAGGGATTATGATATCAACAGAGATGCAGGGATGTTATTTACATTGTTCTCATCTTTGTTGCCATATAAACATTTCAACCATTATATGATCTGACCTTCTTCAGGTCATTGAAATTTCAAATTGAACCCTTCATTTTGTTCACTGAGATTGGTTGTTCTAGTTCTTGGAGTTATGCCTCTTTCAGATGTCTCAGTATCAGCTATTTCCCTTTAACTCAACACTAAGATTTTTGTTCACCTATGCTGTAGCCAGGTATTGAACACACAACTCTTTGGCTCAAGTCCTCTAGATTCAATCAACACTTATCCACTGGGCAATACATATACACTCTAAGAATCTTACAATACGAGTGGCCCTGACAGCTCCCTCTGAGCACTAATTTTTTTCAAAGTGAACATACTGGCTGCTACAGACATCCAGTCAATAGTGCCAGTCAATTGCACACAAAACAGATGCAAAGGTAGATGTAAAGGTATTTAGAGTAGGTCAGTGGGGATAGGACAACATGAAAAGACAATGGTGAGATAGAGCAACATCAACGCCAAGCCCTGCACTTGGCAGAACCCCTGTACCTAGGCAGTGGACACCTATTACTCTACATGGGGACTATGCGACAGATTTGAGTGATTAACACTTGTGGAAAGGGCTGGGAAGGTACAATGACAAACAAAGTCAATGAGGGACAATGGCACTGCCATCCTGGGGCCATGAACGTGTACTTATTTTGAGTGTAGGGTTTCAACAATGTTGCACATTGTGCCAGGAGTGGGTAATTTGCACTCCTGCTGCTTTCTTTGGATGTGGTAGCAGTTTTGCATGTTTTCTCTCCAGAATTGAGCCGTGATTTCCAGTTGTAACCACTGTAGACACTTAACTGACTGTCAACAGCTAATGGGTTGGATATTGAGACACATCGCCAGGTGTGAAAGCTAATGATAATCGATCAGTGCGTTATTGATAGTCATGAAAGAGGAGTGCACAGCTCTTTATTGAAAGTTAATTAAATTGTATTTTTCCATGTTATGGAGTTGGGTTTTTAGGGTTGCTGCAGCAGGTTTGCAAGCATTAAAACTGCTGTATACAACAAATCATATAAACCAAATCATTGTTACATTTTTAACCAATTCCAAAGAATATTTTTGTGTAGCTCTACACTGTCAACCTGTACTTTACTCCAGTTTACTTCAATGATATTCTCAGCCTCTGAGATCAAAAGCACATGGCAGAAAAGTGAAGGATTGTGAAGCAGACAAATGCCAGCTAGATCGAGTGGAACTGTGCTCATCAACACCATACCAGTGAAACAACAGCAATGCATTTATGAATGAGGACTCAGATAAATGGTAAGCACAGTGGTTTGAATGTTATGAAAACCAACTTCAGGGACACAGGACTACATTATTTGTTGCAGAATTGACTGAGCTACAATGTATTTAGCTACTGAGGGAGTGGATTTCAGTTTTAATAACATTATGTATGCCCAGGTTAACAGGGTTTCAATGGGCAGTCCTTTGGGTCCCATTTTAGCCAATATTTTTGTAGTTTTTTTACGAAAACCTTCTCTTTAAAAAAGGCTACAGGATTATCACTACATTGATGATACTTTTTCTGTTTTCAATTCCATTTAAAAGACCGAGGGTTTCCACCTTCAACTTCATTCCCTCTACCCATCTCATTGGTTTAATATGTCGGAAGAATGTGATTCATCTTTGCACTTCTTGAATGTGCTTGTTGAGTAGAAGGATGGGTATTTCATCACTAGTATTTACCGGAAACCTATATTTACTGGACTATACACCAATTGAAATTTTTGTGTTTCCAAATCCCAGAAGTTAAAGCATTAATGATATGTTGTCCTTGTAAGCTTCATTACGAAATAAAAAGCATTCATATTTTTCAGTTCAAGGGTTACGCAGAAAATGTTATTAAATGTACAATTGACCGAAGGCTTTGGAGTTTTAAGTCCCCACCTATGTTTGGTCCAAAATTCTAGCCAACAGAGTGTTGTATTTTCCTGCCGTCAGGATACTGTCTTTGGCACTGTCCCTGTATTTTCTTTGTTTGCTAAAAATGGACTGCCTTATCAACAAAATAGTTGTCATTTATAAATTTACATTTTATTGTGACACTGACTACATAGGGTTGACCAATCAGTCAATATAGGGTTGAAATGCATATCGCACATGTGCCTGGCAACATCAGACAGGGCATGAATATTCGCAATTCACCTCTTACACAGCACAAAATTCCACGATTAACCAACACCTCTTGGAGGAGTGTGCATACAAATACAGTTATTTGTGGTTTTCAATTTTGAGCAAAGCATGGTCAGCTAAGCATCTGCACATTTTAGAAGCAGTATATATTAAATTGCATCAACCATCTCTGTGCCTATAAAAGGATAAATTTATTCATTCTTTCTCTATTTTTCTTTTAAAACTCACTAGAACTGTTTATTCTAGTTCTTTGGAATGTGCCTTTTTTTCTTCTTTTAAACATATATGCAGCTAGATTTTAAATCAGCTCACTCCAAGTAGAGCTGCCACCCTAACTATTAGTTTTTATGCTGCATTGTGCTAGCATTGCTGCTGATATTACATGTGGTCCTAGTCTTAAGTTTATTGCTGAGAATTGAGATTAGCGCACTCTCAATGCATTGAGCATGCACTATTTTCACAATCATCAACAAACTTGAAACCAGGACTATACACAAGATCACCAAACATTGCAAAAGCAATGATAGCACAATGCAGTATATAAGAAAGTAGACAGAGGGGGGAAAAAAAGAAAAAAAAAAAAACATTTACTTAGGATGATCCAACACTGTGGATGAATATATATATATATATATATATATATATATATATATATATATATATTCATCCGCAGACAGACTTTTAGCGTGTGATATGTCATGTATACATATGCCAATAGCTAAGTGTGTTTTAATTCAGAAAGTTTGCTTATATATATATATATATATATATATATATTTTCTAGACATATTCTATTAAATATAAGAGACAATGAATGTCTATTATGTTTAATCATGAGCCGTTCTAAACGTCGTATTTTTGCTTTAATTTCAGTTGAAAATAAAGACAAAAATTCTCCAACATTTGAATAATTATTTATTGGTTTTCTTCTAAGCTTTCGGCTCACATGAGCCATCTTCAGAGAGGTAGTTTAAACTGAAATATTATAAAATCCACCATCACCGACGATTTTATTTTTATGTCAACACAAAATAAAATCGTCGGTGATGGTGGATTTTATAATATTTCAGTTTAAACTACCTCTCTGAAGATGGCTCATGTGAGCCGAAAGCTTAGAAGAAAACCAATAAATAATTATCCAAATGTTGGAGAATTTTTGTCTTTATTTTCAACTGAAATTAAAGCAAAAATACGACGTTTAGAACGGCTCATGATTAAACATAATAGACATTCATTGTCTCTTATATTTAATAGAATATGTCTAGAAAATTACTTGCTGCCTCGATATACTAAATATATATATATATATATATATATATAGCAGATACTTTCTGGTTAGCATATCTGATAAGGTGATTTAATTTATTGCCCCCACCATCTTTAAAAATCTCATTGTATTTTTATTACACACACACACAACTGTCTTTCATTCCAATCTGAAGCAACAAACAGCAGCAGCAAATGCCAGAAAAATGCATCACTTACAAAATCTTAGACTTTTCCAGCCAATCAATTCAAAATTCGTGCATATGATTTTGTTTGTCATATGAATACAAATGCCATTTGTTCAAAGATCAGTTATAGCAAAAACTGACATTTTAAATTTCTAATCAAGTTCAACAAATAAAGAAAATACTTTAGAAATGTTATTGTGTAGCTGGTAAAAAATGATTTAAAAAAAGTCAAAAATTTAAAATAAAACAGTTGCTGAAAGTGCAGTTAAAAAAAAAAAATGTTCATATGTGAAGCCATTGGGACCAACTTGTAAGGATTGTGTTTATTTTTTATGAATAATAAAATTAAAATAATATATTTTCAAACAATTGTCAGTCCAAAATGAAGTCATGTATTTCTAATTTGTCCTGCTCTTATATAAGCAAATCTCATACATTTGGAAAAGAATATTTATTTGGAAATAGAAGATTTATCCCTATTATGTAGTTTGGTGAGGGGCAGGGGCATATGGTAAGGATTTCAGGATTTCAGGTGGCCTGCCTGGCAACAATTTCTTTTTTTACTCATGTGGTCCTTGAATAATTTTTCTTTATTGTGACTGCACTGATGTATCATCTTTACACTGGCCCCAAGTTCTGCTTGGACTTTAAGCAAAATTTAAAAGATGTATTTGAATGGATCAAAACTTTTTTTGACCTATGGTCTACTCAATAATACTCAATCTAAGGCAGAAAAAGATAAGAGAAAGTCCCTTAAATTAAAGATCTAAATTGATTTATACTTTAAATACTTATAAACTTTCTAGTACTATAATTCAAAAGATTCCACTTTTTCATATAAATATTTTAAAATTTTATGTATAAAAAAAAAAAAGCAAAAATAAAACAGTCATTAACAACTGTGTTATTGCAACAACCTAAACTTATATAGTGCTTTTTCAACTCTTAGTTAATAAATAAACCATTTAATCTTGTAATGTATTTTCTTTTGTAACACTATCTCTTGTGTATTATGGTTAAGATGTTTAATCTATTCAATATTAAATCGAATCAGGCAATATCCCTAAATCATTTGCTACGTAAGCCCAATTATCAGTCAACCTTAATAGTTCAGTAATAGAATTTTGCAGAAAACAGTATTACAATGATTTTTGCTACTAGTACTAATATTTCATTGAGGTGAGTATCATGTAGAGATTTCAATCCACAGTTCAATGCTCCACTTCTGAAATAACACAAGGGGTAGGTGGAGAAGAGAAGAAAAGAAAAAAAAGAGAGAAAGAAAGAGCAAAGAAAACAACTGGCAGGGCTTATCTCATGTTAATAATTCTAGTGTTTCACATAGGACTGTGTCTAAGAGAAGACTAAAATAAATGAATAAAAATTAAGAGAAGGGGGGTTTAGACGACCCCCCCCCCCTACACACACACTATATGTGATTGTAAATCCTCTAAGAAAGTAGGACACTTAAGCTGCTGGATTACCAAGGATTTTATTTGGTTATGTCAAGTCAGCCCAAAAAAGCTGACATGGTGGTGGTGGTATCTCATGTTACATGATACTTACATTTGTTCTATGTTGTCCTCAGTAAGGCAACCAACTACAACACTGCAATCTTCAGAAGCAGAAGCTAAAATGTTTGAGCTGAAAAAGAAAGAAAATTAAATTTACATTAAAAACAGAGAAAATTAATAAATTACCAACTATTACAGATTTTGCTTCTATTCTTTCATTCCACATTTATTCAGATATCTGAATTTTCTCTGGCATATTTTGCTGCCTTGACAAGTTGCACAAGAACACACATGAACACAAAGGAGCAATAAAAATCTTTAACTTGACCCAACTCCTACAACATGAGAATTTTAGAGAGCAGTATCTTCTTAGTTACATGAACTTTTCAAAATGCACCTCATTTCACTTTCATATATAAAATTCTTCAAAACATCTTTTTCTTTGTTGAAACCAGTATCATTAGAAATGGGGAAAGTACTCAACCTAAAACATTATGACATTTGGAGAGTTTCTTTATAAATTTGAACTGGATATGCAATTTTTGAAATACATACTTTTTATGCAATCTATATATCTTCCAAGTTCGAATTCCAGTTGAATTCCTTGCATTCACTTACACACAAATACCTTTGGGAAAGGTATCAATCAATCTCTTCCCTCCAGTTATGGGTTAAATAACAGGACAGATTAGGTTCTATAGCCTTGGCTAGCAACCAGTCTACCACTAAAAGTAATGGCAACCTACTGCGGGATAATCTTCTGCCCAGTCAGTCATATCTCTTTAGAGACATGATCGCCCAAAATGTGTATCACGTATGGCACTTAACTGACTGACTGATATACCTTACTCTTCAAGAATGGTAGATCAGGTATTCTTATTCAAAATGTTTGGCTAGATTTCATTAGAATTTATTTCTTCAAATTTCTCAATGGAGTTCTGAACAACTGCATGAATTTTATATCATTCCTTAAATTAAAAAAAAAAAAAATTACTGCACAATGTTGGTTTCACATATAACAGGAAATTTACTTAAGTTTAACAACTTTGGGACGATGAGATGGAAAACATTATTTTATAGCACATTAACATTTATATAATGTTTAAACTCAACCAAGTAAGCTTCAATTAAATTTTTAATGACAATTCTTCTGAAGTTTTGAATAGTAATTTCCTCAGCAAGCAAAGAAATTAACATCTACATTGTCTTGAAATAACAAATTAGCAAAGGTAGCAAAAAGAAAAAGGTAGGAGGGAATTGGTGAATTAATCTCAACAGAGACAACTAAAAAATGTCTAGTGTTGAGGAACAGAATCCCTCTTCAAGATTTTTTTTTAAAATTTATCACAAGCCATTGGCAATTTGCATTGACAAAATCTATGATAAATGACCCATCAAATATGAAAACTAGAGTATTGGGAGGAGAATATTTTCCAAAGTTAACTTGAAACTAATATCACCAAGATAACACTTAATTATTTTCTTTTAAAAATATATACACATTTTGTTAGTGGCAGTTATAAACTCAAAGTTAATTACATTATAATAAAGTTTAGAAATATCAACACCCACCTTCCACAGTAAGACATTGTCAAGAGATTAAGTTTCAACCATCAATTAATATACTTCTTGTAGCAGTCCATAATCACAGACATATTGGGTCTTGTAGCAGAAACTGTCTTCAAGATTCCTCACAAGTAAACAAATAGTCAGTCTAGTGAGTATTTCATTTTTTTTTTATCATTAAATTCAATTTGTCTGGAAACATTGACCCAAGAAAAAGCTTTTCAAACTTTGTACATTGGTAGCACTTATTCAAAATACAAGGCTTTTGCAACATAAATTTGTAAACCAAAATCTAAACATATTTATAAATGGAACTGTGTCTGTGTGTGTCCGTTACCTATAGACTCCGAAACGGCTGAACCGATTTTCTTGAAAATGTACACAGTTGTACTATAAACGTCTGCGAGTGTTCTTAGATAGGTTTTGTGTTGAGGTACTCCCGATAAATACCAAAAATCGATAATAAAAAAAAAAATCAGTTTATAGAAGGAGTGGTCCGATTTTAATCAAATTTGATACTCATAGACAAAGACATAAGAAATGATATTCATAAGTTTCAAGGTTGCAGTTCTTACAATAGTGCAGAAAATCAATAATATATATAATATGTGTGTGTGTGTGTGTGTGTGTGTGTGTGTGTGTGTGTATATATATATATATATATATATATATATAAAAACGGCAAGGGGTGTGCGTGTGTGTTTATCTGTCTGTAAGTCCTTTATACAAATCCACAATTTTTATCGCCAAACTTCACAAATATTTTTATGCTGAGTCTGAGCTTCAAGAACATGGATTAGTTTTAAAGCTTTCATTACACCCAAGCAATGCCGGGCTATACTGCTAATAAGCATATAATTCAAAATGTCTAGAAAAGAAAAATTTCAATGAAAAATTTTAGTTAATAATTGAAGCAAGAACATGATTCAGTGAATGTTTGAAATAGCAAATATTACCAAACCCAAGATGCTACATTTTCCTCTATCATGAAGTTTAATTTTTAAATCAGACACCAAAACTGATTAAAAACAATAGCTAATAATAGAACAATAGAATGTAATAATTTAGATGATGGATAAAAGATTTGTTAACAACAATGACAGCAGCAAACTTTTTTTTCTTTATTAAGCCAGAAACTTTCGTTTTGAAATCCGGGTTTGCCAAAGCCATAAAGTGTTTTGTTAGATCTGAATTGTTAGCATCATCACTTTTGTTTTGGGATCATTATTAAGAATGAGTTATTTATTTCTGGGGCTGACTAAGGTTAACTAAAAGCATAGATGTTCAACCAACCTTATCAAATGAGGGAAAAAATATCTGATGAAATCCTTGTAAATACAAAATAAGAAAATCTTATTATGTTGTGTGTGTGTGTGTGTGTGTGTGTGTATATTCATATTTATGATAAGGCAAGTAGTTCTGAGGCACACAAGTGAATTAATCAGAGATTGAGAAAAGATAAAGACAAGCAGTTTCATATCTAACTGCAATGATAAAATCCTGAATCATCCAAAATTAACTTCAAATAATCCAAGCAAGTTGAAACAAGAAAATTTATTTAAATATTGTGACATTACATATTTACTTTTGTGTGTGATTCTGCAGATAAAAAAAAAGACTTTCAGTTAGATAAGAGGAGAGGACCTGTGTGTATGTGTGCGAGACATTTTTAGTGTAGAAAGTGAAACTGACATACAAAGTTCAATTACCTACCAAGATCATTATGTTCACTTTTAAAAAAGATCCTTTAAAAGGATGCAAATATATCTCCTTTCCCCATCTATTGGTTAAATAGGACAGACTGAACTGTCATATTAGTGGGTAATCAGCCTTGAAGAAAAACTCAGAAGTTAAAGACAGTTGGGTGTAGGCCAAGCAACTACACCCCATAAAAAAAACTATAAGCTGCTTACGACATAAAACCACAGCAGCAATGCCTACAAGAGAACTTGACCATTACCCTGCCATCCCTGGAAACCATTACCGAAAGGGAAGGAAACAAAAGTGTTTATAAATTGAATTTTTTTTTTTAATGCTCAGTAAATTAACTGATTTTTCTTCTGTAATAAAATCAAGTATAAGATATTGCAGCAGAGTTTATAATCTGATCATCAGAAGCAATCTGTCTACTGGCAGTTTGAAGATGGAGAAAATAAGTTTATTTCTTTAGATTTCTCTTACTTCTTAATCTTATTTTTATTTGTTTGTTTTTTAATTTTTATCAGATGAATTGGTTATAATGCTTTTAAAAAAGAAAATGAGAGAAAACAAATATTTTAAAATAATTTTTTTTTTCCTTATCAGCCTTAAAGGATCTGATAAGTGGAAGAGAGATTGTATAGTTGAAAACAATTTCACCTGTTTATGTACATCAAAAGAACAGGAATTATATATATATATATATATAAAAAACCCCAAAAAACGCACACCATTATCATTAATGATTAGAGATAGTGACACAGCAAATTCTGAATTGGGAGAAGTGGAGAATGTTAATTTATAATACTGTTCATCTTTTCTTATTTCTAATCACACCACTTTGTCTTTATGCAATTCAAATCAGTATAAGTATGATAAACAGAAAAGAATTCTAATCAAAGAGAGAAATACTTTCAATGTTTAAAAAGAATACAAGTGTTTCTGATTGTTAGCTGAATATAATTTTATTTCTCTTTTTTAATATTATGTATGTATGTATGTATAAAAGTAACAAGAAAAAACATTTTTCACACCATTTTAAACTGCATTCAGTTTAAAAAAAAAAATGCTGAGAACTTTTACACACAATACTAACTTGCCTTTATATACTGCATATATTTTAAAGACATTTCAAGTTTACCTTGTATTTAAAAACCCAAACATGTGCTGTGTTAGTTCTCACAAAATTAATATTTTTCAACAACACAAAGTCTAAAGAGAAAATGCATAAGATGTTGCCCATAAAGTTATACAAGATGAAGAACTTCACATCAGGCTTGCTCCCAAAAACCATGCTAAATCAAGAGCAATTCATTGACTGACGAACATAAATGGTGCCACTCAAATTCCAAAATGATGCTTTCTCAAGGACAAAAGATAAAAAAGGCTTGCTGTTACTTATTGAAAATGTTGGCAGCTTTATCTCTTACCAGCTAAATTTAACTCGACCTTCACAATAGTTACTTTACTCAAAAGTTGTAATAAGCATAGAGAGAGGCCCTCCAATTTATTTGAGGTTTAGACTGTGCAAAGAAATTGTTATTGCAAGACAAAGAGATACATGTGCACAAACCCACATTGTATTTAAGAAAATTGACTTAGTAGTAAACAAGGTTTATTTAATATTTACTGACTTTCTTTTAGTGTGTGTGTGTGGGTAATTTTCATAAATAGAGAAAAGCACTTCTACATCGATTACAGGTGGGCCAACTATTGCAGCTGAATTTAAGAAAGCCATATTTTAGCATTCGCTTCTCACAATGTTAAATTCAACAATCAGAATTGTCTTAAATGAAGCATTGTCAATTTTTTTCAATTGGTATTTCATCTGTATATCTAATGTTTCTTCTGGACACATTATATGGCTGTTATTAAGCAACACTGATCATAAGGAGTAAACCACTGGTGAAATTTAATAGAAAAAAAAAGGTTCAAGTCTAATCAAAGGATTATTATTTCCAATCTTTTAAGTTGTGTGTGTAACACACTGAATCATTTGTGGCTACAATGATTTTTATACATAATGTCATAATTTGGTAAATAAATCTTTTACTTTTTACTCACAAATAATCGTAAAAATGAGTTATCACTAATTGTTTTGATCTTAATCTCTCTGGCATTTAAGATTATTTTCTCAAAAAAAAAAAAAAAATTCTATAACATTTTAACAATATCATACTGAATATGATAAAACTGCTGATTTTATTTTGAATGATAATTGCCCACTCTTAATAAAAAAATTGTGTGATATTAAATGAAATACATATAAAAGAATAATGTAATTTGTGACTGTAGAATTGAGTCATCAACAAATGTTGCATTAGTTACAAAATGTATAAAACAAAATGGTGCATTAATTCAGAGCTGTGTAACAATAATTAAAAATGACAAAAGGCTACACAATTAATTGCAAGATATAAACACACACGCTGAAAACTTCCAACAGTAGTAAAGATTAATTCTTTAATCAAATTGCTTTGGAGATTGAAACAAATCAAAATTGCTAGACATAACAAATAAAAGCTTATGAATGTGGTTTAGTCTTTATCTGCTTATTTACTATTATAATAAATTAACAAGGTTCATAGTTTAATGTAAGAAACCCACAATGCCGTATGTATTTTTTTTTAAACAGATCTAAATAAAGAAAAATAAATATTCTGAAGAGATCAGTATTTTCATTGCTATATCAAGAAGGATAAAGGAATTCTGTTTTATCAAAGATTTTCAAAATGTAGTCTCTGAAATTGAAATATAAAATGAAATTAAAGAAAAAAAAAAAAAAGAGAGAAAGATTGACTCATACTCTCCCACAGATAGAAAGGGTGGAGTCCCAAGCTATCAACAATAAACAATTGAAGTTAACTTCTAGGACAGTATTCTATCAAACAACAATAAAAGATAGAGAGAGAGAGGAAAAAAAAAAAAAAAAAAAAAAAAAAAAAAAAAAAAAAAAAATCAAAATAGCATCTTTGCATGGAGGCCAGTTTGCCTGACCCAAGACACACAATGTAAATAATAATAAAAAAAAACAGATTCTTTCAGTTCAGTCACACACTGCATGTGACTTTGTATGCATGTATGTAATATATGCATATATATTACGGATATGTTGGAATGAACCAATAATAAAACCAAAGTTTTCAAAAAGCCAAGTGATTCTGTTACAATATAAGAAATATAAAACATTAATATTTATACAATAAACTTTCTCAATATTCATATGAGTAACAAATGAAGAATATGACATTGCAGTTTATTTGTATAGAAATAAAGTGGTAAATGAAGCAAATTAAAAAAAAAAAATTTTTTAAATTATGGCAAGTTTTTTTATTTAATATTTCCAGATAAAACATTATGACAATTAGCTTTCTCACAAACCAATAAAATATATCAGCATGCAAGGAAGACATGCCTGGCTGGTAGAAGTGCTGCAATACAAAAAACTCAACCAGAGATAAAGCACCGGTCACATTAAGTTTTGCTACCAAAAATTAACTTTGGTGAGCAGATGAATTTTCTAAAAATAAATTCTGATTTTCAAAATTTCAGATGAAAGAGAACCATAACAGTAGTAGTGATCATGCTGATCTCACAAATTTACATCTTTAATAAAAGTGATATAGCTAAAGAACAGTGAATAAAAGTTTACAAAGTTTGTAACCATCTTTGAGTGTGAAAGAAAGTTGTAGTAGTAATTACTATTATAATTAAAAATAATTAAAATGTTTTAACCTGAATCTTATTTAATAACTGATTCCACAATCATAAACTGACAATCTTCCTAAAGGATGGATTGAGAAAAAAAAAAAAAAAAAAAAAAAAAAAAAATTAAAATTAAAAAATTAAAAAATATCTACACACCTGACCAAGAAAAATCAAAAAGAAAAATCCAACTTCCATCTTTAATTTACCATTTGCTTGATATTCAAGATGCTTAACATTTTAAGCAAGTAAACATTGATGAAGTCCTTGTATAATTGCTTGTTTTTTTTTTTTTTGTTTTTTTTTAAATAATTTTCGTTCATTAAAGCAACTAATGTATTCTATCAAAAGTTTGAAACTTCAAAAACATCAAAACTTTCTCCCCTAAAAACTAATACTTAGTAGGTTTGCCTTAATGGTTAGAACATCAAAATATTCAAGAGGTAGACATGCAGAATCAAGGAAAGAGGGGGGAAAAATGCAAAGGTTTTTTTTCTGTCTTTTTTTTTTGTTTTTTTAGTTTTATTGTTTGTAAAGTACCTCATTTGGGACGATCTTTATTTTTAGTTATAGAAATTGGACCTTAAATCTACCATCTGTAAAATTCTTTTTTTATATAATATCAAAGAAAATCAGAAGCAAAAAAGTACAGGTTGATAAACAATTTTTTTTTTCATGGTGTATATCTTGAAAAACAGAACTGGATTCAACTAGAGATGAGTGGAGATAAGGCAAAAAATAAATTTGAGAGGAGATTCCCTCCAAAAGGTCCAGTTAAAGACATTAAGAGAAAAGCTATCACTCACTTTTCTGGTTGGAACTGCAGCCTGTGCACAGGTCGATGATGGGGCATGTATGAACAAGTTGGTCGTTTTTCTAAATTCCTCACATCTTTTACAATAATTCTTCCCTCTTCATCCCCAACAGCTACAGTATATCCACCATTATTTTGCCATGTGCATGCAGTTGGACATAACTGAAGTGGAGATTTATCTGAAATGGCACAAAAGTGTAGTTGAAAAACTGTATTTTAAAAATTAACGTGTAAAAAAAACTTGAGCTTAAAATACTATCATAAAAGTTTATTTCATAAAAAAAAAATGTTCATTACATTAACAAAAACATACATTAATTGAGCAAGGAACACTTTTCTGCTATACAAATTTATTACAGAATTAAAAAACGAGTGGGAGGAGTGGGGAGGGCATAATTGTTATCAAAGACAGGTAATGAAGTCATGAAATATATTTCCTGTCTGTATAAATTTATGCATGCAATCTGTAAAGTGTGTAATATTTGTATTTTGAAATATACAAAAACCAGGGGAGCAAAAATGCACAAATAACAATGGCAAAAAAAAAAAAAATATTTACAGTTTATCTGTGTAAAAACTTAAATTTACAAGATTTCTGGAAAATGCTACCGATGTAGACTGCTCAAGTTTAGATTGTATTGTTATGTTTCATATAAAGCAATCACACATACACAAAAGTGTAGTTGAAAAACAGTAAGCATTTGTCAATTTACAAGGCAAACAGATTAAACAAACGAAAGCAAAAGTAATAAGCTTTACATAAAAAGGCAGCTTAGCTACACACACAAACTTCAAGGGTGGAGCCGATAAAGACTTATTTTGCTTGTAAGACTTAATTAAATAATTGAAAGTTAAGAAACGTGGAATAAAACATTGAACTTTGACCAATTCTAAAGCAGAAAGGACAAGCAATGAAGGACATTCAAAAAGACAAAGGGTGCTTCAAAAAACTTCCATTATCCTTGCTATTTATTTGTTCATATACTAGCTTGAATAAACATTGAGCAAATAAAGCCTGTCAAAGTTGGCTAGAGGTTAAAGAGAATAGAAGCATTCATGAGGTTCCTGCAAAAATAATTTAACGCAGATGCATAAATGCTCACATAGAGTGTGTGATAGAGAGAAAGCACGAGAAATATTTGTATATGTTAACCTAAAAACCCAAAAACAGAGACCACAAAAAAATAAATAAATAAAAAACAAAATAATTTGAAGTAAAAAATATAAAAGTTTATTTTTCCAATAAACATAAATGGTGACAAAATTGGTAATTTATTTTCTTCATAGTACCATCTATATTATCTGCTGATCTCATAACTTACATGTATTTACAAAGATGTTTTATCTAAAGTCTTGAACAAATAAACTATCACACACACACATCTAAATACGGGGTCTCAAAAAGTGATGAAGCGGGCCTATAATGTAGATTGGAAAACTACACTTACAGCAAAATTGTGATTTAAAACCAAACTTAGCACCAATATTTGTACAAATTATGTTGCCTTTCTTGTTTTTCAGAATTCCATGACACAAATACATATAAAAAGAAAAAAAAAAAAGAGAAAATTTTTTCCCCCAGGATATCCTTTATTATAATTCTCGAATTTAATTCAATAAATGCAAATGATTTTTCAAAGAATGAAATGCTATTTCACAATGAATAACAATTTTTAGAGCTCAAATTTATACTTAGATTCATAAATATGCATTTTTTTTTTTTAAACCAATGAACTTACAATCTGGCTGAGTAGGTTGTTGTAGGCCATTAATTAGCAAGTTTTGCAGATCATTTTTTTCTTCTTTATCTCAAGTAGAATATTTGCCATATTGTACATGAATCATGGGATTTGCCATTTATTCACATATCTACATAAACAAAACCTTTCTCAAAATCATTATTATTAATGAGTTCACTCCTCACTGAGTGTTTCAGACATTTGTGATTTTATGTTCAAATTGAGAGAAAGATTTCATCATATATGTATCAGGCATTAAAAATACATTCACATAATTACATCAGAAATTTTGCAGCCTAACAATAAGCATTTGTTTTACACAAATAGTTTTCAACATAATTCTATGATGAATATTAATCAGCAAGCAAACATACCGTGGTAATTTAAAATCAAAATTCAGTTAATATTTGTCAGGCTTATTGTTTCACTCTTGTATACTTCAATTTAGATATGTAAATTATTATTAATACTCTCCTTCCAACATTAAGTTTAATTGGATTTTTAATGGCATATCAACTCTTTACAGTCATTTTATACCAAAACTGATTTATTTTGGTATATTTTTAGGAAAATGGATAATCTTTATTCTTAATATATATTTTTTTAGATATAATACAACTGATTTGAGGAATGCTATAATTCTATTTATTTTAATATTTTCAAACACCTCTTTTAGGTTTTTTTCCTTGAAAAAAATGATTGTTTCTTTTGGATTCAAGATCAATGCATTTAATTAGAAAATGTTTTACTGTATATTAGGTTTGGCATGTAGGTCACCATGGGGGTTCTTGTAAGAATTAATGTGTCATTTTAGTGTGCTCATTCCAATAATTCACAAGCTTAATACATTTTTGTAAAAGAATGTCGAAAAAGTACTTTCCACCATTTCGTAATTTAAAATCTCGTCTATCAAGATAAACACTGGTATAGACAGTAATAAAATCAGAAGAATAAGGAGAGGTTGGAATTCTTTTCCCAGCTAAAGTCTTTAATCTTGATCTTTGTTATGTGGGATCAGTGCATTATCATAATGGGGTGCCACACCTTTGATTTATCAAACTAGGTCACTTTTTCTTCAAACCAATGATGTGTAAATGCACTAACTTCTGACAACACATGTCTAATGTAATCTTAACACAGACTGAGAGCGATCATTAGCAATGAAATTCCAACAGACTAACTAAATAGTCTAATAGAATGGAAGTCAATTTAAAGTTGGTCATATCATCACTTTATATTCTTGCAAAATATCTATTTTCCATAAACGGTCACTAATTCATTAAAAAATGGCAAGATGGGTTCACAAGATTACACGTATACTTAAAAAAAAGGAGTTAACCATTGTCAGAATCATTGAGTAAATGTAAATGATCCTTTCCTTAGCTGCATAGTATGTGCTTTGCCAGAGCTACATACAGTTTTGAATTCAGAATTTTCCTTCTCCTAGACTAATTGCTACCCAAGGCTATAGAACCCAGTCTGTCCTATTTACTAATAGCTCGAATTGGAGAGAAGAGATGGATACCTACCTTTCCCAAAAGTATCAGCTCATAAGTGAATGTAATGAACTCAACTGGAATTTGAACAGATTCCTCAATCCATGCAACAATCCATTTGCCCATCATGCCTTCCTTTGTCTACTTTTGCACCTATCAAACGATTGCCATATGTGATACGCACTTAGACAATGATGTCTCCTTAAAGACTTGACTGATGAAGCAGAAGATTTTCCCACAATAGGTTGCAATTACTTCCTGCAGTAAACTGGTTGCCAACCAAGGCTATAGAACACAATCTGTCCTGCTATTCAACCTATAGCTGGAGGAAGGAGAGATGATTAATACCTTCCCTAAGGGTATTTGTGTACAAGTGAATTAAATGAATGACTGGAATTCAAACTGATTTTTCACCAGACAATTAAATGCCCTGTAGACACATCCATCTTTATATAACTTTGTTTTAAAACAACAAAAGTATTGCCAATCTATTGCTATGACATTTAAGGTATGTCTTCTAGAATTATTTGATTTTTGAGAAAGGCATGCATGTCAAAACTTGATCACACAAAGGAAAATTGTTTTTAAATCTAGCTGAAGGCAACCCCCCCCCCCACCCACAAATTGCTATATCTAGTGTTCTATCTTATTGTTACATCAGCTTGAAAGTGATTGAAAAGAGTACAAAAGAAGGGAAAGAAACAAGCCAGGAGAGAATAAGTCATTATTTCCATGTAAAAGATTGTTAACTGCATCTCCTGATTATATTACAGAATCTGCAAGAATTAGAATAGTTCTAAATGAGAAAGTAAAACATTTTCATTTACAAATAACAGCATTATTTGAACAAGAGTAATCAAAGTATTCAGTATGTTAAAGACTTTCTATTGTTGCAATCAGTTTCCATGAAGCAACTGCTTTGAAAAGCAGGCACTGAATTCCTTTGAGAGATAAGTATAGTAACAAAAGATAAAAGTGTGTGTGTGTGTGTGTGTGTGTGTGTAGCCTTACATTTCGTTTAATGTGTTAAAATTTTTTTTTTTAGGATATGAAAAATGACAAAGATATTTAAAGGTGAATATCTACATACCAACTATACTGGCAGGACGGGATTTTCTGCTATCCCATAATAATATTCTTCCATCCTGAAAATAAGAGAAAAAAAAATTTTTTTTTATTCCTTTGAATATCTTAAGAAAAAAAAAGTAACCCAAAAATATCTTAGTGAAAAACAAAATTAGATTATGAAGTCTGTTAAGTGGATAGAAAGAAAAATAAAAAAAGGCAGCAGCACTATAGCAAGAAATATGCCATACATAAACCTTACATCATTTAACTCCTCATGGTTTTAAAATAGAGAAATAAAGAAAATATTATTGATATATTTAATGGCATATAAGGTCCTAAACACTGCCATCTACACTTATTAGTATTGTGTTAACTCAGGTGCACATGCTGCTAGTCTATTGTACCTGGGTAAACATAAGCTTACCAGATACATGAACTTTATATATTAGACCCAGATGGGCCAGGGTGTGCAAAATGAGTTTTATATGCCATAAAATACCTTTGTAGTTAAAATAGTTCCCAATATTATTTTTATAACTACAGATTGAAAACATTAACAAAATGTGATTTTTTTTAGTTAGTTAATTTAAAAATAAATATTTGGAAAATTTTGATAAACACTAAAGAAAGAAAAAAAACAAAAAAAACAAGAAAAAAAAAAAACATGCACTTGTATTCCAAAAAAGAAAAAGAGTGATTATTCAAAAAAGTAAATTTTTTTTCTCTTTCAAGATTTGAAAGATACCCTCACCCACCCATGTCATGTGACAAATATTACATGACTGTTAAACACAAGTGTTCACCGACATAATCAACTTTAACCACAATACCTGAAAGTAAAATTTTGTAGGAAGCGGATCTGGCATGTAACATTTACAAAATGCCTCCACTAAGTCTTATTTACACTGAATTTTCTTTTCGTCAAGGTCAAGACTAAATAACATTTTTCATCAAGCAAAAAAAGAAATACTAGCAACACAAAATCTAAGGGGCATGATAAAAATGCCACAGGAAAAAAAAAAAAAAAAAAAAAAATCAATATTGTAAAGTTGATTGCTTTGGACTAAACCTTGTCTTGCCCCACATTGTGTTGATCAATTGCAAAATTGGTTTGGTCAAAATGGTCTACTGGAATCAATGACTTGATTTCACCCAGTTAGATTAAAGTCACACACACACACACACACACAAAAAAAAAAAAAAAAGCTTGGATAAAAGCAAAGTATTTATATACAGTTTCTGGGTATAAAGTTGTTGGCACAGTTATTGATGGCTCAAACAGATTTATATTTTCCATGCAATAACTATCGACCCGTCTCAATTATCATGGTACAGTGTTTGTTATTTTGGTTTTTAACTGGAACAAGCTTTTAAGTTGGAGGTTTTTCTTCAGGTCTGTAAATCACACCAGATCAGGCGAAGCAGTGGTCTTTTTTCTAGTCTGCACCAGTTTCTGTCTTGACTGTGTTCTCTCACTTTGTTGTTCCAAATATTCAGCTTATATGGCATGATGTGCTCTGGGTAAAGTAACATTATTCCAAACAACCATGTCCAAGTATGGAGGGGAGGGGGGTTGAAGAGTTCCTCCTCCCTCTTTGAAATTCTGTCTGAGCCTTCCCCCACTTTCTTTGGTCACCTTATAAAACCAGTCTCTTTCCTACTTTATGTGAGTGCCTCTCACCATCACCACCTGAGGAGTGTGGTCTAGCCCAAACCACTAAATTTTAATTATCGCCCCAAATTCTTATTGTACACTTGTGTGTGATCATTTTTGCACCTGGGATATTTTATCTCAGGTCTTTTCGCCAACAAGTGACAAAAAATTTTATTACTATTCTTTCTATTTTTGTTTGTAAGCCAGCCTGGTCTTAAAATTAGCTTTTATCAAATGACCAAATTTTGCTCTCAACAGTCATTTTGCATTCAATGGTTGTAAAAATATCTATTCTTTCTACATCTTTAGAATATTTCATCAGTTATCTCAGGCTTAACCAAAACCAGAAGGTCTCTGTTTTCAAAACTTTAATTATTTTCTTCCTTATTTTCCTTTTTCGAGTCATCAGTATATTAAAAGTTAGATTTTATCAATTGACTGAATTTTGCAGGCAAGGGTACCAAATTCCTCTATTTCTCTTCCAGGAGGATCCTTAGAACATGCCTTCACTTATCCCAGTCTTGACCAAAAATCCTAATTATCCTTTTCTTCTGTTTTCCTTCATCTGGTTATCAAAATATCTTCAGTCTATTGAAATTTAGTGTTTTTCTGTCTTTCAGTTTTTTCAATTTACTCGCACCTTTCTAAATAGTGTCCCACAACTTCAATCTTCTGTTTTAAAATATATTTACTATTTTGTATATTACTCATTGCTTTTTTATTAATCATTTATCTTAAAATAAATTATTAAGAATGATCAGTGACAATCATCAAAATGATTTTCTGTTGATGACAAGATAATCAAATTTCAAATTAATTCTTTAAAACATTAAAATATATTCATTTAAATTTTTTTTTTATAATTGTATCACTCCAAGCAAGGCATTTTGCTGCCACTGTTGTGCAGGGGGTTACATAGGAGGAAAGTTATGAGAAAGAGTGACAGGTTACAGGGGGTGTCAGGAAGTGAGTAAGAGAAGGATGAGAATACTGATGAGAGTGGAGTGAACGGAGAAAGGAGCATGAGAGAGAGGATGCTGGTTAGCTGACTATTGACTTTACATTTAAATTCTTGAAGATTGTAGTTGTCAGGGAGGCAAGTACACAGAAGGGAATTCCACAGGCAGGAAGTGCGAGAAAAGAAGCTGATGGAGAATACAAAATAAATCATAAAATCGACTCCAAGCGGCCATATATTTCAGCTCATACTCTCTTCCTGTTACCCAGGGTTTTTTGTCAGACAAAAAATGAAATTAGGCCTCACGACAAGTTCATTTTATTTCACTCAAATGGTATATGTAAGACTAAAGTCTATGTGTGCATTTATATATTTTGACAAAACTAAGTTTTTTTTTTATAAAATTAAAGTTTAAAAAAAAAAAAAATTTTTTTTATTTTTTAAGGTTTTAAAAATTCACCCCCTCCTCCAACCCCCAATTTTATGATTGTTGTTATTCCACTGAGACTTATCTTAAACACAAACTGTGTGTATATGCATGTGCATATACATTTAATGGCACACAAGTATACATTGCTCACAACAGTGTGGTGGACAGTTCTTTTATAACATAGATGTCAAAAAAACCACCCACACACATGGTGAAGATGCTTAAAGAAATAATAGTGCTGGTGAAATCCTCTCCAAGTAAATCTTTCAACAATTTACATAACTTTATCAAGCGTGCAAATATGATTAACCATTATTAATAAATAAAAAGTTCAATCCCTACTGGGTACCCTCGTACTCGTATCCAAATTAATATAAGCTTAGTAACTAACATCTAAATGATTTTAGTTTTTCCCTGTATGCATTTATTTTCTGACTATGATTGGGGAGGGGCGTGTGCAGAAACCAGATCATCTGAGAAGCCCCCACTCTCTTTATTAAACAATGATAACCAGCTACAAAGACATTTTTTTTTTTACACAATATGCCATTGACATTTGTGTCAACACCAATGTCCTTGTCAAGAATTAGGTTTTGCATAATCAGCATTAAAAGAGATAAAAATTTGTTGTAGCAATCATTAAAGCAACAATCTTATTTTCTTTCATTTTTTTTTTTTTAAGATTCTGAATCACTTAGATTTCTTAATATACTGCCTCATTACTCTAAAAGAACACCCACAGTGTAAATTATCACTTGTATGAAAGTTACTGATTATCCCTCAAATATCCATAGAAAATGTTTAGTGTGTGTATGTGTGTGTGTGTACACACATTTTACAATAAAAAATTTATGGACAGAGCATACTATTGTTTTCTTCAACATGGCACATAAAAAATAAATGAAAATCTACAATGGAATTGCTTTTCTTTTTTTCTCAGCAGAAGCTCAGAAACAGCTGTTCCATTTTTTTTTTTTTTTAATAAAATAAATTTATCCCATTACATAAAACAGGTTTGACTACATATATATATATATATATATATATATATATATATATATAGTGCCTAAAATAAGCCTCATCATTTTTTTAAAAAATTTTTTTTTACATTTAATGATAAATTAAAAAGACATTAAGAATAGTGAGATATTATTTATATTTATTTTATCTTTTATTAATAAAATTATTCTCCTTTCTTTTCTATACAGTGAACCGGATGTTAAAAAGCCATTGAGGGAGAGGGAGCTATCATAAATGTTGAGCGGGGGAATTTATTCAAATTTAGCTATCACTAAACCAGATGGAGAAAAAGAGTTGCCACAATCATACTTCTTGACCTGATAAGTCTTGAATAGCATAGACTTATACAAGATAGCCGAGATTACCAAGATGTGTGTTTTTGATATGTAAAGTCTCAACACTTTCTTCTGCAAATGCCAAGAGTTCAGATTTCAAAAAGCAAAAAAAACTACCCACTCCTCACCAAAGTTCATGTTAAGCAGCCAAAAGGAATTTGAGAGATGAAAAATAAAAAAAAAGACATCAGAACTTGCTGTCCTCTTCATAACTGTTTCATTTGAATGCCTTTTTCAGGGTTCTCAGCACCAACATTCCCCGATTTTGGAATAATGCCTAACAGATACATAATAGTCCTATAATAAAAAGATGAATGAGCAAAGAAACACACATTGTAAAAAGAAAATAAACTTTCTCATTAGGAATTCAAGATTAAGACTTTGATCTATTTATTCATGATTGAAAGTAGTAGACATTTTTATTCAAATTTTACTAATCCCACAAAACAAATATATATATATTTCTGAGTGAAAACAGAACGAAGAAAGAATTCTTATAACGTCCAAAACATTAATTTAAAACAGTGCTCGATATATAATATATAGAGCTGCGAATATTTATTATAAATTATATTTTAGAACATGTATATATATATATATATATATATATATATATACACACACACACACACACACACACGCTACAAAGGTATGTTCGTTTCGACATTGAAACTCCAATTGAGGTTTCAATGTCAAAACAAATGTACCTTTGTAGCGGATATATATATATATATATATATATTGTAAGAAAGTTATGGAACACGTAAGTTTTATTTTTCATTTCATCTTCTCACCAGATGAGGAGCAAACATAGCTCCGAAACGTGAAAATTTTTGTGTAGTGATACTATGCTTTTATAAACCATTGTAACAACCAGTACAATATATATAACATTTATTTTCAAACAATTTGAAATCTAGAAACAAAACAAACAAACATGTCATTTGATACATGTTAAATTATATTAGAAAATTCTAATTTTCCTAACATTAAACCAAATTATCTGATTTTTCTTAAGGTAACTTTTCAATTACATGTTTTTTTTTTATACCTAGACTATGAATCTGATTTTAATTTGTTCATGCATTTACACATATGTAAAGGAACTCAAATCTGATAATATTCTCAGGATGATGCAAAAACATTGAAATAACAAAAACATAGATATCATGTAAATGTTCAAATATCTAAAGTAGGAGTGAATGTGTTATAAACAATTCCTTGAGCAGTCAATGCTCTACTAAAGAAAAAGGTAAGAATATTTATAATTTTTCAGTTAAAACAAAAGATTGGGAAGCAATTATTTGAAAATTACTAAATTTCATCCTCTTAGCAACACAAGTGAGAAAATCTGAATGTGAGAAAGGGGTTGGGTGTAAGAAGAACAAGGGAAATTTCTGACCTTTATAGACATAACTCATTAGAAGCCAACCACCAAAATTGCTCCCAGATGATAAGAGAACTTGACAGTTGACAGGCAATGTGAACAAGATTCCTCCAACAATCAACTTGAGTTTTAATCTTGGTGCAAAACTGGCAAAGTAATTTGCAGCAATTTATTTCAGAGTTACATTCTTTAAACCATCTCTAACCTTTTGAATATAATGTTAATTCAACATTCTCTGACCTTTTGCTATAAAATGTCTTTTATAAACAAAATTGAAAATTACTACCTACTGGTCTACATAGAAAATTCATTAAATTTAGTTGAGCAAGCAAAACATAACACAGACACTGGTATAACAGAATCGGGTCAAACCAATAAGTGAATCCAATTTGGTTGCATGTGATGTTGTATGTACCAAGAATTAGATCTACGATAGGCTGTTGAAAGAAGACCTTTTACTTACAGTCAGTGGTGCTGACAATTTGCCTATGAACAATATGGGGGAGAAAACCAGACAACACACACACACAAGCTATTTTAGCAATTGATGGACAACGGCAGGTACCAAATTCAACATAAAATTCCTGAGTTTGACTGAATGGCACCCAGTCTTCCAATGATTAAATGGATAGAAGCTGGAACTAATTTGCAGGCTATGTGGAGTGAAGTTTCAGAAACATGCAACTCCTTTGAAACTGTTTTCAGTCTATTAACAGCTGGATGACAAAGCAAAATAAATGTTGAACAGATAAAGACTGCCTTAGTTACAAAATTTGCTATGGATTCATTCATAGTTGTCATGAACCCAGAATAGGTAAAAAAAAAAAAAAAAAAACTAACTCAGGTATTAGTGAAACGTATATATTTAACGAAAGAACAAATACAAAGAGTGTTACATGTCAGTCAGACTGCCAAGTATTAGACCGGAGTGACTCAACTTAACTCAACTACGAGAGGCATATTCTCTTGGTATTCATAATAGTAGGGAGAGTTTATTATAGTCCAAAAAGGGTAGGTCCCATAACAATGGTATACAAATAACTCATCGAGCAACACCGATGCTATGGTGAATCTGTGGACGGATACCTGGCATAACTGAAGAGACTCACATTTCATATGCTGGCTTGTGAGTTTGTGGACAGGTTGCCAGGCAGTGTAAAGCAGACTCTTCATGTGTCATCTAGGATGAATGAATTGTCTATTGACCAGCTGCTTGTCAGGGTTAGGGTGATAAGAGATGAGGAGATGAAGGATGTCGTGGTGGCAGCAGCAGCCCGACCAAAGTAAAGTGTAGATGATGTCAGAAAGTGAAATGGCATTAGTCACGTTAAGAGATTGCCTGAGCTGAGAAAATAGCAAAACTAAATGCACAGGAAAAAAAAAAAAAAAAATCAGGTATTAAAATAATTCCAAGGAGAATCAAACAGAATTAACTAGATGGAATTTAGTAAAATTGAGCAAAACCAAAACCACACCCCCCCACACCGATAAGAAAAACTACTAAACATACTAGAAGATGTCAAGTAGAAGGAAGCATATGTTGTTGACAAAGAAAACCCAGTGGTTGCCATAACATTTGATTTCTCTGGACAAAAGGAACCAGGGAAAAGATATCACTTTTGAATCATGAAACAGCTGAGCATCAGGAAGAAGGGCTTGGAAAACTTGATACTAACAGGTCAGATAGAGAGTTAAAAGAGACAGGGAGAAGCAGCAGATAACATATTTGAAGAACCTGATCAGGTGGATGACAGAACAAAGGTTGCATGGTACAACAGGAGAAAGCGTGCTAAGAGCCACCAGGGATAGGGAGATGTGGAAAGCCATGATCGCCTACATCCTGAAAGGACATGGCACATAAAAGAAGACCCAGAAGAGAAGTACTTCCTACATAGAGAAGTCAGTCTGAAGCATTTGTTTCTTATCATTGATCCTGAGGAAAATTTTAAGTTCAGACATTAATTTGCTTAGAATTTCTCCACTCCACAAAAAAAAAAAAAAAACTTAAAAGTAATTTTCTTTCCTTTTGAGTGGCCCAGTCAAGAGAGATTACAGCATGAGATAAGCTGCTGACTGAGAATCCATTTTCACTATCCCCATTTTAGAAGTTTTGATAATTACAGGAAGTAGAGTGAGATTGGCAGCTGAGAAGGTGGGAGAAGGAAGAGAGAATGAGGTATGAAAGAAATTGGATTAAAAAAAGGGGGAGGGTAGTTTGACTGCTCTGACCACTCTCAAAAGGGGCTAAACAATCTGAAATTTGGAAAACCATATGAATAAATATATTTTGAGAACATAGAATTTTAGAAAAAAGGGTAGAACTCAGCCAAACCCTGGCCAATTCCCACTCCTGCCAGACACAGGACTCCATATAAGCTGGAGATTTTAGAACAGAAAAGACAAAAGAAACTGGGAAACACATGGAAAGCCCTCACACTACTGCTCATAGAGACCTGAACAAGACCATGTGCTGGCCTAGAAGATAGGGGGAGAGAAAAAAAAAGGAAAAAAAAAAAGCAGATCAGAAGATCACAGAAAACTAGAACTTAGAAATTTAAGTTACTACCAAAATGAGCTGCAGATACCAAACACAATCCCAGAGTCATTTGATTTTAAGTAGGAAGGGTTAAAACCATTGTATATAACAAAACAGATATGAAACAAATTGTTACATTTTTTTAACCCAAGTTAATTCTTTCTTCCAAAGAAACCCCCTATCTTTGTTGTGTAACTCCCAGACCCTTCCTTACTTCATCAGCAATCGTCTCACCTTCTGAGATCAAAAACAACATGGCAGGTGGGGATGGTTGTGAACACCAGTTAAGTTGATATGAATCATGCCACCAACATGATACCAATGGCAATGAGCGTGGAGTCAGCTAGACGATAATCACAGTGGCCCGAAGGAACTTGAAGCTACATTATTGGTTACCATTTACTAGAACCAATATATTTGATCAATGATGACCAGGTTTAAAAGCAGTTGAAGAGTTATATATTTGATTGCAGTGGACCAGGATCTACCCAGGAAAACTAGCAAAAACTTAGAGGATAGCCGTCACCAAGACCTAGCTTGACCAAGTTCTGAAAAATATATGCAGTAGGCAGAACTAAGTGTCGTTAGTCATTTGGCTATTTGGTTCTAAAAGTGATAATATACCAATCCACCAGGCAGATAGAGGTGATCAGATCAAGTGCAGGTAGGATACTTGATTCCTTATATTTTTTTTCTCTCTCTCACGAAATGTTGCACCTTGCTGGGCAATAAGTTTTTATTGATTAGCTTATAATAATGGAAAGAGAGGAATTTAAAAATATAACAAATCTCAACAGAGGTGAAGAAGAGCATAATGAGCGCAAGACCCCTGAAAAGAATTAGAAGGAAGAGTGATGGTCAGGAAGGTAGTGAGGTTAATACAGGTAAAAGGACCCCAGGTACAAGGAGGTGACAGGAAAACTATAGAGGGTGACCCAAGAATCAGGAGGAAGAAACTGATCATCATAAAAATACGGGTTTTTCAGCTTGCTTACTTGGACATGTGGTTATGAAAATCATAGATCAGGGAATTGTCCAAGGAAGTAGGGAGCAAGTGTTGCAGCCAAGTGTATTAAGTGCAGGAGATTAGAACATGAGGGAAAACAGTTCAGGTATGCAGATAAATATATAGGAAGAGTGTTACCCACCAGCCGAACGAACCAAGATCTTTGAAATAGAACTGAATTTAAGTTCAAAGAAGGCAATTATGATTCAAAATATTTAAAATCTACTTTCCATTTTTTATAATACCAGGCTTCACTGCCTTTCCACTATCAAGCAAGATGTGTTACTTCTTACCCCTCTCTATATATGCTTAGTTCTCATTCCTAGGAGAGTGTTCTCCCTCTTATAAGCCTGTCTGTCCCTTTTCTTTCACTGCTTTTAGCATTTACTATTTAATTTACTATTGAGATTTTGTTACCTTTTCTATAGTTACGAGGAAAAAACTTGGACCATTTTTTTTTTTTTTTTATATCTGTCTCCTATCCTGTTATGACATCTCTATGCTATCATATTCACTGGGTGTCTTTTAGTAGTTTAAAACTATTCTTGGAGAATTATTTAGAATTCTCGATTTTACTCTAACATTCTACAACCTTCCAAAACGTTCTATTCCTAATTTCTCTAGTTAACAACTATTTCAGGAATTAAAACTTTTTTGTAATAACAAGTAGGACTCAATAGAATCCCTTATAAATTTTTATACATTATTAATATTATAAAAATAAATAAGCCTGTTAGGCATCATTAAAGTATTAGAAATTTTTCCTTGTGTCACTGGCATTTAATAGTGGTGGTGGGGGAGGGGGGGGGTTGAAAAAAAAATGCCAATTGCAATCTTTATGCATTTCGAAGTCTATAGAAAATTTAAAGTGAACCTGCATGATTAGAAAACACAAACTTAAAAGAATGTTTTTTTTTATATTATTAAGAGGAATGACCAAAGGATCTTTTCAATATTAAATTAAAATTAAATTTTGAGCTGTTTAACATTTATGTTAAAGGTAGAACACCTTGAAGAATTTCAATGATAAATTACTATTAATTTTTGTGAAACAGGAACACCAATTCCAAAAAATCAGCTCAATTGTAACAAAAACAAAAAAAAAGCTTTTGTTTTACAAATAAGATTATAAATAAACTTTTTTGATGATTTGTTATGGTTTTCATCTTCTGAAAATTTAATTGGAGTAATCCATAAGGTTTTTAGTCTTAAAATTGTGAGGATTTGTACTGGTTGGGTGATGTAGTCAGTAAAAACTATATTTGTTAATCAGAAATAGAAAGACTTGGTGCACCAAACACCAGTATTTAAAGCAATTTTTAAAATCTTTATTTGCAAAGAGAGCAGTAACTATAGTAAATTTCAGGGTGCCAAGGTTAAGGCATGACTGAAATAAAGAAATCATAATACTGATGCATAATTAAAGTAAAAATAATACTTAGTTATTTATGTTACAAGGATGCATTTATATATAAAAGTAATATTAATGATGTATAAAAAGTTATAGTAAGGGATTCTAAAATCGAGAGAATTCTAAATAATTCTAGAAATATGCAAATTAGGTGTTAGCCCCTATTAAAATAAGTTTTGGGAACAGAGTAGTCAGTTGTTAAAAGGATTTGCTGACATTATCAACTCTGGTTTTGATTCAAGGATTTATATCCAGCTGAAAGAATCTCTAAGAAAAGTTACTGACCAACTAAAACCTGAAAGAGAATCTTAGAACTAAAAGGGTAAATAGATTTTTTGACCTTTTTATTGACCAAACTGGGAATTATTCTTTATATACACATTTAAGGATTTCCAAAAAGTATAGCACTTGAACTACTTCGCTAACATAACTGAATAAAGATACTGACCCTTCCTTCCCTTTCGTAACACTTCGCCTGCCAGTAGTAAACTCTACGTTTCTGTTTTGAATGCAAAAAATTTTAAATTTTGTATATATATATATATATATATCATTTTGTGTTTATCGTGAATTAAATATTTGTATGTGATTTAACTGAGTTTTAGTCAATCTTTTTTTTTCTTTTTCTTTTGTTACACTTAATATGTAACATTTGGAATTTTGTGGAAATAGTATCTTTTCTGTTGAGGATTGGATGAATTTGAACTTTAATGTCACCGTAGTAAAGGACAGGAAATTTTTGTGTCAAGATGGTGTAAAGCTGCCACACTGTAAGGTGTTCTGAAACACTAAAAAGAAAATGGTAATGAACAACTATGAGATTCGTCTAGTGGGACATGGAAATGTCTGTTTTGACTGATGTGAAAAATTGGGGATAATGAATTGCTTAAAGCAATAGATAGTTGATTTTCTAAGTGCCGCTTAGATACGGCACAAGGCCAAATGCATGTAGTACCCAGTGAGGATCGAACTCACTACTCAGTTGTAAAAGGTTCTAACAAGACAACCTTGCTAATCATTACACCATGCCAAGGTGCCCAAATTGCTTGAAGCAACAGATAGTACTGACCTGTGGTGTCTGATAAGAATTGGTAATTAAGTAAGATTACAGGAACATATATTGTAGATTTAATGAGAGGCATATTTTGGTAATAGTGGCTTATGAGACAAAGTGACATGGTCATGAAAAACAATTTACAATACACACACACACACAGCAAGAGAATCTTTTACCTCTGAAGAAGGTGATAGATTGACAGGTGATACACAAGGAGGATGAAGTTTTGACGCAATCATGGGTACTGTTATACAGGCTCTGTGTGTGCGTGTGTGGTGGAGACTAAAATTCTCAGGTGTGGTCACAACTGTAGTTTACCGTAACTTAGAACATTTAATGAGGAAGGGATTAGAATCTAAAGATTAAGAGAAATAAGGAAGTATAAACAGGTTAATGGGTAAAATGCAAGGACTGAAAGAAGTATGGAAGTCTATCGTAAGAAAAAAATCCCCCTGGGAGCATTAAAAATAAAATGCCAGAATTATTAAAGCCTGTGGGGAAAATTACTTCTGAAATTGTTAAATACAATAGGATAGACAAATTCAGTTTCTCAGTTTAGGAAGATAAGTTAGAGACCATCATCAACTGGTCAGCTACATTTTGAACATTACTAGCTGTAGCTGCAATAACATCATTACTATTGGTGCTGAGAAAGTGTAGGAAGATGGTAATCAAACAAAGTGTACCAGTAAATGTGCATGAAGGCAAGAGAAGGACACCATTCAGTGTTCTTTACCAAAGCAGATTACATTTGCCCAAGAGAGAGTCATTGAATGAACTGAAAATTGAATCAGCACCTGCTGAGGAGCATTTTAAGGCTCGCTGGATGAAAATTAATAATTGCTCCTTAAAGAAAGACTAAATAGCTGCAGAACTGAACTGATCATGCACCACAGGTTAAAAAAGAAAAGAAATTTGATGACAAGTCATTACTCAACAATGAAGAATTTAAGAATGGCTCATCTAAAAACAAAACATTTTAGTATTAGGAGCAAAGGCCAGGATTGTCTATACAACAGAAGAAACTTCAGACAAATTGGCAAAGAAAATGTAGAAGTGAGTCCACCATGATTTGACTCATAATGTGCATCTTATTTTCCACAAAATAAATCTTCATTCAAGATCCTCTTGACTTTGGTAAGTTTTGGAATGAAGTAATCCATTACAGTCAATAAAATATTCCTAGTGTTATGATTTGGAATTAAGGATTCAAAAATTGTAATCATTCTGGATAGCACATGGTAAAAAAAAAAAAAATCAAGCATCCTGACAAAATCTGATTCTCTATTTTACTAGACTTGTACTCCATTAACTACTATTTAAATGCATTCATGTTCTAACATTACAAAGAAAACAAAGTCAAAAATACTTCCTAGCAGTTAGGAAAATCCCATAAATACCAATTTACATCATGCTGGAATATATTCCTCACCAAATTGTTGGAAATTCTAATGGTGCTTACTTAGGACCAATAAAGTAGGGTATATAACATTTTTAAAACAGCCATTTATTTTGTTTGAACTTGATAGACAATAGTATCAAGTAGAAAAACCTAAAATGCTTTCATTGTCTTTGAAATTACTTTAAAAGTAATTAAATTATTGCATTAAATAAACCTGTAAAAAGTAAAGGAGAAAGGTGGCTATCAGTAGTTGACCTTTTAACCAACTCATTAAAGTAAAAAACAATTCAGAAAAACAACCATAGATAGATCTATCCATCCATATATACATATTCACTAATAGTGTAGTTTTTCCTCTTTATTGCAGCAACCAAATAATTGTTCAAAGTATATCAAGCATTTTTGTAACCAATGTTTAAATTGCTAAAATCAATTATCACAATAAAATTGTGATAAAAAAGAAAAAATTATCAGATTTACAAAGCAAATAAAAAGGCAAAGACAGACTTGATGAAATCTGTTAGATCAGCAAAATCCTAAACTCAATATTTTTTTTTTTAAATATGTTGCACAAACTTTTTGCTTCTTCAAACTAAGCCTACTTTATAATATAAATTAATAAGAAAAGAAAATCACTTATGTTTAATTTCTTGGATGGATAATTTACTAGACAGTAAAACTTGGTTGAAATTAAAGTCTGTAGTTTTCGTCTTTCTATAGATATATCAGTATTTTACAATATAAAATGCACACATTAACTTGCATAAAAAAGAAAATCGTTACGTGCATGTAGTATATTTAATATACATATCAAACAAACATATATTCAATATACATATTTCACATCACTGTTATATATAATGTATATAAAAAGTAATAATCATTGACTTGGAAAAAGTAAATTTACAGTACACATAATAAAACTCACCGAACAACAAAACTTATCTTTTGAATCTGTAAACTAGAGAAAGGTACAAAAAGCTGCAAAAATCATTACTACTCTCATTGATTTAACAGTGATATAGTTAAGCCATATTGAAATAACGGTTCCTTTCTACAACCATATTTATAAAAGATTTGGTCTAAATGACTTGTCATTTAGAAATTTATAAAGCTGTAAATACAGACTTTAAAATTAGACTAGAACCTTGTCCGTGAAACAGTCAAACTAAATTTAGACAAAAGCTATTGTTAACCAGTCTGAACAAACACTGGAAACTGGATGTTAGGCCTTATGAGCTTTAATTCAATGCTATAACCACAGAGATATACTAATGGTATATTGCAATTTTACCTACAAAACCTATAATAGAAGAGTTTTTATGCATCAGACCAGAAAATTATAAACTTTCCCTAAAAAGAGTGACCAAGATACACAAAAATTCAGATAAAATTGACACACCTATACTAAGCCAGATTATACTGAGCTATTTGGTGAGAATATAGTAACACGACTCCAATTGGGTTGTCGAGTAGTTTGTACTTCTAAATAGCAACATTATCCAAACAGTCACATAAATAATATGTAAATATCTATTTGTCAGCATCATAAGTTCAAATAACAGTCAAATGATAGAAACATGAAATATAGACAAGAAGCATAGAGAGAAGCAGCAAGTTTTTTGTCTTAAGTGAAAACTGCAATCATGTAGGGTTTAAAATAAAGGTTTTAAATCACTCATCAATATCAGAAGAAAATCTTAAATCATTTTATCCCAAGCAAGGCAATAAAAGCCACCAAGATGCACAAGGTTACCGAGTGTGAGAGAATGAAAAAATGAAAACATTAAGGAGAAAACAATCAAAGAACAGGAATTAAGACAGAAGACAACAATTGAAATTGCATTTAAATTTTTGAAGATCAAAGTTGACTGGAAAGGAAAAACCCAAATGAGAGTTCCACATGCAAAAAAGTGCAAGAGAAGTAACTGTTAACATAGAACTTAGAGTTACATTTCCTATTTCAATTGTAAAATGACGAGACATTGCATCCAATGTAGTACTATGTTTAAATTCATAAAATTTCGCTACCAAAGAACCACCAGGAAAGTATTTTTTATGAAGTAAATAATAAATATAAATATATATAGATAGATGAGATAAGATATAGAGGTATATATATATATAGAGATATATATATATAGAGGTGTATATAGAGGTATATATAGAGAGAGAAGATAGGTATATATATAGAGAGAAGATAGGTATATATAGAGAGAAGATGGTATATATAGAGAAGATAGGTATATATAGAGAGAAGATAGGTATATATATAGAGAGATAGGTATATATATAGAGAGATAGTATATATATAGAGAGATAGATATATATATAGAGAGATAGATATATATATAGAGAGATAGATATATATATAGAGAGATAGATATATATATATAGATAGATATATATATATATATATATATATATATATATATATATATATATATATATATATATATATATATATATATATATATATATATATATATATATATATATATATATATATATATATATATATATATATATATATATATATATATATATATATATATATATATATATATATATATATATATATATATATATATATATATATATATATATATATATATATATATATATATATATATATATATATATATATATATATATATATATATATATATATATATATATATATATATATATATATATATATATATATATATATATATATATATATATATATATATATATATATATATATATATATATATATATATATATATATATATATATATATATATATATATATATATATATATATATATATATATATATATATATATATATATATATATATATATATATATATATATATATATATATATATATATATAGATATATATATATATAGAGATATATAGAGAAGTGAATTAACTGAGACAAGTCAGAACCAGTAACAATGCCGATTTTACTTAACATTTTATTAAGAAACTCTAAATGCACAGCAGAAGTACCGGCCAAATGTAATAGCAATATTGTATGCATGGATGAATGGTAGACTTGTAAAAGTGTGAGATGGATTCTTGGTGAGAAAAACTGTCTAGCACGACAGTAAACCAAATTTCCTAGCTACTGATTTGATATAATCTTTCCACTTCATTGCAACAGAAATTGTTAATGAGAGAAGGCGTAATGAGCCACTCTTCTGGAGGTTAGAATCAGTGAAAGACAAAAAAAATGTTTCTCTATGACGATTAAGAGATCACCTTCATTTTGTAGGTGTTACGGTCAACAAGCCTGTCCTTGCTCCCACAAACTTGGCCTTCAATGAATCAATCAAGACAAGAATAAATAGCTGTCATTAACAGATACAAAATTGAAAACTGATGACATTAAGGTCGTTGATTAAAATTAGGATGCATAAAAGATACAGCACCATGGAACACTTGTTTCAATACAAAAAGATCTAGAAGTGTGGCCATTTAAGACAACTTACAAATCACAATTTGATAAAATTGAATCAGTTTAAAAATTTGCCCAGAAGCACTATACTCTTTTGAGTCACAAAGACCAGAATGCTAAACCTTGGCAAATGCTTTTAAGATAACCAAAGCAATAGCCCAATTCTTATTTAAAGCTTAACACTCTTCCAGCAATAACCTATCAGCAGTTCTAGAGAAGCAAAAGCCATATTTCTTGTTTGGAAGATGACTCTGCAATGTGAGATGCTTAACCAATTCAGAAAAGTCAAGAATACAGGGGTATCCAAACTTTTTTCAAAGAGCCAGATGTGATGAGATGAATTCTTTAAAACATTAAAATTAAATGCAAATGAACTATGAAAATTTTATTGAAAAGGAAATAATTTCATTTTTTTAATGGATGACAAATGGTTAATCTTAAACATTACATATTATTGGTAATTAATGTTTGTCAACTTTTAAGTTAAAAACATATGAATAGTAACATAACGCCAACTTTCATCTTATTAGGAAGTAGAAAACAAAGTGACCCAAGTCCAAGTGTGCAAATATATTTATAACTGATTTTGACCAACACAAAAATTTAATTCACTAAGGTTTTAAAATTTATTACTCTCAGATGACCAAAACAATTGTCTGCATTAATGTTGAGAGTGATATTGAGATCGAGACTGCAGTATGCAGGATAGATCTGGTTCAAAGGTGGTGATTATAAAAATTGACTAGGAAAAGTCAAGATTAGAGGTCACACCACCAAAGAGCGGCCACACAATGCTACAGCCATCTTTTGATAAAACATGAAACTACCTTTTTTTTGGCATGTATTTTACATACTCTGATTGACCATATAGACAGGCTGTAAGTGATACATTTTAAGACAGAGAATGGGGGACATATGTAATTTGACTTTGGACTGTAATAGACTCTTGAGCCAGACTTATGAGATTCCTACTCTAGTACTCTGCCAAAAAGAGGTAGAAGGCTGATAGAAGGATCAGACAGTTTGCCAGAATCCTCAAAGACTAAAACCACAGAAGAGGACTTCCAACAGGCAGAAAACCAAAAAGCAGCAAGGCATTTATTGCAGAATATAGAATGAATAGGAGCTAGTTTAGAAGTACATTTAAGGGACTATTGCAGGGAATACCATCAAGTCTACATGCTTTGTAGGGAATCCAATTTAAATATCAGAAATCACAGACAGATTTATATGTATATCACTCAATAGAGACTCAGCTCTAAGTGAACAGACAAAGATACGCCAGATGAATCAAGAACAAAATTGGACGAGAATTTATCAGCAGAAGATGTTAACACCTCAAATTGAGTGAAGAGAGGAAGAATAGATTACTTTTATTTAATACACTATTTACAGTGCTGCCAGTAGTCACAAGTGCCAAACTTGTTGAAGGTTATACAGTACCTCATTCTATCAGCAAAGACTGAGCCTCTTTGAGGACACGTTTATAATTACCATGAGCAGACACAAATAGGTGTCTGTTGTGATTGGAACTATCATGTTGGCACAGCCAGAAAAGTGATTCCTGTGGGCTATAGCAGCTGAACAGGAGAAGATTGCATTTTTCACCCAAGAAGAAACCTCTGTGGCACATTTCTCAAGTGAAAGGTTACAAACACCAAAGGTGTGTCACAAAAAATCCAAATATAACTGCTGAATTAAATGATTTGTTTTTAACCAGCTTCATAAAAAAGTAGTGTATCTTTTGGTTGGTTAGCTGACTTTATGAAATATCAGTGCTTGTTAGGTTATTTAATAGTATAAACTAAAAAATAAATATTTGAGACAATATGCAATTACTTTGTTTAGGGATGGGTAATATTACTCATCTATTTGAGACTGTAAGTATTTCTTTGTGAGTGGCTACTTCTGAAAGGATCCAGTTTTTTTCTTTAGGAGATGCAGATGGTAATAGGTAAATACCATTTGTTAACATTTACTTGTTAGGTTGGTTGGCCGATTTAGTTTAGTGGCATATCAACCTCTAAAGGTTATTTAATGCTGCAATCTAAATATTTTTAAAACAATTTTATGGCTTCAACTAAATATATTTTGAATGCAATTTGAAAAGCCTTCAACTACAGATAAGATGTGTTGTTGGTCATTTTGCTCTAAAATGGATTGTTGGTAATTCTCCTACAAAACTGTATTGATGACCATTTTGCTTTAAAATTGTATTGTTGGTAATTTTACTATAAACAGGCATTGTCAGTAGTTTCTTTTATCCTAACAGGTGCTACCACTCCAGGTCAGGGTAGACCTTTTCTCAATACATAGCCTCTTTTTGGGGTAGAAGATTTAACCCTCTGAAGAGTATGCAGTCAGCATATTCATGGCTCCTGCTAAGCAGTGTTTGCCTTTGTTAAACAAAGGCATGAGAAATAAATTCAAACAAGCAAAAGATACAAGGCTTAATGAGAAATGTAGAGAGAGAGAATTACTAAATGTACACATAGAAGAAGCAGGTTATGTTTAAAGTGATAAATGAAACAACAGAAAACATGCTGTTCAACAAAGATACATGAAATCTAAAAAGAAAAAAATTTACATTGATGGCATGGAATGTATTAACAACAGAGTTGAGAAACATGGAAGGATATATGATATTAAAATCTGAATTTAGATCAACACTAAACAAGATGAAAAGGAGCAAAGTAGCAGAATCAAATAAGATTTTAACAGAGATGCTCTTAACCAAAGGTTATTTCAAGATTTATAAGATTACTGAAATGATAAATGAAATACTAGAGGCTCTCAGTAAATCTTTTATAGCACTGCCAAAGAAACGATGTGCAAATGAATGCAAACTATCAATTTGGTGAGTCACGTAACTAATCATTAGGATTCTAATGAAGAGAGTTCGTAGCGGAATTAGAAGGGACTTTATACTAATTTGTGTTGAGTAAGCAGGTATTTTTTTTTTAAGTGGAATTGACAAAATTCCTAATAACAACAATAATAAAAACAACAGAGCAAAATAAATAAATGAATAATGTAAGGCAATGCAAGTTTAAGACAACAGCAAAGTAAAGCAATAATAAGACAATATATAAAAAAAAAAAAAAAAAAAAAGTGTTCATAGGCAAACCAGATACAGTCAAGTGGTTATAGCCATCAAGGCAAAAAAGAAAAAATATGGAGGTAGGAGCAAGTATTGTTCTTTTTAACAGACAAAGCAATTCTAGTAGGCAGCTGTAGGATTTGTTTATAAATTTGGGGAGGAGAATTTTCAGCAGACATTCTCAGAGATTGGAACAACAATCTGTAAGTTCTACTGGAAACAAACTGCTTGCATTATTGAATATATAAAAGTAAAAAGGAGTACAATAAAGATGCATTTTCTCATTTTATCCAACCTGTACTGCAAGACAAAGAGAATCAGAAAACCGTTTAAAGAATTCATTACTTGCAGACCATAACCATTTTATTTCTTATTAACAAGCCATAGTAATATACACAGATAAGACTGTGTCAGTGGCAGACCCTGAAAGAAAACTGAAACATCTTTTAAACAAGGTCGTTGAAGAAAACAAGAAAGGGCTAATCATAAACTAAGAAAGAATACATGGTTGTCAACAAAGAGGAAAACTGTATGTATTGAGAATGTTAAAATCCAAAAGATGCAAAAATTGAATCATGTGGGTAATGTCATAACAGACTATGAAAAATGTGACACTAAAACACAAAGGTGCATAGGAATAGTGAAACATGCCTTTCAAGAAACTAAGTAAAATATTAAGGGCTAAGAAAATTAGAAAAAGTACTGAACTGCTTCTATGTAATATATGACAGTGAATGCCTGTCAGAAACTAAGATAAGTATTAAGAGCTAGGAAAATATGCAAATTAATATGGCATTAACAATTTTTTTGAGAACTTTTCCAATTACAAGTTATATTATTTAAGTTATATCTTGTGGGGTAGGAGAGACAGATTCATACATTTCCCAAGGGTATTTGAATGTAAATGAGTGTAACAGTTTTAATGACAATATGTAGAACAAGGCAAAAGAAGCAGTGGGAAACAGTTGAACCAGTCTCAGTGAATGGCTGCCATATCAAGAAGCACAAAGATAAAGAGGAAGTAATAAAGAAGCAAGAATTAAGGTTAAAAAAAAAAAAAAAACTACAGCTGTAAAAGAGCCATGATTATCCATTTCCTGAAAAGATATGATATATGAAAAAGAAAGTATTGCTCTTACCTGTGAGCAGGATAGGAATATATCACATTCTGTTGGGTGATACTGTGCTGACCATACAATGTTGGAATGAGCTGAAGAGGAGATAGAAAAATTTAAAAAAATAAAAAGTTAAATTATGATGTTCTTTTTCATACTTAATTTTTTTTTTAGTACAGAAAAAATAAATAAATAAAAAGAAGGATTACGGTATATAAATCTTCCAAGCAAACACAAAGACCCTACACACAAACACACAGGGAAAGACTCTACACACAGACTATATATATATATATATATATATATATACATACACACACACACACAAAGAAAAAGACTATGCACACAGAAAGACCTTACACACAAACAGAATGACCCTTCACATACACACAGAAAGACCATATATATATATATATATATATATATATACACACACACACACACAGCATTAAAATCCTGGTACTGTGCCGGCAAATCTTTGGCATGGATAAGAAACATACTAACTTCCCAATCACCATCCTTAATATTAATGGTTTATTAAGTGAAATAAATAGTCTATAATTATCAATGATTTAAATGTAAAATAAATTATTCCAATGTCAAGTCAAGTAAAAAATATATTTTTACATTTTAGGAGTAATTTCTTGTTGATTCCATTAGCATCTTAAGCATTTAAAACATGAGGCAAGATTTTAAAAAAAAAAAGTAAATAAATAAAAAAAGTAAACTTTTGCTAAATAATTTCTAATAAAGTTGAATAATAACAAAGCAATTCCAGGTAAAGCTCTATAAACTTCAGAGGTGTGTGTGTGTGTGTGTGTGTGTGTGTGTTGATACAGATCTCATCATATATTGAAATTATTTGAGAGAAAATAAAATTTCTAATCAACATAAAATGTTTGTAACAAAATTTTTAATCATAGCCAAGCATTACCTTTCTAAATTATTTTTTTTAAATACATATAACCAATATTCAATTAAATGCTTAAAATAAAAAAAGATAGTATTAGACTAAAAAACTCTTACTTTGCAATTATTGGATATATTTAAATGAAAAACTGATACTGAATAAAAATATAAAGTAGATTTCCATCATATACTTGTAAAATCTACATATTCTAATAACTACTACAAACTAGAAGTAAACAACATAGAATTAACAAAAAAAAAACAATTATATCAGTTATTCTTCATGCAAACACATTTCTTTTTATCAGACAGGCACTTCCTTTACATGTTCAAAAGGAGTCAATACTACAAAGACACTTTCTAACTGCCACACCCACATCTGTAGCCATCTTTTTTTTCTTTTTTACATTCCTTTTCCTATCTTAATTGATGCACACCTATTTTTGTCTTGAATGTAAAATATGTTTTGTAAAATCCTTTTCACTCATATTGATTTTCATGCTTGATATTCACATCAGTTTCCATAAACAAACCATTATTTCCAGTGGATGATTCATTCAGAGTCACTCACTTTAATCAAAATCTGATCCAGAGATAAAAGCACTTCTGCCAAGCAGATTATGCAGTTACCATGGAGACATTTTGGGTATTGTTAACATTTATCCAATATTTTTAATAAAAAAAAAACACTAAGTTACCTCCCTTATATTTGTTCCTAGCCTCATATTCTAAGCTCTCCTTTTTCCAAAATTTAAAAAATGTAAATAACATAAAAATACAATATTTCAACTATTTTTCCTTGTAAAAACAGAAATTCAGTATTTGACCAAGTTTCAGAATCAAAATGTATTTGTATTTTCAAAAAGGTAATGGATTTTATTTATTTACTTATATATATATATATATATATATATATATATGTGTGTGTGCCCGACCGCCATTGCCCTGAGAAACCACTACTTCCAGCTATTTTGGAGCCACGCAACTAACCACAATAGGCACCTATTCGCCTCTGCGTGGAATGAGTGTAAAAGGATCCTGAACAACGCCAAATTGTTGTTTACTCTTAGAGACTGAGGCAGTGCATAGCTGACCGCATGTTCAGCTCCAAGGACTATTGGTGGCTGTGTAAACGTGTGCTGAACAACAGCAAATCCTCTATCAAACCCTTAATAAATGTGAGGCCCTCATGACACCTGTGAACAAGGCCAAGTGCGCAGATTCTCATCAAACTCCACATCTGACTCATCAGGAGTACTCACACCCAACTTCCCTCTTAGAACTGAGGCTCAACTGAAAGATGTTTATATAGCTCTGTCTCTGGAATCTAAGATACTATCAAAGAGACCCCCCCCCCCATAAGGCAAGTGGAGGTGATGGAATCCTGGTCATTGTCCTGAAGAAATGTGCCCCTGAACTCTCTTCTCTCTAAACTCTATAATTACTGCCTTTCTGCTTCTTGTTTTCCTGCCTGCTGGAAGTCCTCTTCTGTGGTTCCTGTGTTTAAGAACTCAGGGGAACCCTCGGACCCATTTAATTATCACCTTATCAGCCGCCTACCAATTTTCAGAAAAGTGTTCGAGGCTATTATCAATGCTGAGATAGTTCAACATCTTACTGCCCATAAACTGTTCTCAGACAGACAGTATGGATTCCACTTTGCCAGGTCTACTGCTGATATGCTAACGACCATCACAGAGTACATATACCAGGCCTTCAATAAGTCTGGCAAGGCTCGTGCTGTTACTCTGGATATCTCCAAGGCTTTTGATAGGGTTTGGCATACTGGCCTTCTGTGCAAGTTTCAAGGCTATGGTATCGCTAGACACTTGCTTGATCTGATTAAATCTTTCCTATCTAACCGCATTATGAATCATCTTGAATAGGCATGCCTCCACATCCTACTGCACTGTCCCTCAGGGATCTATCCTAGGCCTGACACTTTTTCTAATCTCCATAAATGATCTCCCAGACGTGATCAAATCCCAAGTAGGCATCTATGCAGATGGCACCACCATTTACTGCCGCATCAGTAAGAAATCTGGCAAGACAGACAAACACAACCTCGCTGCTGATCTTGAGAAGGACCTCCACTCAGTTGTGGACTGGGCTAAGAAGTGGTTTGTAAATTTTAATGCTTCTAAAATAAAACTCCTATCTGTCAACAATTACAGGCAATCTCTCCTGCCAGCCCTTAGGAATGGACCAAGTGAGTCTTCCTGAAAGCAATACACTGCGCCTCCTCAGCTTTACCCTATCTTCCAACATCAAGTAGAATCACTACATTGAATCAATAGCTAAATCCACTGCTAGGAAGACTGGGTCCCTGTGTCGGGCCAGGAAGTTTTTTTAGCCTAAACCCATTTTGCATATATACAAATCAACCATCCGACTGTGCATGGAATACTGTTGTCGTATCTGGTCAGGCACCCCTGCTGTTCATTTCAGGGTTCTTGACAGGCTCCAGAGGAGAATCTGTAATGTGATTGGTCTCGACCTGGCAGCACTCCAACCACTTTCTCATTAGCAGGACATGGCTTCCCTCTGACGAACTTGGGTAAATGGTGCCCCCTTCACAAGAATTTACTTGGGCAACCAGACTGGCAACAAAGTCTCACCCTTTTACAGTTAGATCAACCAAATTCAGGCAACAATTCTACTATAGCAACTTCTTTTCTCGTGCTTCCCGCCTGTGGAACTCCCTTTCATATACTTGCTTTCCTGACAGCTACAACCTCCAGGAATTTAAATGCAAAGTCAATTCCCATCTCTTATCCACTTAACTCTAGCCCTTTCTACATCACCCCATGTATCTTGTTCTTTTCCTTTCTCTCTACCTTCGCAACTGTCTTCACATCCTTCGCAACTGTCTTCACATCCTTCTCTTGCGCTTTCTGTTTCACCCCCTGTAGCTGATTCATCTTTGTCTTCACTCTCCCCCTGCCTAAAACTTTCAATTCTTATGTAGCCCCCTGCACATCAGTGGCAGCACTGCCTGGCTTGGGGTGAAATGATTTAAAAAAAAAAAAAAAAAAAAATTATGTGTGTGCGTGTGTGTGTGTATATATATATATATATATAAAATAAACCTACTAAAAATGTAAAACATAATTCCAACTAGTTTTCTCCATAAGTAAAAACTAAAATTTAATTTAACCCGTGAAGAAAAATGTGCACAGTTTATTTCAAATGTATTACTTCTGAAATCCAAAATTGTATCAGAATATGCGGCTAATTATAAAAATGCAATAAGCTTCATAAGTCACCAATTTCTCTAAAATAGTTTGTTATGCAAAAATTGTTTCAAGCAGTAAACAAGAATATCTAGCATTTTCTCTTTACATTGTAATCTCAAATTAAGATTTTATTAAAATTAAAAGATTTTAGAAAATTTCCTGCTTATATTAAGCCTCAATCATATTTTGTTTTTTGTATTTTCATTTTTATACAGACATAACACTATTGCTGAGTACAAGATTGTGATCCTGGTTACTAAATACACCACGACATGCTGTGTAACCTCAGGGTCAAAAATTCTTGGTTGCAGCACCAGATGTAATCCTATAAACAGAAATGTCAATTCCAATCACTGATCTGGTAATATCATGGTGAAGAAAATCATTCACCCATTTCGTGCTTAGATAAGATCTGTCAAAGTCCTGAACTCCATGTTGAAAAATCCTCAATATTGAGTCATGCCTTAGAATAAAGAAGGAAAAAAACTAGAATATCTTAAAATTTCAAAAGGACAGTTTAGTTGTCATTTGCAATAGCTGTTTCAATCCAGTGACTTCCTTTCTCCAATTCTAATGTTTATAATTTGAACTCAAAATTGCTTGTTTACAACTATGATGGTGACAGAACAACAGTTACACATGGCTGTTTGCTTGTTTTTATTCTTTTTAAAAAGTTGGGATCATAATCTGGCAATCTTTTCATTTATAGCTGCTATTATAATTTGTCTAATTTATCTGCCAAAATTCTGTTTCCCACCACCCATATTTTGCACACCCTCTGCTAATATCAACCAGTGTCTCACTGACTGCTGCTAAGCTCTGTAGAACCATCCCAAGTGCACCATGCCAGTTGAATATAAGGAATTTAGCCTACTGGGCTGTCACCAATGGCACATTAGAAATATTTGTGCCGTAAATTTATATACTGTAAAGGTTTTTTTTTTCTCTCTCTCCCAGAAAGCATATGCACAGCTTGAAAAGATTCTAATTCCTGAAAATTCCTATGAATCCACTGGCTTGGCTTAAAAAACCCACACAAATCCAATGGATAGGTCTTCATTTTCACCTGACTTAATGAGTGCAGCAAGTGGGGTACGGAGCCAGACCCATTCAAATTAAGTTATCTCCAAGTCAATATTCAAGTTCAATTCTTTAGGAACCTGTCAATCCATTTAATTTCTCAAAACTTTCTTAGTTACTCCCACATTTAATTCCAGTAATCATTAAATACAATCAAGCCTTCCCCCAATCCCCTACCCACCTAATTGTATACCATAAAACCTGGCTTTCTATATTTAACTGTTCATTAACTTTGGTAAGTCTTCTTAGGGATTTATTCACCATTTATATATCAGTCTACACTTGCCTCATTACAGAAAGAACATCACTGAATTATCAATCAATGAACAAGACTTTCCTTACTTTGCTTCTACAAAGTAACAGAAGGAAACAAAATGTATGCACACATTTTCATACAATACAGTTATTTAATTTTAAGTCTAAAATAATATTGAAGCCGCAGAAAATTAATAATGATCCAATGCCATGTCTTTCAGGCAACAAAACAAAAGAACAGCAAGTCTCAGTAAAATAGTTGTTAATCAAAGAGATTTTGAAAATCTTAACATTACAATCACATATATAAAACATAACATTACAATCTCATACATAAAGCATATAGATTGTTGCTGATAAGAACAGACAAAAGGTTTTGGTCCCTAAGTGAATTGAGGTGTCATTTTTTTTAAAATATTAAATAAGCTTTTGAGAGCACAATGTATACTACTGCTACAAAATTACAAAAGACCTTAAAAGAATTTTAAAACATTTTCTACACACATGTTGGAAATGAGACAGTAACTAAAAGTTAAGGGATCCAAATGATTCCTCCAATAAATTTTTCAAAAGCAATTAATCACAAATTTGTGTTGAAATATAACCCAATTTTGTTTTTATATAAAAATGACAAAATGTTTGAGGATTTGAGAAAACCAAACAATTTATTCCATTTTTTTTCTTTTTTATACTGCAGTGAGATACTTCACTGATCTTAGGCAAAAGTTAGAGAATTTTACTGGGTAACCTGAGAAGACAGTTCTCTTGGAATCGTGCCCATTTTATTTCCATCCCAATCAGTTTTTACATCACAAGAAAACAACCAAAGATTAGGGATTATAAAAGATATTTTCATTTTGGTAACACTGGTTCACCTTGCAAACATAACACTTTTTAAATTAAACATCATAAATAGAAATAAGGCATCTTCCCATTTCCACACACAACAAAAAAATATTTCACTTTCATTAGACAAGGAGTTCTTTCTAAATTGAAAGCATTTCCAAATATATCTCCTCAACAACAAATTGTAGACAAAAGAATTTTCACACTGTTCTGCATTCAAATTAGACTGTAAGACAACACTTAAATAGATCACAAACATCTTAGGAAAGTGAATAAGATTCAAACCTGCTTCCCAAGATAACCTAATTGCACTACCCACATATTAGAAAAAAAAATAAATAAATAAATAAAAAAAATAATGAAGTCTTTATCTATAATTCAGTTTTACTTACCATTTGTTGGACAAGGTATTAAAAAATGTACAAGATTCACACATCAGGCAAGGAAATTATTTTTAGACACACACACACACACACACACAAACTACATGTTGAGCACATTTTTTTTTTTTTAGATAAAAAGTAGAATTTGGTTAGTATAATTAAGAGATTAGGAATTACCTCATAAAACGAAACAAGACAAGGACAGTAAAATAAATACTATATATGTATGGTATCTGTCTGAGGAGCATCCCACCATGTTGAATAGCTCAAGAACTGGTTGCACTGCTTTTATGTGCATTGAGGTAACTTAACCAATCTGGGGATCTTATTGTGCATGCATCAATACTGGATTAATGATAGTTTCCAACAGTGCATTAAGACTAGCTTTGCACACACCTAAAATCTAATGCTTTAGCCATAAAGTTTTGTCTGATGATCAATTTCGAGTACCTTTCCCCCTACCCATACAACCACTTTATTAAGGGGGGAAAAGGATTAACAGGAATCAAAAAATAAAGCAAACAAGTGGTTAAATTTTTTTATAAGGGGGAGAGAGGGAGTCATTTAAAATGAGGAGGAGAGAGAAATAAATGGTTGAAAGACACTCAATAGAAGGTGTTATGGAGAAAGAAAAAAAAAAAAATTACAAGTGGCAGCCAGAAAATTGATTCCCCAACACAAAATCCATTGTTTGCAATGAAGTACTTTTTATTTTTACTGTTTTGTAGCTTATCTGATTTAGTTTTCAATTATTCTCATTTTTTCTTCTTATTGTTGTTGAATGGGAATTTATTCAGCATGATTGAGACAACTTTTCAACATTAAAAACATTTTTTTTTGTTTTTAGAGTGTCTCTTTCCTCTTATCATAAATACGTAGAAAGTTTATTTTTCTTGGAACACAAACAAACACCTTTAAACCTGTATAAAATGAAAAGATCCATTTTTTTTCTTAGCTGAACTACTGTAATTTGTATCAAATAACATTCAACTTCTTCACTGTCATCTGCAATGATTGTCCAATTCATAAAACTGTCCCATCAACAAACAGAATTTAATTATATACTACATTCTATTTACTGCTTCATAACTTCCACCCGGTTGGAGAATTTTGTAGAGAACTTATTTTCTCACTAATTTTAACACTTTGTCATATCTCTCATTCAGATTAAATAAATGATATCAGTTACTTTGTGCTGAGGAAGTTCAGGAATAAATTACAAATAATTCAGACTCAAAATCGAGTGAAATTAAGTGACTACTAAGCCAATTTTGAATACAATAAGTCAAATGAAAATGATAGACAGGCTGTACATGAGGAAGTCAATGTAAATTACACTGGGGATGGGAATCATTATGATCAGGTGCTGGAGAAAAGTAGGGGGGTGATAATAGAAATGATTATCTATTTAGTGTCCTGTTTAGAATAGAAAGCCAGGCTCCCTGCAATTGCTAGAGAAGAATCATCCAGTGCATTACTTTTATTTAGAGGTGCCTGAACTTATAAGTGAGAGGATAAATAAACATTGCAATTCTTTGACAACTCAGCTGATTTATCTGAAGTCAATAAATGTGGCTGAAAGCTGTGCTCCTGTTCTAATCCATCTTAATTCACTGACACTAAGAAAGGCATAGAGTATATACAATCATGTGAAAAAATTAGGACAAGCCCAAAAACAGTTTTTTTTTTTTTTAAAGAAATATAGACATATCAATATTCAAACTTTTTCTAAACAATATGTACCCTCCCCAAATTTATAGACAAATCCTACAGTTGAATGCTTGAATTCATTCCTTAACTAATGAAACAAATTCTCCAATGCAAGCACCTGAGAAAATGTAAACAAGTTATGACTGCAATCACAGCAACCTTATCTTTCACTAAACTTTCAATTAACATCACAGCAGTGTTAATTATGTGGATGTGCATTGTGGGGCAATGAATATTGGCTCGGAATGAGAAATACGAGAGTCAAGTTTGAATTTCAGTTGTATTTATTGCATTCACTTATGCACAAATACCCTTGGGAAAGATATTAATCCATCTTCTCCCTCTAGCAATAGGTTAAATAGCAAGACAAATTAGGTTATATAGGCCTGGTTGGCAACCAGTCTATCGCAGAAAGAAATAGCAGGAAAATCTTCTGCCTAATCAATCATAAACCAAGAGATATGATTGCACAAGCTTGTATTACATATGACACTTAAATGTTACTTCACTTGTAATTCCAGAAAAGGCACAGGGAAGCTTTGTTATGACAGTGGGAAAATAACTGAAGCCGAGTCAAGACCATTAACATTGCCACCAATCTGGTACTATGCTTAAATTCATAAAGTCTAGGTACCACAGAGGAAAGTTCATCAGAACAATTATCATGAAAGTATTCTTAGGGAAGGTTATATCTAGCCATTTCAGGAGTAAAATGATGAGACCTTGCTGCCAATCTAGTACTGCACTTAAATTCATAAAGTCTAGGTACCATAGCTTGTATTATGTATGACACTTAACTGTTACCTTGCCTGTATTTACAGAAAAGGCACAGGGAAGCTATGTTATGACAGTGGGAAAATAACTGAAGCCGAATCAAGACCATTAACATTGCAGATTCTTTGGATTTTATTAAGAACTTCAAAATATTTAGTAGAAGCTAAAGACTAGATTTAGCAACAATATTCACAGCAAGGGAGGATGGTAGATTTATAAATATGTAAAATAGAACTGAATAGTTTGAATTCCAGTTGAATTTGTTGCATTCACTTATGTGCAAATACCTATAGGAAAGGTATTAATCTGTCTCTTCTTCCAGCTATGGGATTGGGTTCTATAGCCTTGGTTGGAAACCAGTCTACTGCAGAAAGTAATGGCAACCTACTATGGGGAGATCTTCTGCCCAGTCAGCCATGTCTCTTTCAAGACATGATCACCCAAGCATGTACCACATATAGCACCTAACTGACTGAAGATAGAATCTGGAAGGAAAAATTCTCTAGCACAACAGTGATCTAACTTTTCTAGCAGTCGACCTAGCAATTGATTCAATAGAATCTTTCCACGTCTTGTTAGCCAGAAAAGGCACAAGGAGTCACTTTCCTTTTTCCTGACAATTAAAAGCAAACAGTTATTTTGGAGGCATTAAATTTAACAAGCCATTCCTTGACCCATTAACAAAAAATTAAAGGCCATTTTTGACATCAGCTACCAATATGACCTTATTGAACTGATGAGATTTACTATTAAGACAGGAGTAAATAGTTGTGTCACCAGCATAAATAAAGAGTTGAGAACTGATATTATCTGGAAGGTTGTTGATGAAAATTCTAAACAACATGGGTCCAAGAATAGAGTCCTGGGAGACTCCAGCAATAAGAGAGAGAGAATTGGCCATGCTAGACAATTCTCATTTTGCAATTTTAGCAGAAAGATTGAATCAATTCAAGAATTTGTCCAGAAATACCATAACGTATCAACTTGTGAAGAAGATCACTATGCCAAACCCAGTCAAATGCCTCCAAGATATCCAAAACAGAAGACTGTGCCTCAATATTCTTATCTAAAATTTAATAATACTCTTTCTAATCATTAATACACCAGCAGTTGTCTGAGAGAAGTGAAAGCTATATTATCTGAAAGAAGGTCCTGCGAGGTGAAATACTTAACCAGTTCAGAGTTAATTTGAGCCTCTAGTTTTTTGGCAAAAACAGGTAAGAGGCTAATAGGCAAACTGTCTAATCCTTTTAACTAAATCAGTCTAAGTTCTTAAAGACTGAAACTACAGAAGTGGATTTCCAACAAGCAAGGAAGCAAAGCATTTATTGTAGAGTTTAAAGAGAACAAGAACTGATTCAGGTGCACATTTCTTAAGGACTATTGCAAGGATGCCATCAATTCAACATGCTTTGTGAGGATCCAGTTTAGAGAAGATAGCCAAAACCATAGACAGAGTTATATGCATATTACTCAATAGAGACTCAATTCTAAGCAAAAAGCCAGGCAGAAAAACATTTATCATTCTGCTTTATCAGCACCTCAAATTGACTGAAGAAGAGTTTTTTTTTTTTTAATCATTTCACCCCAAGCAAGGCGGAAATGCCACTGATGTGCAGGGGGTTACATAAATATAGAAAGATTAATTAGAAAAGAGTGAGGAGTACAAGCTAGTTAGAAAGGAACAAAAGAAAGCTGAGAAAGCAGGTGCGATGACAGATACATAGGTGGAGAGAAAGGGAAGGTTATACAGGAGAGGGGAGAGAGCTAGAGGCCAGTGGTTAGTAGATGAGTATTAACTTTGCATTTAAATTTCTGGAGGTTGTAGCCGTCAGGAAAGCAAGAATACGGGAGTGAGTTCCACAGGCAGGAAGTGCAAGAGAGGAAGCTGCAGGAGTAGGTAGAATTGTCGTCTGCATTTGGCTAACCTGACTGTGAATGGGTGGGACCCAGTTGCCAGTCTGGTTGCACGGGTAAACACCTGTTGAGGAGGCATCAGTGACTTAAGCTCATCCGAGCAGAAGCCATGAAAGTATTTATAGAAGAGACAGAGGGAGGCCACATTTCGACAATGGGAAAGTGGCTGCAGTCGAGTCGCCAGATCAGTACCTATCACATTACAGACTCTCCTTTGGAGCTTGTCAAGAACACTGAGGAGAACGGCAGGGGCACCTGACCATAAATGGCAGCAGTACTCCATGCACGGACGGATGGTTGACTTGTATATATGCAGGATGGATTCAGGTGGAAAAAACATCCTGGATCGACATAGTGACCCAACCTTCTTAGCAGTAGATTTTGCTATGGATTCAATATAGTGGTTCCATTTGAGGTCTGAGGACAGGGTAAGTCAGAGGAGGCGTAGTGTATTACTCTCCGGGAGAATCACCTGGTCCATGCTTATGGGAGGCAGAAGAGGTTGCCTGTAATGATTGACAGACAACAGCTTGGTCTTAGATGAATTGAAGTTGACAAGCCACTTCTTGCCCCAGTTCACCACAGAGTGTAGATCCCGCTCAAGGTCAGCAGTTGTAATATAATAGAAGACTTACTCTAACACAATATTAGAGCCACCAGTAGTCATGAAAACCAAAGATGTTAGAGGCTACATAGTACCTCATTTTATCAGCAAACAAAGACTGAGCACACATTTATAATTACTATGAGCAGTCACAACAAAATAAAGCATCTTCTGTGATTAGAACTATCATGTTGGTACAGCTGGAAAAAAGTGATTTATGAGGGCTATAGCAGCTGAACAGGCTGCTGTGAACCAAGAAGATTGTAGTTTCACCTGGAATTTCTGTGAAGGTAAAAAGCATCAATGCTTTAATCCAAGATTTTACACAAAATCTTCTGTACAATAAAGACGGAAGCTAATGATGGTTCGCCTGAAATAGGCCTATACTTCCACTTAACTATTGAATAACGTGTCTGTATTCATTTATATATATTTATAAAAACACAAACTTGAATAACATAATTAAGATTTAAATGAGCACTAGTTTGAGGGGAAGAGCTGTTAACAGAAAAGATTACAAATAACGATCTTAAATATTTTCTCTTTTTTCTACCTTCACTTAGGTAAAACAATTTCACATTTCAGAATCAAGAATTTGTCATTAATTGTTGATGCCATCTGCATTACTAGTATGAAGACATTAAATGAGAAATTGAAGAAACTTTATTCAACAATAAAGCTTATTCTAACAAAGTTCAAAGCTTTTGAAGTCATGTATATGAATTATATTATTTACCTCGATATGTTGCTGTTGAATTAAGAGTTTCCAGATCCCAAATTTTTAAACTGAAAAAAAAAAAACAAAAAAAAAAACAAAGAAAAGAGTTTTAATTTTATTTTTAGACATTGCTACATGCAAACAAATATTTTAAGCTAAGTAATATTCTCCATGGTCGGTAAGAAGAGTGGAGGAGGAGTGGAGAACACAAAAGTACCTGATACTTGTACAATCTATTAAACTGTTTACCAATGGTTTTTTAGGGGATGGAGCTTAAAATTTGATCTTAAGAGTTCAACAATGTCAGACTTATTAAAATCTAATTTAATACAAAAGAAATTTACTTTTGCCATCTTTCATTTTTATTAAATCAAATTATTGAAAAATCCAACATGCAAGTCATGACTACAAAGTGTTTTCTCATCAGGCTTTGGATTCAAATTTTGAATATGTTGCAATTTTAAACAGTAATATATGAAATAAGTCAGGAAATAAAAAAGTTCTCATGATTAATAAATATTACAAGCTACCTTTTCAAAAGAAATTAACCTTAATCTTTTTTAAAAATTTATGCAGAAACAAATTGGTGAAATCAGTTATGCATCTGCACAAAACTTGAAGTGTGTTTGCCATAGAGGGAGAATAAAACAAACTCAATTTGCATGCAAGTTTCAAGCTTAATGCCAATGGTAATATTAGCAGTTTCCTTATAAGGAAACATTTGGCATTCATTGACCAAGTAGCCACTACTACTGTCAGTTGAAAAATTATAAAATCATTGTATTAAAAAAAAAAATCTAGCTTTTACTACTCTTTCCAGTATTGGGGGGGGGGGGGTCCTTCCTAACATTTTATTTATTTGTAATGTGGAATGTCAACATCTTGATTGCAGCATCATTTTGAGTTATGTGTGATACCCGTTTTAGTTGTTGAAAGTCCTCAAGTAATGTTGCTTCTTTGTGATTCTGTAGAGTCAAGCCTACAAGTTTTGAACAAGGATGTTTTTTTTCTAAAAAGTTACCCAACTATTGTGGCTTTGAACGGGACTAAACTCAGTAAATATTTATATATGAAGAGCAATGATCATTTCCTGGTAGTAACCAGAAATACATGTTATGATCAAGCTACAATCTTTGAAGAGACAAGAATAAATTTTGAAATGAAGCCTTAAATCATCACAAGTATTATTATTTTCTTTTGCATAGTGAGTGACATTTTCTTTAATACAAATTGGAGGGGGGGGGGAGAGAAAAAAAAAAAACAAGAAGAATGTAAATTTTCCCAACTTTCCATTCTTATTAGAAGTTTTTTTTTTTACAATTTCAGGTTCTCCAACTTAAAAATATTCAAAGTCTTTATTAATTGTGACAGCAATAAGAAACCATGTCAGAATTAAAACTGTTCCACCTTTTCTAGGCTCTATTAGAAGGCAGAGATGGAGTGCAATTGTTATAAAGAAAATAAAAAAAAGAAAAAAAAGTCATTCAACAATTTTCTCAAATACACTAACCCTGCAAGCCATTAAAAGTTTAAAAAAAACAAAAAAAAAAAACAAACAAAAAAAACAAAAAAAAAACAAAAACAAAAAAAACAAAAAAAAAAACAAAAACAAAAAAAACAAAAAAAAAAACAAAAACAAACAAACAAAAAAAAAACAAAAACAAACAAACAAAAAAAAAACAAAAACAAACAAACAAAAAAAAAACAAAAACAAACAAACAAAAAAAAAAACAAAAACAAACAAACAAAAAAAAAAAACAAAAACAAACAAACAAAAAAAAAACAAAAACAAACAAACAAAAACCAAAAACAAACAAACAAAAACCAAAAACAAACAAACAAAAACCAAAAACAAACAAACAAAAACCAAAAACAAACAAACAAAAAAAACCAAAAACAAACAAACAAAAAAAAACCAAAAACAAACAAACAAAAAAAAACCAAAAACAAACAAACAAAAAAAAACCAAAAACAAACAAACAAAAAAAACCAAAAACAAACAAACAAAAAAAACCAAAAACAAACAAACAAAAAAAACCAAAAACAAACAAACAAAAAAAACCAAAAACAAACAAACAAAAAAAACCAAAAACAAACAAACAAAAAAACAAACAAAACAAACAAAAAACAAAAAAACAAACAGACAAACAAAAAAAAAACAAACAAACAAACAAACAAACAAACAAAAAACGTATTTATATGGAAAGGGTCAGCACTTTAAAAAAGTTGCATAGTGCAAGAAAATGTTACTTGGGTTTTCTTAAAAGAGAAATCATTGCCCATTACCAGATAAAAAAAAAGGGGGGGGGGGTAACAGAGGACATAAGATTAACCCTTTGTTGCATATTGGTTACAAATTGTAACCAATATGAAACAAAGGGTTAACTGTTCATAGAAGATCAACTATCAAAAATCTTAAAATAGAAACCACAAATATCTTTTAAGTTACAAGTTCGTATTACTTAAGCCACTGAATTAGCAGATTTATGACTAATTAGCAGATGATGTGATAAAAAAATAAAACAAAACAAATGAGATTCCATTTCAAGTAACAGCTCATCAACACATGCTCACCAAGAGGAAAATAAGAGTTCAAAATAACTTTTTTTTTTTTATCTTTGGCAGTCAGTCTTCTAAAGATTTAATTACTCCAGGGGCATTAGAAAATTAGGAGCTTTGTTCAGAAGCAACAGAAGAAAAATATATAATAAAACATACATGCGGGTGGGAGGAAGTATGTTAAAAAAGACAATGGCACAACCCATTTCCTAAAAATTTAATCTTTAGAAAGGCTCCTTTTCAGTCCCTACTCATATTATACATGCACAGAACTCTAGAAAGAGATTTTAAAAACTAGAATAAAAAGATCATTTTTTTTTTTTTTTTTTGGTGATACATGAATATAATATGTGTGTAAAAATTCACACTTCAAATCTGTAAATACATAATATACAAAAGAAGTAGTTATGCTTAAAAAGAATTATACACCTTGCAAAAGAGCCATTGATCAGTGTTGGGACCCACCTGAAAAGCCAAAATGTCAGTCTGATTTTCAAAGCAGGTAAGCAATTCTCATATAAAAGAGTAAAAAAGAAAAAAGAAAAAAAAAAATTTCTATTCCTCTTTCCCAATGAAAAAAAAAAAAAAAAAAAAAAAAAAAAAAAAATACACACACACACGTGTGTGTGTGTGTGTGTACATCTGAAACTTTAGTAACTGAAGTCATTGCTTCACCACGGAACCCCCCCCCCCAACAAATCATCAATCCTTCCTACATAGCCTCGTATCACACCAAGTTACTAATATCTAGAAAAAGTTATACATGTTTATTAATTAAATAGATTTGCTGCTGCCATTTTGTCTCTAAAGTTGTTTATCATTCAAATTACACACATTGTAATTCATGTGATATGAAATAGTCTACAAACACTAAATACAAGAAAGGTGACAAAATAAAAAAAATATTCAAGTGATAACATTCATTTGGGCCATTTTAAAAACTTTAAATCAGAAGTTGCAATAGACACTTTTTTCCTCCTCTCCAAACTACACACTAATGAAAGCTACAAAAGAAATTTTGTTCAAAGAAATGCAAACGAAAGTCAAAAGTTTTTTTTCTAACTAATCTCCATTATTTCAGAAACAAAATACATTTTTACACTGTGATGAGTATGGAATTAATTTTCTAACCAATGAAAGGAGGCAATTTCCAAAACTGAGAAAAAAGTTAACAACCCAGTGTGAACAAAGTAAATAGCTATAAAATAATAATGTGACAAAAAACTTCAAACCTCTGACCCGGACATAAGGTCCCATCACACATTCATTTTCCTACTTCTCAAGTACTATTTTTCTTGACGTCTTCACCATTTTTGCAGTCAAAGATAACAACGACAAGAACATACTTCAACTGACTCCTAAAAAGTAATGTCTGATAAGTACAATTTCCTTTATTGCTTTACCTTTTTTTTTCACTTTCTCACCAGCCATAAAAAAAAAGGAAAACAGACTTTATTTGTAACCTGTTAATCTTTCTGCACAAACACATTCTGCTACATCCAACTGCAAGACATGACCACTTTATAACTACAAATTATTGATTCCTTTAATTCCATGCTACACTTTCTCTTTGAACATTTACATACATAGTTAAGAATTTTACTTCTTTCAAATTTTATGTTATTCTGTTCTGTTAATAAAATTCTACTCAACATACAAATGAAATATTTTATTCTTCCACAAATCTACCTTCTGATGATTTTGATAAGCTAAGTTGTAGAAGTGCTGACTATGTTTGTGAATTGGCCTTGTACCAGATATGGCCAGCTGCTCCTACCTTACTGGTGAACTCTGACCTTAAAAAAAAAAAAAAAAAAGACGCAAAGGAACACTTACACATTTACCCCCTTAATAATTTAACGCTACAAAATTGAATGTTATTTCTCTCGCCTAAATAAATTCAACACTTATACACAAATGATAAAAATTATTTATCATGTTTTATCAACAAGAACTACTTGCAATATCACCGGCTCTTATCTATCTCACAGTGTCTTTTCAACCTTCACCCTCTTTCATTGATAACCTTGCAAATAACACTCAAAGAAATTCTGTTGACTACATAATGGTGACCATCCAATGCAAAGAAGCACAAAAGAAAAACTATTATTTGAAAAAGGTGATAACATATACCACTATTACAGACTTGTCAACTTATTCATATACTAAAGTAGACTGCATTAAATGTAAGGGAAGTGATGTGGTGAATAGGGAATTAAAAGTAACTCTTCTTCACTTTTACAAACAGTTTTCAACCCCGTGCGAAATCTAAATTTTGACAAATAAGCAAAAGGATTGACCTCGTACCGAAAGAAAAAGACGAAGTTAAATTGATTTTCTAACCAATGAAAGGAAGTGATTTGCAAAAGAAAAAAAGTTAACAATCCAATGTGAAAAAAGTAAATCACTATAATAGAAAAGAAAGTTGAATCATTCAGAGATGGAAGCAATGGTATCATACACCAGAAAATGTGACAAAAACTTCAAGCCTCTGACCCAGACATAAGGTCCCATCACACATTCATTCTATTTCTCAAATGCCATTTTTCTTTACTGCTTCTTCATTTTCACCATTCTTGCAGACAACAAAGACAAGATACTTCAACTAAAAGCTAGCATCTGATAAGTACAATTATCTTTATTGCTTTACCTTCCTTTTTACTTTCTTGTCAACCATAAAAAAAAGGAAAGGAACAGACTTTATTAGTAACCTGTTCATCTTTCTGTACAAACACATTCTGCTACTTACAACCACAAGACATGACTCCTTTATAACTACAAACTCTTGATTCCTTTAACTTCATACTACACTTTCTCTTTGAATATTTACATAGTTAAGAATTTCACTTTTTCAATTTTACATTATTCTGTTGATAAAATTCTACTTTAACATATAAACGAAATATCTTATTCTTCCAACCTTTAACTCTTCTGATATCTGATAATCTAAGTTGCAGGGAGTTGGTTGTTTGACACATAGCCAATTCAATAAACATTCAACCATCTCCCTACCACTTCACCATAAATAGTTTAAACAGAAGTCTTTTTTTTTTTTTTTAAATTTGCAAAAATTAAAATAGGACAGATGATGCATAAACCTTTTGCAGATATTTTTATAATAAAAGAGAATTTAGGACTTAAAAATTCCAGGCAATGTTAAGTAATTCTGATTAAAAACTCTAAGTCATTTAATCTTGTACTTCCAAATCCACCATACCTTAATAGCATATACCTATTTTTGAGGGTTTAAAAGAAAAAAAAACAAAAAAAAATAAAAATCTCACCAGCATCTGACATTTGAATCATTTATACAAAAGCTAAGAAATCAGCCAACATGACATTGTCAAAGAAGAACAGAGGATGTTAGAATACTTACCATCTATCATGGCTGGCAGAGAGTACTTTCTTGTTGTCTGCAGAAATACTAACAGTATTGACCACATTATCATGTTCTCCAGCAGCACACACTTGCACAAATGTCTTGTAGTTGTCTACAAGCTGCCAGACTGCTAAGCCTCCTAAATGGGAGGAGAAAAAAAAAAAACAAGTCTTAAAATTTGTAAACTAAAGTTTATAATTTATTAATTGGAATAACAAAAAGTAAACAGGAAAAAATATTTTATTAATAGATCTTCATCCTTTTATTGTCAACATTGTTTTTTTTTATTAGTGACAGACTAACCACTGAAGTTAACCAACATCAAACCTGGTAAGTCACTTAAAATAGTAGCTGCTTGAGAATACCAGGTGCTGTAAGCTTGGATGTGCAGGTGGTCTAATGAATGATGGTTTGAAATTGTTAATCAGAAAGCAGGGATCTAATTGAATTCATTATATTCATTTATATACAATACCTTTGGGAAAGGTATGAATCTATCCCTATCATTAGTTAATTAATGAAACTTGTAACATTATTATTATATAAAATAAAATGTGTGAGAAGCCATGAACCTTTTTCTTTAAAATATGTTTATTGTTTCGGTATTTATACAAGTTATGAAGTATTAATTGCGCAAATCATGAACAATTAATACTTTATAACTTGTATAAATACCAAAACAATAAACATATTTTAAAGAAAACGCTCATGGCTTCTCACACTTTTTATTTTATACTAATTACACTCGGAACAACCCTATTCCTTTATTTGAGATTATATATATATATATATATATATATAAAGTCATCCACATAAAAGCCTATTTCACTGTATCACAGCTCATCAGTGTGGCTAGACACATTATATACAGAGAAGTTGTAGTCATAAACTACTAAAAAGTACACCAAAATAATAAAAGTGCTCAATACCATACGAGGTGGTAGAGCTAAATATAATTAACATCTTGGTTGTTCCTGAAACCGGCTGCGACCCAGGTTTCATGCATATAAGTGTAATCCTCAGAACATTTATAACCAGACAAGTGTCAGTCAGTCAGTTAAGTACCATACGCGATACACGCTTGGGCGATCATGTCTCGAAAGAGACATGACTGACTGGGCAGAAGATTATCCCACAGTAGGTTGCCATTGCTTTCTGCGGTAGACTGGTTGCCGACCAAGGCTATAGAACCCAACCTGTCCTGCTATTTAACCCATAACTGGAAGGAAGAGATGGATTAATACCTTTCCCAAGGGTATTTGCGCGTAAGCGAATACAATGGATTCAGCTGAAATTCAAACTCAGCTCCCCGGCTTCTCGTTCCGAGTCGATAAAGTGTAAGTTGTTAAAAAACATGGGTGTTGGAATCATACAATCCAATGAAGAGCAATTACCAAACCTGGCTAAGGTGTTAAAATAGCCATAAATATTGCATTCCACAAAAATTTTTTTAGTGTGTAACTGAGGAGACAAGAAAAGGCAATGGAGGTAATATTTACTAAACTTCAATAAACCAATATTTACTAAACTTCAACAAAAGAGAAATTCACTTAATAGAGAATTTAGAATTGAAACAAAATCATTCAGTCTAGAAAGATGGGAGAGCAGTAACCGCCTTAGTCTGTACATTCCTAAAGAATGACAGACATGCAGTGAAAGCAGCTTTAAGAGAATAAGTTTATTTTTATTGTATAAATGGGGGGCATTTAATTTTACAAGTGAATTTAGTAATAAAATAAACTTTATACCAGTACATTTTGTATATTCAACTAAACAGATGGCATTCATTCACCATTGAATAATCATTTATGTTAACTGAAAAATATTGATAATTATTTATGACATAAGTACATATACACATTGAATTTTATATATGAAGATGATGACATAGTTGTTAATTCTACTGTCCTATGTTATTTCACAATCAAAGATTCCACAGTGCAAAGCAGTAAGAAATTCAAATGTCTCCCTTGACTACAACTTGCTGCAGGCAAGAAATAACCATAAAAAAGCCAATGTATTAACAACCTATTTCTATTATGTAGTAATAAGATTCCATTAGTGTAACACAAGGACTGGTCACTTTATGTGGCATTGATCCATGTGTTACCATAACAATGGAATATCTAATCACCAAGGAAACCTATACATAACTGTGTGTGTGGGTTTTTAAAGTTGGGGGAGGTCATGTGAAATTAAACCGTTTCTTTTGCTTTGAAGAAGTTTTTATTTTATCTTTTACAAAGCTGCAGACAAACTAATTACACTGAAAGAAAAGAAATAGACAATATAATCTGGTGGTACATTGATATCTATGCAGGTCATACAATGAAAGCATCATTTCACAAAGATAAAATGTTATATAACAAATGAGACAGTTCTTTTTAACAGAGAGGAGAGGGAGAGAACATCTCCAGAGGTGAAAAAGAGAACAAGATTTGTAGGGTAAGAATACTGGAAGAGGTTAAATGAAAGATTGCATTCCACAAAAATTTTTTAGTGTGTAACTGAGTAGACATGAAAAGGCAATGGAGGTAATTGGGGAAGAGAAACTACCAACCATTGCAGCTGCTACAGCTTTTTTTTTTTTTTTTTTTTTTTAATAAATCTAACATTTATGACCTAAAAGAAACTTCAAGATTTCAGTACATTCTGAAAGAAACTGAGTTTTCTCTTTGTTCTGTGGGGAGGAGAGGGGACAAAAGTTCTGTTTGTATAGTCAAACTTAAGAAAAGAAAATATTTACTGCATTATGAAGGAAAAACTAAAACAAGTGTGTGTGTGTGTGTGTATATATATATATATATATATATATATATATATAAATATAAATAAAAAGTTTATTTTCAATTACATACAATATTAAATAAGAATCTTAAAAATTATTTGGGGCTGAACACAGTATCATGCACAAAGCACACTCACAAAACAAAGCAAAATTATCCTAATTTTCAAAGATCTTGTAAAACTAAAAAATTTTTTTAGATTATTACCACCACTACTAATAAGAATTTTTTTTTTTTAACAAAATAATAATCTGAGAAACAAAGAAAAAAATATTACACTTCAAAATAGAAAACAAATTGCCTTTACTGCCAAAAGATAGAGCATTGGATGTTTGCATATACTCTATTGTTATCATTATGCTCTATGTTACCCTTGTTATCTACAAGAGTATAATCCTGGCTAACTGGTGACATTTTTCAAAATCATTTGACCTCACTGAAGGCAATGAAAGCACTTAGTACAGGGGGATACTGAGAGTGAAATAAACAGAATCCAAAAGGACAAAAGATAACAACTGATATTGAATTTAAATTTTTCAAGATCATAGTCAACAGAAAAACAATCAGAAGAGAGCTTCACAAGCAAGAAATGCAATAGGAGAAAATATCAGCATAGAACTTAGGGTTACAACTAGCAATTTTAACAGTGATATTATGAGACCTAACTGCCAATCTAGTATTGTGATTGAATTTGTGAAACTGAGGTATCAAAAAGGAAAGCTCATCAGAACATTTACCACACAAATATTTATAGAAGAAACAAAAGTGTGGTGCAAAAGTGACTGAAGTTGAGATGCCAAGTACAAATATATATATATATATATATATATATATATAACAATGATGATCCATGTATACTGTCTTAATATGTATAGGAAAAACTACTAAAAAGTTGTAAGTTTAAAAATGTATTTTTTTGACAGTATTTGTTTATTTCTATTATTATATTTTATATTTCAGACCGTCCTCGGTCCTTCATCAGAAATAAATGATTTTAAAATTTAAATTAGAAATGTATTTCACAAGAGCGTCCATGGAGAGAGATTGTTTACATCACATGACGCAGAAAGCGACAGATTTTTTTTTTTTTTAAATATTTGTAAGTGTAAACCTATCTTTTATAATACTTATAAATTTTGTTTTAGAGAAAATCTTTTTGATTGTATCTAAAAATTGTTTAGCTATTGAAATATTTGTAAAGATTCAAAACACCTAAGTCCCTATTTAACCCTAGCTTGTGTGTATTTAATAAAATATATAAAATAAAAAAATTCTTACTTGGGAGTGTATAAATAGTCTATTAGAGTTTTGGATAAGCCTTAAGCAAATTTTCACTGAAGAAAACCTTATTCTGGAAGTATAGGTCAAAACAAAGTGCAAACAGTAGAATTGGAAATGAATGTTTGTAAGAGATACACCGTTAACTGAAGTCATGGTTGAAGTTATCAAAAGATCTTTTGTCCTGACCAGAGAACAAAGGTACAAATATAAATGGCAAATTTCTAAAAGTGATGTTTATTCTTTTTCTCATGTTGCTAACAGCAAATCATTTGCTATGGGACTAAAAGAAAAAAGTAATTATAGCGAGATCATTGGCCAACAATACTTCTACTGCTAAAACTTCTCATTTGTCCAAAAATTGAAAAACATGTTATTAATAAAGAAATATTCAACTAAAAACATCACTTTCTTGGCAAATATGTTCTTTAAACAGATTAATATCAAAATGTTTCATTCTGTTAGAAATCAGGATTTATTTCCAATTAACCAGAATTATTAATAAAAACAAAAACATACTAACACAAGTAGTTTTAAATCTTATAAAAGTAAATTTTTTCAAGTAAGGAGGGGAGAGAGAAAAATTGATATAATAGGCAGCTTCTGAGATAAAAAAAAAGTAATCATTCTTTTTATTTGTCTATAATTCTGAGATGAGGTAGTATTTACACTATTATAAATGCCATACATGATACACGCTTGGGTAATCATATCTTGAAAGAGACATGACTGACTGGACAGAAGATTATCCCACAGTAGGTTGACATTACTTTCTGTGGTAGATTGGTTGCCAACCAAGGCTAAAGAACCCAATCTTGCCTGTTATTTAACCCATAACTGAAGAGAAGAGGGATTAATACCTTTCCCAAGGGTATTTGCATGAAAGTGAATGCAACGAATTCAACTGGAATTCGAACTCAGCTCCCCGATTTCTCATTCCAAGCCAATATCCACTACACCACAACACACATCCTCTACATTATTCAGGCTATTGTCCTCAGCTTTGTTGCTATTTGTACAACATTTTGGCCATTGTATGCGCCAGCCTTCTTCAGGTGCTAGGAATTTTGGCTTCATGCAAAGAATGAGAATGATATACCCCAGTAATTGTAATAAAGGGTTCAGTTTGAAATTCCTAGCACCTGAAGAAGGCAGGAGTGTACAAGAACTGAAACGTTGTACAAATGGCAACAAAGATGAGGACAATAGTCCAAATAATGTAAATAGTATAATCATTCTTATGTATTAAGCCAATGTATATTTGGAAAAGCAAATATCTTTATAAGTAAATATGACATTGAAGTAAATATATTGACAATATATGAAACTTATGTATCTAGGCATGGTCAAGCTTTCGTGACAAGCAAAAGAAACTTTGCTACTACTAACCTGTGTCCAAGCCAATTAACACTTTATCTCTATCAATCCACAAAGCATCTCCAATGCCAGCCTCTAACTGCACTCCTGCTGTACATTTCTCGACATCAAGAGAACTTGTTGGTTCTTCATAGTACCACAAAGAGCCATACCAATACCGTCCTGTCAGACTGGATGCACCCAAGAGAAAACCGCCATCTGAAAAGACAAATGACAAAATTCAAGTTAAAGCTTGTTTTAAAAAAAAAAATTAAAAAATAAAATAAAAATAATAATAATAAATAAAAATCTATGTATCAAGTAAGTCAAGTGCCATACATGATACATGCTTTGGGCGATCATGTCTCGAAAGAGACATGACTGAGCAGAAAATTATCCCACAGTAGGTTGCCATACAAACTTTCAGCAATTAAATAGATAGTCCTTAAGGTTCAGGATGAGTGAATTCATACATGAAGGTTGTTGAGAGAAATAAGTAAATTAAAAAAAAAATACTCTTCTTGAAGTTATTGTACAACAAAAGATTTTCTATTATTCAATAAGAAAGCTTTTAAATATTTCTTAATGCAAGGAGGAATGAGCAAGTCCATTAATAAATAACAAAAAGGAGAGAAAAAAAAAAAGGAAATTACAGAAATGATAAATGGTATATCTTAAGCAGGACAAGTGTCATAAATTATCTAAATCTAAACTTATTTATAAATGTGTGTGTGTGTGTACGCACCTGTTACCTATAGACCCCAAAATGGCTGAACTATAACAATTGTACTATAAGCGCCTGCTAGTGTTCTTAGCTAGCTTTTGTGTCGAGGTACCCCCAATAAATATCGAAAACCGATAATTGAAAAAAAGAGTGGTCCGATTTTAATCAAATTTGATACCCTCATAGACAAAGACATAAGAAATGATAATCAGAAGTTTCAAGGTTGCAGTTCTTACAATAGGGCAGAAAATCAATTATATATATATATATATATATATATATATATATATAAAAAAGGCAAGATGTGTGTGTGTGTGTCTTTATCTGCCTGCATGTCTGTATTTTTTAGCCCCTTTATTTTAAGTTTTTGCTTCGGGTTTGGCTCTAAGTAGATATAATTGCAGTTCTTAGTCTCAGCCATGATGCCATTTACTCAGAGGACTTATTTAGCCTTTAAAATTCAGCTTATGACGAAAAAAAACTTATTTGATATCAATACCAGGAAATCAAAATTTGACTTACATCCATTCATTTTTCTTTCAGTCTACAGTTTCACTTTAACTGGAAACAACTATTGCTTTTTAGTCTTTCGTGCCAATGTCCAAAGAGTCTGAGCTCCAGGACCATGGATTAGTTTTAAAGCTTTCATTACACCCGAGCAACGCTGGGCTATACTGCTAGTTTAATAGTTAGTGTAAAATTTTGAAAGTAAGTTTATAAGATAGGCAAGTCTAAAAATTTAAACTATAAAAGTAGATACTTCATGAATTGATAAGGGAAAAACTAGATCAAGAATGATTTTTAATATTGACAAAATATAAACACACACATTTATATATATATATATATATATGTGTGTGTGTGTGTGTGAAAGCAACTGCATTATCAACTTTAGTCAATTTCTTTTATAAATTTGATTGTCCCTCCCCATATTTTCAATCAACACAAGTCATTATCAAGAACATTAAGGTTATTAGTTACAATAAAAAAATTTTGGAATAATTTCGTCTTGGTATTTTTTTTTCTGAAATAAATATATATATATATATATATATATATGTGTGTGTGTGTGTGTGTGTGTATGTCCAACACTATTAGAAAGACACTAGTAGAAGAAAAAAAAATTTTCAATAGACTTAAGATATTCTCATGACCAGATACAGGGAAATAGGAAAAGAATAGTAAATTTTTTTTTGTGTACTGAAAAGGTATAAAACAGAGCCCATCTGGTTTTGGTCAGGACTGAAGGTAAGTGATGTCATAATCTAAGGTCCCCCACTCCAGAAAGAAATAGATAATATTTTTATGGCCATTGAGTGATAGGAGAGAAATTCAGTTGATTGATAAGCACTATTGATGTGCGTTGTGGCTGACGTAGTGGATATCGACTCGGAACAAGAAATCGGAGAGCCAAGTTCGAATTCCAGTTGAATTCCTTGTATTCACTTACACGCAGATACCCTTGGGAAAGGTATTAATCCGTCTATTCCTTCCAGTTATGGATTAAATAACAGGACAGATTGGTTGGCAACCAGTCTACCACAGAAAGCAATGGCAACCTACTGCAGGATAATCTTCTGCCCAGTCAGTCATGTCTCTTTTGTCCACTCACTTGGGTTTAATTTTATAAGTTTTTCAATTAGCATTCTATATTTTTTACCTTCATTGGTTGTTTCAGCTCTCCATGTAACAGAAGCATAACTAATCTCACCCATGTAGACCTCTACAATTTTCCTGGCTTCCAGGAAAGACATTTCTCTTATGTTTTACTTCAATGATTTCTTTTCTTTCCTGTAGCCGTCACAAGATCTTGCATATGCTGGATGGTCCTGTTGACAATTTGGACATCTTAGTGGTTTCGAACATTCCTCCTCTTTATGGTTTGGTTCTTTTTCTCCACATTTGGCACATGTCTGTTGTCCTCTGCAAGCGTCCCTGTGGTGTCCAAATTTCTGACAGGGGAGCTGGAATGTACTGTTTGACTTTCTCCAGATAATATCCTATTTTGATCGTTTTAGGGATTTGAGGCTGATTAAAAGTCAATATATAGGTATTAGTTTCAACTTTTTGTCACCCCTTTTTTATGTTTACTCTTTTTATATGTCACTCCCTGTTTTCCCAGGGCCTCACTTGTTTCCTCTTCAGAGGTTAAAGCCAACTGCCAACTTCTGATTACACCTGTTTAGCCTCTCATGTAGATAGGCTTTACATTTGGAATCATGAAAGCTTTTCATTTTTAGGAGGTTTTCTGCTTGTCTCCTGTTATCCATCTCGACAAGTAAGTTTCCATTTCTCAATTTTTTAACATTTTTTGGGGTTGCTCGTGTAGAGATAACTCTTTCAATCAGAAATGGGAAGAATTTATCGAGACAGACCTCTTCCAAGGATTCAATGATAATGAATCTGGGGAAGTCTGCTGTTTCACATTCAGAGTCCGATTCGGATAAATTTCTCTTAGCATCTTTGAATAAAAAAAAAATAAAAAAACTGTTTTGGTTTTTTAGTTTCACTGGCCCTGTGCTCCACCACCCACCACAGAGTCCAACTTAAGGGAATGAACCAAGGTGGAAACCCTTCACCCTGGCTGAGACAGGGATACACGACCAGTATACTCATATTGAGAGCAAGTCTTGAGCCTCTGCAAAATTTTGGTTATATAACTCTTCAATTTAGCAGTGATGAAAAAGTCTTTTGCTCTCAACACAGTTGACCCTCAGCCCCCGCCTTCTAGCTCATAAGATAAAAGGGTGTGAAATGTTCCACTAATATAATTTCAATAATACTACTGGGATAGAAAGGAATATATTTGAGCTAGGGCATGTCAGGACCAGTCGACTGATCGGATCAGGCCTCTCCAACTGCCCGTCTAGCCCAAGTAAGGGCCAAAGTGGTGTGTTGAAGAAACATGACCTCTTTGCACCTGGGTCATGAATTTCTCAACCACCAGGATTCCGTCCCCACCAGGTGTTACGGGTCGCCACCCACAGTCAACAGGACTTTTACCCCCTGCAAAGGTGCAGTCGACATATTCTAAAGTCCCGCCAACGGGGCGGATATCTTGTGAGTGAAGATATCATTCCTGATGAGGACTATCCAGCAAAAGAAGAATTTCTCACACTCAGGATGAACAATGCATGGAAACTTTTGTTTGAGACTAAGTCTGGTCTAAACACCTTTTGGATCTCTCATCTGCAGGATATACCAACACCAGCCTATAGAGCAGTACAAATTCTCATAGGATTTTCAACCACTTATCTATGTGAACAAGCTTTTTCTACTGTCCTTGGAATGAAAACTAAGAAACATAGACTCAACATTGCAAACAATGCTCGAATAGCCCTTTAAGTCACAAAGCCAAGAATAAATAAACTGGCACAGGCAATACAAGCTCAACACTCACATTAAGAATAACGGCTAGGTTACAGCTACTATACCTCTGATTATTATAGATTGGTACTATTGTATTGAATAATTTCCATTAACTCTGCTTTTGATGTATGAAAATATAATTACTTTTCCTATATTACGGGTATTTGTTCATTGGGGTAATCGCAGCAAAGAGGGTGGTAACCTATGGGCTAGACCATGCCCAAACCTTGGTGGACAAGTTTGATCAGATGACCAAAGAGGAAAAAGCCCAGGTGGAATTTCTGGGAAGGTGGAAGACATTCCACACCCCTCAGGCAGCGATGGCAAGAGGCACTCACACAAAGCAGGAAGGAGGCAGGTTTGATCACCTGACCAAAATAAGGAGAAAAACTAAGAGTTCCAAGGAAGGAGAAGCTCCCCCTTATTTTGACATGTGCAAGGAGAGCCCCAATAGGCTGTTTGGGGATGCTGACATTCCCAGAGCACTTTGTACCCCTCTCCTGTTGGAGGCAAGATGAGATGTGATTCAGTGCTCTGAAGAAAAACCTCCAACTTAAAGCCTTGTTCCAGAAGTCTCGTTAAAAACGAAGACAACATTGTGTCACGATAATTGGGAAGGGTTGATAGTTATTGCATGGAGAATATGGGCCTGCTAGAGCCATCAATAACTATACTAACAATTTTGCATCTAGAAATTGTAAATATTTTCTTTTATTAAAGTTAATTTTGTGTGTGTGATCTAACTGGTCCAAACTAAGATAGTCTGGCAATCAATCAACACAGCATGAGGAAAGACAGGATTTGGGCCAAAGTGATCAACTTCACAAACAGCCGAGAGGATATCACATATGTATCATGTATAAAGCAAATACTGTTTCACTCTTATGCATTTAATAAAAGATGAAATTCTTTTAACATCATTACATCCATATATTTAATCACATGACCCTGCTAGTGCAGTGAAATAAATGCTAATCTCAGTGTATGTGAGTTTAGAATTTTTTTGAGCAAAAGTTAGCAACGATCAGGCATTATGGTTATGAGAAAGACACTTGTGATGATGGCTTTTTACAAAAGAATTATAACCCAACAGAAAAACAAAAATTAAACAAATTCTTCAGAACATCAGAGATTTTATATATATCCAAATGAATAAGAATGAAGAAAATAATTGCAACATTCAAAATATTAATCTAAAACTGCTCAATATAAAAATAGAGCAATGAATATTTATTATAAATTATCACTTTTAGAACATGTGCAAATTACTACAAAATTGTACATTTTGTTTCAACACTGAAAGAACAATGTCTCATCAGGTAGTTAATAATGATGGTAATAAACAAAAAAAAAAAAAAAAAAAAAGTAGCTTCTTTATTTTTGGGTATTTTTTGTACGAGTTAAAAAATATTAAAAATTTCTTTTCCTCTAGATTTCTCATCTTATTTTCTAATCCTTTTCTTCCCTCTTTCTTTTCCCTAATTTTTTTTTAATGTCTTTAACTATTACAAAAAAAAAATTTACAAAAATAAAGGAAAGTGGCGTTTTAATTTTTTTTCAATAAAACGTTTGTTACCATCATTAACTACCTGATGAGACATTGTTGTTTCAATGTCAAAACAAAATGTACAATTTTGTAGTAGTTTGCACATATTCTAAAGTAAAACTTAAAATTATACAAAGCAACCAAAAAAGTTCTGTCCGTTTTTTGATTAGTCATTGAATGAAGTTGAAATATATACAAAATGCGTGTAGCAATTGTTTTCAAATTTCTTCAGCCGGAAGTAGGAACATCAGACATTATAAAAAACACATGCACCGTGCCCGGCCATCAGTTACAAGCTGGACAGCTGTATAAAGGATGGAAGTGTCTAGAGATCCTGTTCAGGGCTGTTTGCTTTACAACTTCAAAGTGGGCTTATCAGCAGCTGCATCAAGTCGCCGCATATGTCAAGCGTTTGGGGATAATGCTGTGGATGAACACACTGCAAGGTGTTGGTTTTGAAAATTCAAGTCAGGAGATTTGTCTCTCCATGATGAGCCTCGCGGTGGACAACCACAGGTCTTGAATGATGGAGTCCTGAAGGCGGCCATTGAAGGGGACAACAGTCTAATGTGTAGTGAATTTGCAAGACAGTTCAATGTTTCCGATGAAACAGACTTCACCTGCACATCCGAGGTAAGACATACAAACTGAGCAAGTTGGTTTCACAAACACTGTTGGAAGTCCACAAGGGACAATGAGCGGCAGTCTGTGTATAGCTGCTTTCTCGCCACCGTACCACATCATTATTCAATAGAGTGCTTACCAGTGATGAAAAGTGGGTTCTGTATGAAACTCCCAAGCGTTCCAGACATTGGTTGTCTCTTCAGGATGTGTGCCTCTCACCGCAAGACCACCTATGCACCCACACAAGATTGTACTTTGTGTTTGGTGGACAGGTCATCAAGTGGTTCATTATGAACTGCTACCAACGGGCCAAGCGGTAACTGGAGACCTATACTCACAGCAATTGAAACATGTGCAACAGGCATTGTGCTAGAAGGAGCCAGCACTGATGAATCGCAAAGGTGTGCTTTTCCTCCATGACAATGCCAGGCCGCATGTCGTGCAAGTGGTAAGGGATACCATACAGCAAATTGGGTGGGAGACTCTGCCATCCCCCTTATTCACCTGACCTTGTGCCATCCAATTACCATCTCTGTCATTCTCTGGATAATCATCTTCATGGGAAATCTTTCACCAATAAAGCAGACTTGCACAAAGCTCTCACAGACTTCTTTGCATCAACCCCCACTCCAGTTCTACCGCAAGGGCATTGAACAGCTGGAGACACATTGGCAGAAGATCCTGGATGTCATTGGTGATTACTTCGAAGACTAAATATAAGTTACACATACTGTGAAGCGTTTTCTTTTTTTCCTTTAAAAACAGACAGAACTTTTTTGGTTACTGTGTGTGTGTGTGTGTGTGTGTGTGTGTATATATATATATATATATGCGAGACAAATTCTATAGAAAAAGAATGAGTTTTTTCAAAAATAGGGAGGTTAAGAAAAAAAAACAAAAAAAAACAAATACAAATATGTTAAAAAGAATGGTGAGAAAAGATTGCCAGTAGATATCAAAAGATTTATTAACCAAGAAATTTGATGATCTACTGATTTCCTGGAATTTATTTGATAATGATGGAAATGACATTTTTGACTTATCAGTTTTAAAGAACGTTCCCGTCCCAATCTAGACAAGGAAACTTGTTAGGTGAAAGGGGAAAGAAAGAGGTGCAAGTTTCAAGAGGAGACATAAGTTTACAAATACGAGTTGAAAACTTTACTTTGGCAACAATCCAAAAGAAACCTTGATAGATGCAACGTAAGAATTTACCAAGACTTAATTTTCGATATTCTCTAAAGTTTGCATCTAAAATTACATTAGTTTATCAATTCCTTAGTTAACTATGAACTCACACTCAAATACACAATTCAGAGTGTGTGTGTGTGTGTGTGTGTGTGTATATATATATATATATATATATATTTTTTTTTTTTTCATATTCAAGGTGATTTCACATATTCTTAAATCAATACATATTTTTTTTTGTTTTTTTTTTTGGGGGGGGGGGGGCTGTGATAAATATTGTCGCTTTTTCAAAATTTCATGGTACCAACATCATGTCTTTGTTATTTTCATACACCTGTACTAAATTATTTAGAGATTATATTCTCATGTCCAATCTGCCTATGTAATAGGAATGTATTATGCAGCTGCTAGACAAGGGAGCAAATAAGCTGATATTTAGAGTTAGGAGTGGTACCAAGTAAGGTACAGGACCCAAGTTTCATTAAGTACCTCAGTACAGGGTTCCCACAGATCTGCATTAAAAAAAAAAAAAAAAAAAAAAAAAATACCAGAACTTTGAGGACTAAAGACTGAAACTGGCATGCAAGCACGCACATACACACACTAAGTGAATGGTTATCAATTTCAAAAACACAAACTTTGTGATTTAGCTTTCAATAACCTAACAGATGGTTAGTTCCAATAATTCATGTCACATGGATCAGTTGAAAACAGTGAAAAAAAAAAAAAAAACAACAACAAATGTTGAACGCTAAAACACAACCGAATGCAAGCCTGGTTATGTTATACATTTTGCACACAGTTTGGAGTTCTACTACACTTAAAAAATGGTGAATTACTTACTACTACACATTTTAGCTATCTAGACAACTCCTGGTTTGTGAATGGTACAAAAGATGACTTCTTCACATTTCCTCTGAAGTATAATAGTTTTAATGAACAGAACTGTAAATAGTTACCCCTACTAGTGGCTTTTTTTTGTTGCACATGGTATAGAACACAATGGTATTAACCTTTTTTTTATTTCTCCAATTCATCTAGTTTAACATTCAGATTATCTTCCAATTTTGTATATGGAACTGTCCTTTGCTGATCTTCACATGACATTGAACTTCACCCTTATTACAAGACCCAAAGTCTAAGCTTTCTACATGTAGCTGTCAGTTGACTTGAGTAAAATTTGTGTGCAACTTTCAATCTTGTGTTTCCAGTCTTCAGTTCTTTAATTTTTATAAGCATGGATTTCTATTTTTGTCCAGCTGCTTCTTCGGGCTTTTTTTTTTTTTTTTTCATCTCAGCCTCGAAGTATTGTTGCATACAGTTCTGGCATTGGAATCACTGCAGAGAAGAGCCTTAGTCATGGGAACATTCACAGCAACTGTGGCCAAACTGTCTATGATAATGCACTGTGTGACCAGAGTCAGCAGTTTCATATTGACAGTGGAAATTTTTTTTTACTTACTGAGAAACCTCTCTCCACTGAGGCCTGTCCATAATAGAGTACTAGCAATCTGCAAACAACTTTCCAGTTTTTTATATTTTATATATTTTTTGCTAATAATAATGAGCACTTTTGTTTATTTACATCAGTGGTCTATGTAATATTTATGACTAGTGCATTTGCACCACCACCCCCAGTAAAAACATTGATTCAGAAATTCTTGCAAATATCAAATAATTGTATTTTAATGAAACTTTCAAAACTTATTCACAAATTAATTTTTGAATTTTTTTTTTTTTTTAGAAAATCTTGGCAAAAATATATACATTTACTTTTTGTTTACATATGTTACCCAACACACACACACAATTTCATTAAATTTTCATCAGAAAGCTTTTATTACTATAAAAAGGTTTATTATTTTCCTTTTAACTACAAATTCAATGAGTGCAAATTAATTTATCTTTGCTGAAGATGTCTCTGACACCTTTAATCTTTGCTTTTCATTTTTACTTGTTGAGTGAGAGTAGCAGTTAGAAGACAGGCCTTCAATAGTCTTTCTTCCTTTCTTTCTTTGCTGTCACCTAAATGAAGTAATGAGGTCATGAACTCATTTTAATCAAGGAAACAAACCACCATTCAAAATAATTGTCATATACTACTGATGACAGGAAAAAAAAAAAAAAGCCTGATATGTAGGATTTGGCATTTGATTTTCATAAATTAAAGAAAAGGACATGTAGGCAGCCTAATTTTAAAAATTTCATGGCTTTTCAAGAAGCTTTTAGACTTAACATTTTTCCAAGGTTTTTCAAACCTTTACATAGGCCCTACCAATTTTCCAGGACCTTTCAAATGTACTAAAATGATGATGCCAAATGTTGTTTCACATATTTTGACTAAGTACCCATGTCCCAATTTCTTGGTACCTACTTAAATTTTATTTTGACCATATCTTTGGATCAGAGGAGTCACTTTAAAATAGGTACCCCCACTTTTTCGGCATAAATTTTTTATATGTCTTAATTTAAAAATGAAATTTATAAAATGAAAAAACATTCTTGAAGATTTCATTTTAGAATTAATTAAAAGTTTAATGATTAAATTTATTATTTCCATTAAGTAAAAAATTCTGGTGTATTTCAAATAGAAATTATATAGACTGGAAAGTCACAATTTAAATTTCTTAAATGTTCTTAAAATTAAGAAAATGGCTACTTTTAAGAAATTTGTAAACCAACAAAAATTCATTGATTTTAAAAATATTTCAAAAGATTTGACACTTTTAGTAAAATTAGAAAATTGCAAGTTAAGTTGATTTTTAAAAAATATTACTTATAGCATAAAAAAGTAATATACAACAAATTATTAACGATTGTTTGTGTTCATCTGATCGAACGTTTGATGGATTGTTGACTGGTTAGGTGATGACAGCTTCTACGCATGACTAAAAATGACAATTTTCATAAATCTAAGGGACAAAACTCTTAAATTATGTAACCCTTTCATAATGGCAATTTCAGTCTACCATACATGAAAATAAGGTAAAAAATAAAATAAATTAAAAATTATTTTAAAAATAGAAAAGTGTAACTATGCTTATTAAACTTTGCAATTTTAGACTCATAAATTTCGTTTCCAATTAATTACTATATTATGTCCAATAAATACCCCAATACAGAATTTTACACAATTTTAAACTATTATAAATTTTTCTAAAAGAAAAAAAAAAGGGGGGGGGGCTCTTGTAAAAATTCATTCTTCAGAAAAATTTATTTTATTTCTTCAGACAATAATGTCCTAATATTACTTATTTACAAAAACAATTAAAAGCTTTTCTAATTAAGTAATGTCATAGTTTTATTGGATTCATTTTTTTTTTCAATTCAGAGCAGATTTCCAGTTAAATGGTACAAATTTTAAAAAAAAACAAAAAAGTGGGTGATTTACAATCACCAATGACTCCTACTTTTAACCAAAAAAAATAATTTCAATAAATAAGGTTCTGTGCAAAATTTAATGAAATTAAGGGGAGGAGACACAAAAAAAAAAAAAAAAAAATACTTTTTACGAATATTTTCTAAAAATAAAAAAAAATAAAAAAAAGAACATTTCAAAAATAATTTCATTCATTTGTGAATAAGTTCTGAAAATTTTATTCAAATCAGACAATTGTTTTTTGTTTAGAATTTTCAAATGTGTTTTCAAAAAAAGTGCAAAAAAAAACAAAAAAACAATGTAGATGGCGATGATTTAAACAAAAATATTTTAACCAAAATTTCGAACGTATTAGAAAAGATTTAAATTCTTTGATCTTTCCTCTTAATAACATTTTGACGATAGAACTTTATTTTCGTTATTTTTCATTACAATATGCTGTTTTTCCTGCAAATTAGTGGAGGTACCTACTTTAAAAGTACCTGGTGTGATACTGATCACCACACCTTAAAAAAAAAAAAAAAAAAAAAAAAAAAAAAAAAAAATTGTTCACCTAAATGCAGAAGATATATGGTAGATAAGAAATTAAGAATTAAAAGCATTTTGGAAAAAAACAACTAAAACATACAAAGTAAAATGGCACACACAAGTGGATTCTAATGACTAAAACCCAAACCATGGCAAATTTCACAAGTCAGTGTGAAAAGCAAATTCTGGATCCAGATTGGATACGAAATAGAAAAGAACAAACATTTTTTACACCTAAAGCAGAAAGTGTCTCTGGGGTCAGTCACATGACTGTCACATTTAATTAAGGACATTCTGTGACCAGTAACAGAGAATCAGATGGAAGCAGCGAGATGAAACTACTAAAATGTAACTTCAACTGCGACCCATAGGTTGATTTGCATATTGTCCTTCTCCTCCTTTCTTGTATGCCGATTTCTTTTACTTCTCCATTCAAAGATATTCCTACCGAATACATACATATGTATGCATATACTCTTTCAACAATTACTACCATAAACATACTTTACGAACGCTTGATACCCTTAGCTTTTTAAATGAACATTAATTTCTACGAATTCTTGTTATTTATTTCTTTTAATAAATTACTATTTTAACATGAAAAATGTATATTTTATTCTTACACTATTTCACACAATTTCACACATTCCAACCTACCAACAACCAACCTTCTGATGAAAACCTAATGATAATTCTGCATAAGTCTTGTAAGCTGTAGAGTTCAGTTATGTATGACACGAGGCCGAATCAAATAAAATTACCATCTCCCTATGGCTTCAGGTACTTACATCCAAGTCATTTTTTTGTGTTTAGTCAGAGCCAGAGTAGTGATTACTTTTTATTATTATTATTATTCAAAAGTATAAAATTACTTTTGAGATAATTCCAAAATTAGTTAATGTGAAATAGATGACTGATCATGGACATTTTAATGTATTCAAAATGCAAAAGTATAAAAAGACATTTACAACAGAATAAATGTAGTTTCAACATTTGAGAGAGAGAAAAACATTACAATGACAAGCATATAGAAATGACATAATGAAGAAACAGTTATTCTTTCAATTATTGTGGCATCACTTTTCCTTTTAAAAATATTTGTCTACACTCTTCCACAATGATAACTTGAGCGTTTAAAATAAATAAGTAAAAAGTAAAATATAAATTTAATGTTCTAATTTTTTAACTTAGAAAACTAAAAATCAAATAAAATTCTGGAAAAGGCATTGAAGTATTTTTTTTGTTATATAAAATAAGTTGTACCAAAACAGGTTATAGCAAAACGTGTGGCCCCACCTACTTTCTGCAGTTCCAGTTACCTTGCAGTCAAACCAAGAATAAGTCTTACTTGATAGTAGTCCCAAAGAGGCAAAGTAGTGATACTTGCAATTTATACATGACAAAGTGAAGCCATAATGTGCTTCTTTGAAGTGAAAAAGTGAAGGCCTCGATTTAAGGGGGGGGGACGAAGAAAAGTACATTCAGGTTGTTATGGTAAAGACATAGCCTCTATCCATCACAGGACTTATTACAGTATATTGTAATGTTATTTTTCTATTATTTGTTATTTTCAGAAGTTTTATCAGATACTTTTGTGTGTGTATATAACAGTATGCATGGTTTCAAGTATCTGTTGGGTGCCTTAAAACAAACCCCCTCCACTATTTGATCCAGATATATATATATATATATATATATATATATATATATTTGCATATAAACTGAAATGAATAGATACTATCTTTGAAAAATACTTGGTAACATTAGAACTGTGACATATTTAATAGGGTGGCTTGATCACAGGTCATAGTAGTTTACTTAAAAGAATATCAATTTTACATGATCAACTAAAAGCTACACATAATCAGTTCATGAGATTTAAGTATACATCAGGCTTTAAGCATGAAAATTTATAACAAAAAAAAACAGTAGCTAAAATATCAAGAGATTCCATTTGGGTTTTGCTGCTTTGTAAAAGGTGATCAAACAAAATTAAGGTTTTTTTTTAATCTTTATGAAACAGAAGAAATCTCATCCTTTCTTCAGCCTTTTGGTCACTCTCCAATTTACATCCAAGTAAAATGAAAATTCACAACTAGAGGTGCTTTCATTGTACTTCCTGCATCACTAATACTAAAATGAAAACTACCAGCCTGCCCACCAAATATTACAGTAACAAAATTTAAAAATCTAAATATTACTGTTATTAATTCCACTGGCTACCAGTGTTTTTTTTTTTTTTAAATCATGGCAAATTATGAAAAAAAAAAAATTCTTGAAAACATATTTAAGGGATTAATATCCTTAAAAAAAGTAGCCACTATAAATATGTACACCCAACCATTTCTTTCCAAATAAGGTAAAACATTCAGAAATTTTATTACAGGCATAAGAGAAAAAGTAACTAAAGAAGCTCAAACTCATGAATAATCGCCAGCAAAGTAGTAAGTCTTCAGTATTATTTTAAATAATGAACCCATTTTAAGAGATTATATCAGTCTTGTAACTAAGCTGCTTTAACACACTGTTGGCAAGTTGATTTTACAGATTATTGTAATATATCAAATTTGATCTCCTCCATTAGGTTTTCTATACTTGTGGTCATGTGTCATAACTAAGCTATTGCAAATAAAAAGAGCAATGTTTTTATCACCCTCTTTATGCTGAATGAATACCCCCCCTAAATTTTCAAGTAGCTTTTTACACCAAAAATCTAAGTTTTATTGCAAACAATAGTATCGCTACCATTTTTTTTGTTTTAATTAAATTGCTCTGTAAATGTGAGGTGATTAAAAACCATTAGGCCTATACATCTCAAAATCTAACCAAACAAAATACTGAGAGCTTCTTGGTCAGGTTGAGAACTTTTCATTGTCCCTTGATAAACATTCTTTATGTGTAGGTACTAAATTTTAAAAGGAGTTTGTTATCAGATAAATAGTTAAGAGCCACTGACAGAACAAACAAGTAAGAAACTTGAAAATCAGACCCCCCCCCCCCCCGGGCACACACGCTCAATAAGTCTGGGCAGGAAAGAAGGAAGGAAAGAATGAGGAATTCAGTAAAGTCACCAAGGAAGCCGTAAATGCTATTAAGGTAGGCACTTTGAAATAGTTAAGTGACACAACTGGAATAATGTGTGAAGCAGGCCCTCAGCAGATAAGGTACTTGCCAGAAAGAAGATGGTGGGAAAAAGATACAAAATACGAGAGAGAGAAACATATCATTCACCCTACCAATAAACCAATGTTGCTATGGTTATTGTAACTTACCTCTAGCTAGAAAGCCATGACTACAATTCTATTTTTATTTCAGTACTGGAATTATCAGACATCGGTAAGGTAAGCCAAAAGCAAAAAAAACAGGAAGTCTTGGCTCCTCATTTGAGTCACAGTACTCAAAGGAACAAACTCAAAGATAAAGCAGAGGTAACTTTTTTTTTTAAGACATCATTTTCAGAACGCAAGAGAAACACCTAAAAGAGAAAAACAGATTTTGGTATATAGATACATATGTGGGTCATGTAGAATCAAGCATTAATCTTTTTATGCTATCTTCTAGGTTGCCACTTACAAACCCACCCCAGCCAGAAATGTACAGAGGTCAAGTAAGAAAGAAAACTCAAAAGAAATACAAATTAGGGTTTGCTTTCAAAACAAACTTTGAAAAGTGACATTCCATTCAGATTTTTGTCCTTGCTAAAATTCTTAAGACACATGCAGACAAACTGCAAAGTGGAAAGAAAAGAAAAAAGGGATATATATATATATATATATATATATATATATACCAAACCTATTTTTCTATTGTCTGACACCTTCACAAATGTGTATTAGTAATAAAACATCAGAAATGCATCAAAACATACAGGTTCACTTCACAGCTAACATCTTAAAATCAACAAGTGTCTGACCACTACTGAGATATGATCTTTTGACCTTTGCCAAAAAGGTGAATTTAAGAAAATAACCAAAATGTAAATATCAATTTCTCAGTTTTTCCCCTCCCCCTTTTTTTTTCCAACTACAAAACTAAATCCTATACCATTTTAAAGCACTTGGATAGATGTAAAAGGTAATGTATTCATTATATATCAAAAGGTTTAATAAAATAATTTAACCTCGGCCTTTAATTTTTTAAATTTTTTTAATATCTGACACAAATGTGTTTGCTTTATGGCATGATACATACAAGTTTTTCTAGTGGACTTTTGACTGTGGCCCAAGTTACAAGGGTTTTACTGAGTTGGAAAAAATTCAAAATGGTAGATTTGAGTTTTTGCCACTATATGCTTACATTTTCTTATCTCCTAATATGGTCAAGTTGCATATATTTAGAAAGCTCTTTGAATGCTGATTAATAAAACAACTTTACTTTTGGTTTTGTTTATATTTTTATATGAAAAAGTGACAATGAAAATTTTAAAAAAGTGTCAGGAATTAATGTTAGATAATATGAAAACCTGTAACAAATGTTGACATGACATACTAAATGCACAAAACAATCAAATTTTCAGGTTTTCATACATTTAAAAAAGTAAGTTGAATCACCAATCAAGTGTCATTACCATTACTCTACCATCTGCAGTATTGTGATCTATGCTAATTAGATAACACAAAATACCTCTTTGTCACTTTGCAGTCATCTTTGATCAAAGCTTTAACATTTATTTATCTCTTCCTTATATGAGAGAGAGAGAGAGAGAGAGAGAGAGAGCAAATATAGAATTAAAAAACTAATAACTTGTCCCAATTGAGCAAAAAAGTACCTAAGTAGGAGCGATGCTAAACAAGAACAATGTAATTCCTTTACATTGCATGAACATAATAGGGAGCCATCTTCAAAATTAAGGAATTGCTTACAAATAACAAGTCACCTAATCCCTGCATTTTGTCAAAACAAGACTTTAAATTATAAAACTCATATGAATAGCATTATCTGCAAGGAAAAAACTTAAGGACAACCTGGAAAGTAACTGTCTCTCCCTCTCACTCACACACACACACACAAATGACTCATACTCAGGTTATCAAATCTCTAATCCAAAATCTGTATTAATCCACTTAAAAAACACAATGCAAGAAAATTATTCAGCTATTGAAAGAAGCTCTGTAAAAACTGTCACCAGCTTTAGATTTCACTAGGTAGGAGCTAAAAGCAAAAGAGAAAAAAAAATTGGCATGGTTCAATGGTTATAGCACTGGTTAGAAATCACGAAGTGCGCAAGACAGTGTTGTAGCATAAAATAGATTTAATTCCTAAACAACTCGGTAAAAACTCTTTAAATAATTTCATGACTCAATGTCAAATGTAGTGGCTAAATAAGTATGAAAAGCTAATTCAGTTTTGTTTTTTTTCTCAACAAAATTAACTGTAATTTGTAGATCATGATTATGTGAAATGTCATTTTGACACAACATATTTCTCAAAGAAACTTCACAGATGAAATTCTATTCCTGAAAAACAAGTCCCTTCAAATTTTTTTAGGGAAAGAAAACATTTACTTAACCCAATATAGAGATTTAAAGAGAAATTTTTAAGTAAACCAAAAGATTTTTATAAGTGACTTATGTTAATTGAAAATAAAAATGAAAAATTTAAAGAGAAATTTCGACTACTTTAATTAAAAAAATTAATATACACACAAGTAGCTAAGGAATTGAACAAATCACAAATATCCAAGATTTGCAACCCCAGAAGAACATTGTTAAAAATTGTTGGAAATGAGAGGAAAATTCTTCTGGTATCATTTTACAGTAGGTATTCAAAACAATCCTAGTTTCTGCTACAAAAATGTCCAAATCATGACGACATTTCCTTCAATTTTAATTGCTGATATCATTTATTCTCAAGGCTACTTTGATAAAATTGCTATGTAAGCAATTCTTTCTTGTGTGATGATTAGCTTTGTTCCAAATCATTTTGAATAATGTTACTATTTCAATGACAGTCATTTCTTTTTCTGCATTTTCAAACCTTTCATATTTTAGAACATTTCCTGCTTTAATTTGTGTCCCCTTACACATCAAAATAGCCCAATGAAAAGAACATTTGTCAATTTCATTTGGCTCAAGATAGAGTTTAAAGTTGTCTTTCACAAAAATGTTTTAGTAAAAAACTTTCTTGTAGAGCAATATCTTTCATAATTTGGTTTCATATCTGTGCCTATTCAACTAGAAGCACATGCAAATCAAAAAGGTGTTTACTGCATTTACTTTGCACAAAACTTGTATCTGGCACATTGTACCATGATGTACTTTAAAACCATATAAAATCCTTATGTAACCCTATTTTCAGATGACTGATATTATTTTTAAGTGATTTTCAAGATGAGAAAAGATTTCTCTAAAATTGGAAAAGGTAGCTGAAATGTTAACAAGTGAAAAACCCAGGTGTAAAGTTTACAGAGTTTTTTTTAAGTAAATTCATCAAAGTGATTCAAGACAAAATATCTGTCAATGGGTTTTGACAATGGGTGATCCTAAGTCAAAATGAGGCATTGACAATTTTCTGTGCACTGGGTTACCAGGATGGTTGATAAAAGCAGGCAGACAAATAGAGGGTGTGTGTTTACTAGTGGAAGTCGAGATGTTTAAGTGTAATTGTTTTCATTTCGAGGTGGTAAAAGTTATACAGGGAGGGGAATGAAAACCCACACACCCCTCTTTCCCAGTTGGAGGTACTGTTTAACAAAATCAGAATTCAAGACAAGATTTAGCGAGTCAGCTCCCGTGTCTTGAGAGAAGAGGTTGGAAATACGGTCGATCTGAAAACTTGCCTGCTGCTAGACGTAGAAGAAGACAGGAGAGAGAAATATTGCAAATACAACCAACTGATCGTCCTGTAAAAAAAAAAAAATACAGCACAAATATTATCGTAAATGAAATACCAACCAACTGATATTTCTTTTGATTTACTTGTAATTATTCAATATCTATAAATATATATAAATCTACATGTCGTTGTGGTCTTGAATCTGGTTTTTATCATATACCAATCTCTCACAAGTCTGGACCATCCACATCAAGTGGTAATAAGTGGTCTTGCTTTGGTTAATTCAAAATCAACAACATAACATGGAGGGAATCGGATAATGGTCAGGGAGGTTGACTGGACACAGTCAGGGGTCGGGTTGTAATTATATTTTGTCTAAACTGGACATCACTTACCTTAATTTTGTTTTATGCATTTTCCTAAATTAAAAGATTCATATAATATATATATATATATATATATATATATATATAATAGAAATTCATATAAAAAAAATAAAACAAACTGGATATATTTCTAAGTCTTTAAATTTAGTATTCTCATGTTTATCTATAAAAAAAGAATATATTTTAGCTTAACTTTGACGCATGGGCCCATAATTGAAATGTAATTAGGTCGTTTCCAAAAAAGTAATCGCTTCTGGCTGTTTTTTTACATGATGTAAATTTTTTTTTTTTTTAATATCTCTGATGTGCTATGAATCATAGCAAGAAGCTGCAAGATATTTATTGTATAAAGGAAACTTAAATGAACAGTTAAAATTGCCTGCCTATATCATTACCCCACCCCAAGGTTTAGGCTGGTTAAGTCTAACAATTATTGATCCCTTTAGTAATATCTTTCTTTTAAAACTCCATGTATATTACATGTCATTTATAAAGTTCTTTCACTTGTTTGAGGCATGCATCTTCATTTATACACTGTTAAATTTGGTTTGTCACAAAGATCTGTTTGTTTTTAATAGTTTTAGATATATTAAAAATAGAAATTAAGTTTGGGATACCTACTTACAATGTGAAAAATAGATTCCTTGGTCTCTCATGCCACTGATTCTTAAATCTCCAAAAGAAACTATAGATTATTCTCTTAAAACATTCACTGCTACCTTAAATATTTGAACCATTACACAATAAAAACCGTGGTCTTGTAGGAATTATCATTAAAAATTAACACCTTATTTAAATAAATGTTATAAAAATTGCATGATCCATATTTTATAGTCTTAAATGAAAAAAAAAAAAAAAATGAATGTAGATTTGTGTCACAGGCAATATACAATGACACAAGGTTCACATTATATCATTTGGCAGTAAATATATGAAAACAATGTAATAAATCCATATGCTTATCGTTTAAGAAGATTAGATTAATTAAACAATCAGCTAATGCAATATATTGTTTCAGCTTTCAACTAATTTATTTTACATCTGTTTGTTTAATCTTTATTAAATCCCCATATCAGAATATATATTTTAATGTTGTGCAAAGAATAAACAGAATACTTATCAATGCACATTAACTACAGACTTATGACTAGCATGTGCAAGATTTTCCGTATTTTGCAATAATACTGAATTTGACATTTATGAAAATAGTACACTATCTTAACCAAACATTTTTAACTAGACAAGTGTCAGAATTTGAATGTTTTGGAATTGTAATTAATATATCTTCTATATATTTTTAAGGTATGGTAAGATTATACACAGACACACCATCATGTGGTAGGAGATATACCTGTATATGTGGTAGAATGGAGATTATATATATATATATATATATACACACACACACACTGGATGCTCAATAGCCAAGTACTATACTGAGACAGCACAATATTTATGGGTAATGTCAAACATGTTAACATTTCTGCAGTCAGCCTTATGAATATTTACACGGAGCAGGATAAATAAAGACTATAAATAATATTAGAGTTTATTTCTATAGTAAGAAAGTGATAAATGAAGTAGGCAAAAACCATAAAATTTCAAATATATTCTTTTTCTTCTGAAGCAAAAGAGTTCATTTTGACAATTTCACAACCTTCAAAATAAGTCACTAAACATAAAAAGAATTAGTTAAAAAAAACACAAAGGCATGTCTGACTGGTAAGAGTCCTGAAATACAACTGATTAACAGTTCACTCAGTATAAGTCAGAGTGGCTCATGTTTTGGTGCCAAATGCAAACTCTGGTATGCAAATGACTTGCATAAAAAAAAAATGTTCAGAGATATTAAGTTTTCAGAATTCTATAATGTATACAAGTTAAATAAAAGGTTCTTTAAAGTACTGAAGTCATGTAAGTTTTACACAATAGTATAACAGGTAAGCATATACAATTTGTGATACCAGAGTGGTACTACTGATATTAGTCATGCAGGTACCAGTTTTGTCATGTGATTGATGTGACTCTGTATGATAGATTTGATTTTAGGAGAAGTTTAGTTTTCATGTCTTTCCACTACTTAAATTTGGGTTCCTAAATTCAAACAACCTAATTTTATTAAAATACAGAAATGAAATCATTAGTTCCAAGCAGAAAGAAAAACAATGCGAAAAACAAAATCATATTCAAGTGCTCAGTTTTACCAAAGCAATAATCATTCAAGTGCAAAAATAAGATTTTTTTTAAACAAATTTAAAATGATTTTAAAACTACCAAACCATTTCAGAAAATAAAAATTATGTGACTTTCAAATCATGTCTAGCAGAATATGGCAATTTAATTAAACACCTCAACTGATTTTAATACATTAAATACAGACCCCTTAACTATTGTAGCATCAAGTTATGTTCCAACAAAATCCTGTCAACAATAACCAGAAATAAGTCTCATCAGTACAATTGATCAGTCCCATATATTCAAGATTTCACTGCAAACAATCACCTAAAAATAATTTTTTTTATTTCATATCAATATTTGTCACTGCAGCATTCACAATTTAAAATTAATCTTAAAAAATTTAATGTACATTGGACCAAAAGTCTGAACATAAAAAGTATCTATTCTTAGGATTATTTTCACAACTCTGCTTCAGTGTCAATGTACAAGATTTGTATAAATAGAAAGTTATTGAAAAGGGGGGGGGCAGATAAAACTAAGAGAAGTAACCCACACATATATGTGAGTGGATCAATAAGTCCGATTCAACAGATACGAGTTGAATTTGGATCAGAACGGTTCACTGTATAATGTTAATTCTACATCAATCTTCACTACTGAATTACAAGTCTGATCAAGGAAGGTGATTACATTGGAGAAATTTATATTTATTTTTAGCATTAGGCAATGGACTTATCGATTTAAGTAAATATTTAACCCATAAAATTTGACAATGCTAACCACTCAGTAAAAGTGATTTAAGGGCAATTCAGAGTATTCACCAATGTCTCACATGACATCTGCTATTGGGTTCTACCAAAAGTGATAAAAATAACTAAAAAGAATCAACCTTGGTCTTTAGCTCAATGAATAAATCTTGTTTTACTAACATCAAGCATTTTTCATATGTATTGCAAAGCATATTAAATAAACCCTACATACGATTCCTCTACCGTAGTGACATTCCGCCAATTTATGCAATTTCCTTTATTAAAACGACAGCTCATGTATTATTTTAACCCATAATTTTTCTACAGCAGGAAAAAGAATTAACTGCAAGCAGAAACATGTTTTGTTTGTTGTCTTTACAAACAGATGAATGGCCAGATCAGAGAGATAAATGAAAGCTATGCCCAAAGCCTGCATATTCATTCATAAACCCAACCTTGAACCAAACATACTTTTATCAACAATGAATTCTCAAAATAATATGAAGAATGCACTCCTCCTGCACCACCAGTAAGTCTAATGAGTGTTTGACTTAAGAGTTCCAAATAGAAAATGTTAACTACAAAGATTATTGCTTGCAAGATTGAATATCTGACTTCCTTTTATGTATACTGGGTTCTTCCTCTTCTGGATGTATGGAGGTGTGAGATCAGATGACATTATAGAAGCCTACCTGCATTCAGGCATATATAATAGTATGCTTAGGAGGGACTTTTCTTTTTGTAAACATAACAATCATGATATGAATAAATATATATAAAATAGGTGTATGTAGATAAATGTGGAAATGAATTAACATATCAATTATGTTTGAAGTGAATCTTTACTAATAGCATTATATAAAACTACCTAAAAGTACCATACCTTTTTCATAATAATAATAATAATAATAATAATAATAATAAAGGACCTTTAAAACACTATACAATCAAATGGGTTTTTTTTTTCATTACTCACAAGACTATTTAATAACCCTGACTGGACTATACAAAACTAATTTTGGAAAAGCATCCAGTCTTATTTTGTAAGTTTTTTTAAGTAACTAACATTACAATTCTATAACTTAAACACTCCAAGTGAGAGATTCCTGAGAAAAAAAAAGGGGTGATAAAAGGTATTTGCCTGGGTCATAACACATTTCTATAGGGTCACAGAACTTAAAACTAAACTTAAAAATCTACAACCTTTCTAGGAAGGGCTTATAAATTATACTTGTCTCTCAGCCAACAGAAGTGCAAGGGCGTGGTATGTATATCTCCATATAGCATTAAGCAGTCCAAGGAGATGGATTCAATGCAATTTTTTACTTGTACCTGATTTTTAATTGAAGTCTTGTTTGATACAAATTTAAGATGTGGTTTGGCTAATAAAAAAAATAAATAAACCCTACTTCAAATTTAAAGGACAAAAACAGTATTATTAACTAGTCCTTTTCTACTAGACAGGTTAGAATTTTATTTATTTTGTACAAAATAACTAAATTGTAAAAATTGCCAATGTGTAAAACATTCACAGAAAAATTTCTTGAAACATCAGTACAAATGTCTCGGTATGGATAACGGTTAATGAACTGGTATCATCGATAATTACAACTTGGTAGTGAGTAGACTGCTCATTTGGTGTCCCTTAGCAATGATATTGAGCCAAACTAAATTTAAACTTAGTGTATAACATAAGCATTGTTTATGATGATAGAATGGTCATTTTGGTTCTGTGACTGAGGTCAACTTCAAACACAGAACTCATCCTCATTTCACACAGGTAACAGAGATACAGACATATTACATACAAACACAGAAGTAATGTCCATCAGCCTTTGTGATGTTGGATAGGTCTAAATGTATGAAATCATTTTTTCTACTTCCCAAGCGCATATGTTCCAGCATGTGCTTCATTGTGTATTCATATGTGAGTGTTTCAACGATAGTTACATAACATACCCACCCCTCCTGACCAGTATGGCATGCTGCTCTACCCACCTTCAAGTCTGCTGCTTAGATTGCTTCCCACCCATCAAAACAAATACCCAGACAGGCAGATCAGATTTCATTGCTCTGGAGTCCTGCAGACATTTTTATACCCTGCACATGAACAGAACTTCTCAAGATACATTTTCTTTTTATATTTATCATTTACTTAAAGTCTAGACAGTGGCCATTATAAGACTTAAGTCTTCCAGTTTAATTTGTCTTTAGATAATGATTTTTTTGTATTTTTCACAATATGATTATGACGGATACAGGCAAGTCTGGGAATAGCAAGAACTTTTTGCTTCAATATTTTTAATGATCCTTCTCTTTTCCTGAAACTATCAACTCAAAAGAATTTTTCTTTAGATACCAATAAAATAAAAACATCATTAAACATTGTAATGATGGTCAGTAGCTAAAACCAAAGTCAAACATGCAAATATATGCCAATCATAGAAACAAAAAACAAAAAAAGAACAAAGATGTCTTGTTCTACCAAAGTAAAATAATTATCAAAAGTTTTGTTTTTATTGGAATGTGTTGAATTATTTTAAGGAATGTTTTTATTTTCAAGATGAATATTTATAATAAACTGATTTATTATGATCAATATCTTCAAAATTTCAAATCTTTATAATAATTTTTACCAACTCACCATGATACTTGCAACATTATAACAATGTTTATATCTTGAGATACAGATTACATTTTCTAAAACTGCCAATTAATGCTACACTCAGGCACTAATCAAAGCCTTTATCAGAAAAGCTCTTAAAATAAACCAGTCACAATTCTTTATGAACAAAGTGAAAGGGGAGTTATTTACATGCATATTTATTGTCCTCATTATCATCAGAATATTTTGGCCATTGTTCCCTCCAACCTTCAGATTTGACACTCCCTGAAAGTTACCCAGATCAACAAATACCTGATGAAGGCTAGAGAGCACAAAAACCGAGATCAATAGTTCACATGTAGATTGAGCAGAAAGAAATTTCCAATAATAAAGATTTTTTTTCTTAAATCAAATGTTACTATTCATAATTAAACAATTGTCAGTGACAAATAGAGAACATCAACAACTGCAATAATTACAAAGAGCACAATTAAGAGTCCTTTTCAGCTAACAATCTGTAACAATTACCTGCAATCACAAAATTAGCATTTTGCAGAAGAAATTTGTTTCATGAACAAATTTTAAAGAAAGATAATTTTGTTAGCAGGTTCAATAATCAAACTTGATCATTTGTTATTTAAAAGGTTTCTTTAAAAGCAATTCCAGAATACATTACAAAAAAAAAAAAAAAAAGCCAGTGATGGCAACGTTATGCTTTCATTCATCTTCCCACAGGATCTCAGACTCACAGATCAGACAGGACTCTGTACGATGCTACACAACCAGGATAACCCATTCATATACATCCAGAAGAGTTGCAGGAGATTCGGAAGTTGTCTGAATGCTGTGGCTGAAGCCAATAGAGATTTCATTAAATAAATTTACTCTTTAGTATTATTTATATTTAAAAAAAAAAATAAAAAAAATAAAAAAAAAAAGAAAATACTCCAACTAACAAAAATCTTATAACAAAACTACCTTTCTTTAACTGCTGATATTCATCATATGATCAAGAGTCTACAATTTACAGAGGACTGAGATATAGTGAAGTTTTAATCTTTTAGAATCAATTTTATCATTTCTAACAATACAACTCTTTACTCAGGTTTGCTTGAAATCAATAATAGTGCATCAAAAGCAAAATGTTTTATCTGGGCTAATAGTCAGAAGCAATATTTCATTTTCAAGATATATTTGTAATTTTGAATCAAAAATTCCTATATACATTTGCCATTCATGAAGGAACTGAAGCCAGATGCATATAAGAGTCTACAGATGATCAAAGGATAAAAATCTCTTTAAAAGAATAAGTTTTTTTAATTATTTTTTCAAATAAAAAATTATCAGAGGTGATAAGAGGAAGAGAAGTTAGAAAGAAAAAAAATACTTTTACTTATGTCAGCTTTTTTTTTCTTTAAATATCCTCCAGCTGATATATTTGATGAAAATGGAAAGAGCTAAAAGCTAAATTATTGGAATCAAATAGATAAATTTAGAATAGTACTTAAGAGGTTAAGACTATATATAAAAGTTTTAAGTGGATACCAAATAAAAACTAATTTTATAAAACACAGAATAGGATACTTGATAAATCTATATAACTCAAAAATATTTTCACTCCACAAAAGCATAAATGAAGATGTATGAATACATTAGCACCTGTACAATAAAATTCTTGAGTCAAAACATTAGACTGAAACTACTATATAGTAGGGTTCAACTCATTCTAATAAATGTTATATAATGATCCATGAAAAAAAGCTCTATATATTCCAAGAAATAATTATTTTCTTGGAGTCTTTTATACACACAGGCCATTGAAAAACTAACCCAGTCTGAGGTTTGTGGGGGTGCAAACCCACACCTGGTCCAGATACTCATCCACATGAACAATGTGTACAAATATTATTTGGTATAACATGAATGCATAAATTCTCAACACTGAATATTCTGCTGAACTTTCAATGGCTTTAGAAAGCTGTCTGTTTAGAAAAATATTTTATTATAAAACTATCAACTGTAAGCTTGGCTTAAGTGGTAAAGAAGTTTGAAAACCAAGGAATTTAAAAAAAAAAATTCAAGATTTTAGATAACTAAATAAAAATGTTTAAATTAGACTAAAATCTTCCAGACTAATTTCTTGATAAATTATATATATATATATATATATATATATATATGTGTGTGTGTGTGGTGTGTGTGTGTGTGTGGTTTAAACTAATGGATATATATTCCACAGTTCAATATTTACTTTTTATAAAAAATTCCCAATACAGAAGTAGAGCATTTATAGATATATAGTTATTATTGTTGTTATAATAATAGCATAATACAACTAAAAAGCTATTAAGTTTCAGTGCTCAATGGACCATCATCAGGCAGGAAAATGTGATTCATTTACAGGGTTTAAAATTTCCCTTCTTTCGTTCCATGTGCCCATGGCTTAGGGAGTAGGGACTGACTGATACCAAATCAGTTGAGTTTCGATTTTGGCTGGAAACAAGTGGATGTGTCTAGCCACACTGATGAGATGTGATACAGCGAAACAGGCTTGTATGTGGATGACTAATAATAAATATATATATATATATATATATAGAAAAGGAAATTAAAAAATGTAAAAAATGCCACCATATTCGATGATTTTAGTGGAGTGGGAGGTTATTATAACTTAAAAGAATTGTGGGTATAGACCAATGAATATTGGGGCAAAGTGTAGCAATGTATTCTAAACAGGAAGTGTCAATTGTTTAAATAAGAAAGAAATAAAAAAAAATAAAAAAAATAACATTTGTATTAAAGGATTTTGTTAATATAAAAAATAATTTTAATGCAAGGAAATAGACGTAGAGCCATAAAATTAAAATTTAAAGGCTGAATTATTTGATCTTAGAGATGACTAGTGAAAGTAAGTCTACACAGCAATGTAACAGTTAAGTTTAGTTTTAAGTTATATATAATTAACTAAAAAGGGTAGGTTTATAGATCATAGCAAATAGTAAACAGTTTTAGATATATTTAAGAGTGCAAATTATCTTATGATAGCAGTAAGCAGTCATTTCATTACATTGGTTTAATAAGTTTTTTTGGAATTTAATTATATGGATTTTTTTTTCCTGTAAGCAAAAAAAAAATTTCATGTAACAATTCACAAGTTCTAGCTTTTGTTAATATCTTCCATTTTACAGCAAGAGTTTTATTTGTGTCTTTCAATTGCCAATAGTATTTGGAAAGAGAAGTTGAATTAATAAGGGATAGTTTATACCAATAAAATTGTGCCTTAAAAGTTTTCTTAGTACTTCTAAGATGTTTTATAAGATTTTGATTTTCTGTAGTTGAGATAGTAGCTTGGTATACTATAAAATTTTTAAGACATCTATTTTGCAAAGGACATTCGTTTGGGTTATGACAATTGCCAGTACTATATATTATAGTCGTTATTTATAAAAGAGTGATTTTGATTGCTAATTTTGTTATATTGTTTTAGAATTTTAAACTTTTAGACAAAATTCAACTTTATTCATCAACAGTCTCCTTTTAGGGTGACACACTGATTTCAAGGCTTCTCTAACAATTCAATGCCTTTTTTGGTAGAATGATTTGTCTTTGGCCTCAAAATACACCTCAGTTTTTTATATCACTTCTTCATTGGAGCCAAATCTTTCCCTGGAGCATTCTTTTGAGGTCTGCAAACAGCCAGTAGTCGTTGGAAGCCAGATCTGGAGAAGAGGAGGATGCGGAAGCAACTCTGTGCAATTCATGTTTTGCGATCAACTTGTGAGTGCATTGTCTTGGTAAAAGATCACTTTTTCTTTCTTAATTTATAGCGATTTTTCTTCAAACACACCAATAACACCATATAATATTCACTATTGATGGGTCTTCCTTTCTTAAGGTAATCAATGAACAAAATAACAAATATCTTTCTCGTCCCGAAGTACGGAAGCCAAAACCTTGCCTGCTGATGTCCACTCAACTGACTGCATATTTGATTCCAGAGTTAAGTGGTTGATCCATGTTTCATTCATTGTCACATATTTATGCAAAAACTTGTTACATTGAAACAGTTACAAACAACACTCTGAATCGTCGATGCATTGCCGTTTTTGATTGACTGTGAGTAAATGCAGCTCTCACTTTGAACACAGCTTTCTCATTGACAAATATTCATGCAAAAATGGTGAATACACTGCCTTCTGACATATTCAAGACCTCTGCTATTTCACGCAATTTCAATTTACAATCAGCCAAAATCAGTTTGTGGAATTTTTTGGTGATTTCCAGGAAAAGTGCTGATTTTGGGCAACCGGAACATTCAGCATCATTTGTTTTTGTATGACCACATTTAAAGTCAGCATACAACATTTTAACCATTGTTTCCAACAGAGAGTTCAAATAACACTTATCAAGCCATTGTTTTGCTTGAACAGTATTTTTTCCCACTAGAAAGCAATGCTTTATCAACATGAAATTCAGATTTTTCCATTGTTTTGATAATTTGCAACAGTAGCTTCACTTAAATAACTAATTTGTAAACTAATAATCTGACTGGGCCCAAATTTTGTCACGTGCCATTTGAAGGTTAGTACTTCATAAAAAGCATATGTTTTTTTTTTTGTTTTTTTTTTATTAGTGGCACCATCTATATGTCAGGCCCAGGACGAATGCTGTGTTAGGTTAAGGAATTTATTGCCTAACTTAGTACTGACCATTGAGTTAAATGGAGATGTGTTCCAAATTATTTTTCTATTATGTTTGGTATTATTCTTTTTTGCTTATAATATTTAATGTCATTGCAGTTATAGCCACTGTTTTTAGGGCAGTATTATAGTATTGCTCATGTATATAATAAAATGCATTCAGTTGAGGAATTGTTTATTCTGTATTCAAAAGAATATGGTAAGTTTAATAATAGACGATGAGTGATTTGATGTATGTAAAAAGGGGTGAACATATTTTACATCGATGAGCATGCGTTATTAACTAAATCTAGAGTAACATCTAAGTCAACTTTTTTTTTAAGGTTAGTTTGTCCTATAACTTTAAGACTAAAGTTTGTCATTAGGTTATGTATTGATTTAAGAATTCTATCTACTTTAAAGTTAGTAGAATTATGGACAATCACGAGACCATCATCTCTATATAACTCAATGCCAGCTATATCAACATCACGATGTGCAGTTAGATGGTACAAAATAAAGAAACTTACAAGATATGATGATTCTGCAAAATCCAGCGATCCCATAGTAACAACAAATTGGTCCTTAGAATTAGACTTTGTCCACTTTATATTGTTGTGGATGAGAACAGACTGTTTAGAATTTAATGTATTTTTTTCCTCATTTGTGAGGTTAGAACATTCTATAGCAAAATCCAGAGTTATGGTGAACAAGTCTTTTAAAATTGAAGAGTAATAACCCACTATGTCAAATTGGATGAATGATGGCTTTCAAGTTTCAGTATATCATTATTATTATAACTCAAGTCATTGAGTTCTTTCAGTGACTGCCGTATATATACACTGCTTATATATAACACACTAAAATTTCCCTTCTCTCATTCTATGCACCTATGGCTTAGAGAGCAGAGACCCCGACACCAAAATCGGTAGAGTATCAACCCCAGCCAGAAGCAAGTAAATGTCTAGCCACACTGATGAGCTGTGATACAGCAAAACAGGCTTGTATGTGAATGACATTATATATTTATATATATTAGACCTAATAAGTGTATACTTGATGAAATGTTAAAACAAAGCCATAACATATATTGGAAAAAAAAAAAAAAAATAGCAGACATAAAGGTCATTCTCATTGTAATTATTTATAGTGGTTTAGTAAAATCTGAGGTCAGTGGTGACATAACAAAGCAATCAGTCACCTATTATCACCAAGTGAACTTTAACTGGAGATGTAAAGGCAAAATTTCAGATTTTATCTTTGCCTATTGATTTTACGACGACTTTGCTCTTTTTCTGCATCAAAACTAAAATATTACACAGTAGAAGAGAGAAATTTGAGTATGCAATATTTTTACTTTTCTAAATCTAAAACTTTTAAGCAAATTTCAACATTCAATTTGAGTTTCGTGAAATGATGATATGGAAAGACTTACTGGATATAAGTAATGAATCTGGCTACATTTAAAAGGCTAACACTATTAAAAAAATCTATTGGCCAATTATTTGTCCAAATTAGTCCATCTTATTTCCAAATTAGCACCCAACTCCCTGACATTGTGTTTTATTGACAGAATGATTAAGAGAAATTATTGAAGACATGCACAAACAAAATAAAATATATTTATGCAAATGAAAAACAATCCTGAGCAGCATAATGACCTTGCTTGCTAATTCAAGATTAACTTACATGAAATCTGCTTTATCCTATCTGGATATTTAACCCTGACATTTTGCCAAAGTTATTCTGATCATTGCCTAGAATGTTAAGTTTCATGAAAATGAATATTCCTAATATTGCATACATTCAACTCTGTAATGAAAGATTTGAGGGGGGGGGGGTAGCAAACTAAATATCATTAAGCAGTTTGCAAAAGACATGCTGAGTTTAAAAAGAAAAAAGAAAATCTAGAATTTTCAATAAATATAAGTCTGAACACAAAGTCTATCCAGAAAGTATTTAGCTATTGAATATCAGCAAAAATAAAGTAGCTAACCAAAGACAATAATGCCTTAGTCCCCTTCAAAGTATTTCTCTTGATATACTATACTTCTCCCAACAACTACCCCAACATTCTTTAATACTGTCTTTTACCAGGGTAATTCTAGCTTTGGGAAGCCAAAATTTCCAGTCAATTCTGGTCAGTAGAGAGAGCTGAAATGTGGTTTTGTTAAAATATACTGCAAGAATGAATAGTCCAGATATTTAAATAATACAAAGTTTATTTATTGTAAATGCATAAATCATATGGTAATGAAGTCTCACTATCAACTGAGGAACCCCACAGAAGAATATGCATGCACTATAAAGTCTTCTTTGGTTATCAGGTAATGTCAAAGCTGTACAGCCAGTTCTTATGATATTCAAAATAGTTAATTCATTCCTCAGGAGGCTGGGATTTAGGTTTTAATTGAAGCTTGAAAGTAGGGGGCATCCTCTCCAGGTAGTTGTGACTCCTGGATGTGCCTTGTGGTGCAGTGGATATCGGCTCGGAACGAAAAATCGGGGAGCTGAGTTCGAATTCCAGTTGAATTCCTTGCATTCACTTACATGAAAATAACCTTGGGAAAGGTATTAATCCATCTCTTTCCTCCAGTTATGGGTTAAATAACAGGACAGATTGGGTTTTATAGCCTTGGCTGGCAACCAGTCTACCACAGAAAGCAATAGGAACCTACTGTGGGATAATCATCTGTCCAGTCAGTCATGTCTCTTTCAAGACATGATCACCCAAGCATGTATCATGTATGGCACCATTGGGATGCCCGCGCCTATTCGGCTATAATGGACTATTCCATTACTATGTAAAGTAATGGTGGCATCTACGTAGGAGAGTGTGCCGAGCAGCCGATCGACAAGTCAGTCGTAGACTTCCGGTGACGACCTGGAAGTACCCATTGCTCATACTACATCTTACGACAGTTGAGACGATTAACCCTTATTCTTGTATTGGATACTAATAACCTTTGTAAATACTATTTTCACAGAATACAACAATTAACCTATTCCTGTTGTTGAGTTATTTATTCTTACTCACAACACAACAGGCACTTAACTGGCTGGCCTCCTGAGGAATTCCCAAAAGAGGAAGTGCTGAGGATGCTTTAGAATTTTTTCACAGATTTGCCATTTAATGAACTTTAAACCGTGACCTCATGTCACATCCAGTTGCAAAGTGGTGGCCACTAACTGTAATAAATACCTATAAATCTGTTTGCTTGGTAAAATTAGTACAACATTGGTAGCAGATGCATAGTTGCAGAGCAAAAAGCATCAGTAAATTATAAAAATCATCCAACTTGTGATGAGAAATCATACAGGTGTTAAAAATAGAAATTAAAGATGTAGTAGTTGCAACTGACCTAGACAAACAGAAAAGATCATTGTTGTTAGTGCGCTCACTTTGCAGAAAAGCTCAAGACATGACCATGGAAATGGACCCTGAAGATTTTAATCTGTCCAAAGACTAACCATCAACAACTTGAAAACTTTTTGACTAAGTCATGTCAGCAGAACCAATCTGAAAATAGTTAAACCAGAACAACCACTAAAATGCTAGATTGCTGGGAACATTTCGTATGCAACTGATTTTTGTTAATTTATGTAATCAATGTTATCAGAATCCATAGTTCAGAGTTTGGCTTTTAGAACTCAACAGTCCAATTATTTCTAAAAGCATTTTAGAAAATTAAGCCAGCAGAAAATAATACAAAAAATATACCTTTAGTCAAGATATAGCAAATTAATTTACAGTTATGAATAAGATGTTCACTATATCTTCCTTATTATTGTTACCCAAATAACAAATAATTCAGACAAATTTACAAAATATTTAATTATCTTTTTCAAAAATAAAATTTACCAATAATAGAATGCATAAAGATTTAAAATCATTTCAGGTTTAAAGAATAGCCAACAGAAAGAAATTGGCTTGGAACCTTTGTTCACCCACTTTTTGTTGTTGGTGAGGGAGAGAGTATTGGATGTTTCCTTTCAGCTAACTTCCATTCCTTGTGCTGTGCAAAATTTCATTACTTGACTATTTTAAATAACAAAATCAAATCACAAACTGCATTAAGCTTCAAACTGTTTGAAATGTGTTAATATTATTCAGTAAGGTCAAGATGCATTCATACACATTTATATATTACATTCAAATAAAGTGATTATTGTAGGATGAGGGTCACATTTTATGAGTTTAAAAAGATTTCAAGTGTACACATAAAATTTATTGCTAAAAGTACAATCTCTGGACAATTTATGGCTGAAATAGTAATATAATGTCTCACCATTTATCAAATGTTGATTTTTCTTTTCTTTTTTTAAAGGCTTCAGGTTCTCCCTGTTTGAAAGATTGGTCTAATAATATTCATCCTACATAATCTTCTCGTGTTAACTAATTCTTAAGCTTAGTAAAGATTTAAAAGCAAGTTTCCTGTATATTTCCTTCATTATTTTGTTCAATTGAATCCCTTCACACAAAAAGTCAATTTTTTGTCAGCAAAATATTGAGAGAGAGAGAGAAAGTTTATCACTGAAAAATTTGTTCATTCACCAAAACCATGAAGATTATTTCAGTTACTTCAAATTTACAGTTAGAATCAACTTTTGTACTACATTACTTTGCCTCCCGCTAAAGGAAAAAATTTATTTTTTTTTCTTGTTTTCCACTGTTTTATTATTTCTGATATTAAATTAGTACAATGGTGGTAAAAGTAACAAACATGATGAAACCATGAAGACAAAGCAATTAGCAAAAACTGAATATAAATGGCTTGTAAGATTTACTATATGAAATACTAAACTCTCACAGATTAGAAATAAATGAATCAGAGATGTCTACACAGTATTCGTAAATGCATTTCCTATATTTCTACCTTTAAAAGTTTATGCATTTTTGTATCATTTAAAGCACAGAATGACTTATTGACCACTAGATTCAAACTCACACTGTAAATTCTATTTGATGATAATATTCTTATTCATGACCTAAATACACTTCTCACAAACTAACCAATTCTGAATATATACATAGTTATTAAGTTTATATCAGACTAGAAGAATGTCTACAAATGAATATATTAAAGCAATTTTAACTAATTTTAGACATTCTGCATCTAACTTAGAATCATTTTCATGCAAACTGATCATGAACATTGTGCACAACACAAGTTGTGGTTTCACACACACATAAATATATAAATTTGTGATGTTACATTTTCACATTATTCTTAAGCATGTGTGCACGTGATAGTGAGAAAGTATGGAGATCACCTAATAGCAGGGATTGGAAAGGGGAGTAGTGTAGTGGTTAACTTAATGCCAGCTTAGTGCTGTAATTACTCTCCAAATATAGAAGAGTTGTGTCAGGTCACCAATTTTTACTCAATTAAATTTCTCATTTTCCAAAATAAAATGCCAAGCATTCAATCACTCAATTCTATATTTTTCATCAATGATTTTCATAAATATGCCACTAGATCATAGACAATTGACATAACAGTAGGATATTAATATCAAGTTGTCATTTTATGCCAGACATGTCAGTGTTATGCAGACAAATTACTCTAAGAAAATAAGAAAACATTCAAAAGTAACAAGATGTTTACAAATATAAGCTTTGTTCATCATGTTCTGGTAGTAAGATAAGGGTATTTTTCCTAAGTCTCAACAATTTTTTAATCATTTCCTTCCAAACAAGGTATTAAAGCCACTAAGATGCAAGGAGTTACTGAGTGTGCGAGAATATGATAAAAAGAAAACATTGTGGGAGTAGAACAAAAGGGCCGGAATTAAGACAGATTGATGTTACATTAAAATTTTTGAATATCAAAGTTGACTAGAAAACAAAAAACCAGAAGAGGGTTCCACAAGTGAGAAGAGCAAGAGAAGAAACCGTTAGCATAGAACTTAGTTACATTAGATTTTTCCACTGAAAAAGAGATCTTGCTGCCAATCTAGTAATTCACTTAAATTCATACAGGGCCGAGTAATGTGATACAAGTCTATCATCTCAGCTTGAGATGATATACATGTATCTGTGTGTTGCAACTCCAAACGAAAGAGAAAACACTGAGAAATGCCTATCATGTCAAATTCCACAAGTATCATTACAAACTCATTAGCATGACACAAATCCTATCTCAGGTCAGATGGGATGAACCTATTTGCAGAATCTGACATAGCTATGCCATGCTCAAATCGTTTAGGTGGTATAAAGCTTTGTTTAGCTCCATTGGAAGTGTTTTTAGCAGCTGTCTGACTCAATTTATAAAAGTCAATAGTGATGTATCTGGATCCTGTATATTCTCTCTAAGACAGCCAAATATATGAAGAGCAAAATTATAATTATTACCATTTTAAAAGGTGCTTAAAAAAGAAAAAGCTGCTATGCTTGACATATGCAGCAAAATATAGATTATCATCAATTTCTAGACCATTTTTTTGGAGACCATCATACTAAAAAGGACAAAGTTGAAGCAGTTTTACCAAAAACAAAACTAATGTCAGGACTGTTCCACTGTTCATATAGAAAGAGTTGTACAAGCAAGATCAGCAGAAACATAGCACATTACATGAGAGACAATGCAGATATGATTCAGGCATAGAAATACACCCACATTATTAGTCCCCTTGATATGAAAAGGAAGAGGACTCATTTAAAGCTTGAGAAAACTGGTACAAAACATCAGAAAATGCTTCTTTGTGGCTCATATGATAATCACATGGAAGTCTTGCAACTTTAATAATAGATCCTTAATCACTAGAAGTCTTCAATAAGAAACTTTACTAACATTAGCCTGGACAAAAGATTTCTCACAAAAGTTGTAAGCATGGGTATAATTACGAAATCAGACCAAAGTTCTTTGGTCTAAGCTCATACTGTAATTGTATTATGTTGAAGACAGGCCAATGATATCCATTGTGCATGGTTTCATAAGCAAAGATAATACAAAAATCATTACAATTTTTCAAATTATATGTCAAATATAAAAGCTAAAAATCAAGAAGGATGATGTTTAAATTGTTTAAATCTGACAGTTATAGTTAGAGAGTTATGTGGGTAATGGAGTCATTTTATAATGATCTTAAACAGTTCCTTCCAATAGAATATAGATATAAACACTTCAGACAAATATAGCCCAAAGGACGACAAAATGTTTGGTGCACACAACCCATTTTCACAAAAAAAAAAATTAAAAAAATAAAAATAAAAAAGACAACTTCTAGTGATTGTCAGACCCTCAATATTATTTTGCATGTCCACAACTTTTATAAGAACATTGTTAGAAGTTATTTTATATACAACTCCAAGATTCCAAAACCATCAACTATAACAATCATTATAGTCTGAAAGAAATTTTAAAAATTTAGAGAAACCAAACAAGCAAAAAACAAGAGGATGACTTCGATAATTAGTCATGATGTACATCTGAATATAGATTTATATATTAACAGAGAAACTCAGTTTTGTCTTTTTTGCAAGAAAAAAAAATTACAAAAAATTGAAGAGCTTTTTTTTTTTCCAGATTTACACTTTCAGAATTTATCAATATTTTTTTTTTTTACACTACAAATTTAAACTTTGGCACATAAAGCATCAAAAAGAACCTTCAGAATAAAGTGCACACAACTACTCATTCTTTTGAAAACAAGAACTAAGAGTTGAAAACAGTTTTTCATTGAATCTTTTTGCACATCTTAAAATGTGTGTGTGTGTGTATTTTTGTGATTTTCATCTCATTTTTAATCAATATTTTTTCAGTGATCGTACTTTTGGATGAAATGTGCAAAAACACACACACACCGGGGGTGGGGTAATAAAGAGAGCAAGTTACTCAAACACAAATCCCCAGGTAAAGAAATTTCATGCTCTACCACAAATTCTCCAAACAACTAAAAATGTAAATTCCAGACATTACATAAAAAGGCTCATAGAATTACTATTTGGCCCATGGGAACCGACTCCCACCACTCACTTCTCAATAGCTTTAGCATTGGTTTATTTGTACACAGACTTCAAGATTACTATTTCACACACGGGTTTCATTTCCCTGGACAACTAGGCATATTTCTTTTGAATCACTAAGTCTATTAAGGGGATGAAAGTTAGTAGGAAATGCTGCATAGTTGTAATTCTGAGAATCTATATAAAACAACTTTTCTGAGAATCCAATATAAAATAGAATCCATACTATAAAATGATATTTTCTGTATTTATTGACAGGTGCAAAAAATCTAACATTTCTTAAATATCAACAAAATCTAACATTTTTACCATATTTTTTTATAGTATGGGTAAAATAGTGAAGAAATGATTCCTGGGATAAGTTATTATTTACAATGACTACATCTGATGCATGTGGAGAAATGGGAGTGATAAGGTACATATCAAAAAAATAAATAAATAAAAATGAAAAAATTGACAATCATTGCCAGACTTTTTACAACAAAAGTAAAATAAATTTAAAAAAATAAAAGGAAAATCTTTCTTCTTTTTAAAGTAATAAGCATATTATTTTGAAGTGTGTTAAAGAAATGATCTGTCATTGTTTTAGCAGTTTGGTTCCAGTAACATTCTAAAAAAAAATAAAAAGTATCATTCATATTTGGGTTAAACAGAACATCCTGATGTAAAATTTATTTTAATCAAATACATGGTTTTTGTTTTTTTTTCAGTTTTTTTTTTTTTTTTACATTTGTAAATTCTAAATTAAGCAAATCTCTTTTGCTCTGAAAAATAAGATAAAAAAGTGAGAGAGAAAAAAAAAAAAAAAGCAGCAACTTTGCTATTTAAAATAAAAAAAATGAGTTATGTCTCAGCAGATTGGTTGCACATGGTAACCAACTGATCCTACTATAAGAAAGAATACAACAAACCTTGAGAAAAATGTATACCCTACAAACAAAACTGGTAACCTTCAGGAATTGGGTTAAGTAACAGCTTGTAGAGCTACATATTTTCTTTTATTCTTTCTTTCGAGACTTCCTGAAAGGTTAGTTTAACGTGAGACTTCTAACTCATATCTGTTAGCAAATTCCAGAACTAAAAAGGATGCACACTCAATCCCTAAACTCAGTGAAGAATTGAAGCATCTTCAAGAATCAGGAACCAATAAATATAGTTGCCCTTGTCTTCCCAGATAAACTCTGGTAATATTTTTTGTGTAATTGAAATTAAATTTTAGTTTCATTTTTAAATTTACTTATCTTCAAAAGATGACTAAGTATTCAGTTGCATCAATAAATTGTTATGTAGGTACCTCCACTAAATCAATGAATTAAAAAAAAAAAAAAAAACAGCATAGAATGAAGAAAAAAGATCCCAAAAACTTAAAACAGACTTTTCTCATCAAAATATTGTCATTAAGAGCAAAGATCAAAGTATTTTTTTTAATTATTTAAAAAAAATTTTTTTAATCCTTTTTAACGTTAAAAATCTTGGTAAAAATTTTGATTTTTATTAACAGGTAGCCATATTGTTACGAGATTTTACAATGTAATAATTTTTCCAGTGATAAACACATTAATTTGGAAATTCTTGCAAAAATCAAATAATTCTCAGATTTTAATGAAACTTTCAGGAGTTATTTACAAATGGATGAAATTATTTTTGAAATCATTATTTAAAAAAAAAGAAATCTTAGTAAAAATTCCCTCCATATTCATGAAGTTTCAAGAAATTAAATTTTGTAGACAAAATTAGTTTTATAAGTTAAACGCAAGACTCATTCAGGAATGTAAATCATCTATTAACTTTTTTTTCAACCATTTAGCTCATTTTTCTGAAAATCTGCTCCCAATAGTAAAATAAAAAATGCAATGAATAAAACTATGATATTATTTAATTAAATAAGCTTTTAATTGCTTTAAAAAATATGAATTAGGGACATTTTTCAATTAATAATGCAATTTTAAAAGAATTTTTTTTAATTTATAAAGTTTCAGAAATATTTTAAGAATATTTCAAAGAAGTTATTGGGTGGTGACTATATTTACTAATCGAAAATTGACAAGTTTAATAGAAATCATCGTACCATAGTATTATTCAAAATTTTCTAATTGTGTATTCAAGTATTTTTTTTTTTGTCTGGAAATTCCTGTGTGTACATTAAAAGATCATGTTTCATGGTTTCCTACCCTTACAGGAAACAAAAAAAATTTTTTATCAATTCCGGTCGCCATACACTTATTTCACATTTGTCATCACATGTCAAATGAGGGAAATGTCAAAGTTCAACACTGTGTTTAAGGCTTGTGTAAATCAGACTAATTTAACATTAAATTTGCTAATTTTCCAAAAATAACATGTCACAGATGTATATTTTATTTTTGCAAGATTTTTAAAACCAATAATAGCTTTTGTTTACAAATGTGTTGAACATTTCAAAAAAAAAAAAAAAAAAAAAAAAAAAAAAAGACGGCCAAAAAATCTCAAAGATTTCAATCAATTTTTGTTTAAAATTAGTGTTTTTGCTTACTGGAAATATAAACTTAGCTTTCCATTAAAACTAAAATAAGTTTCAAGAAAACATTTTTAAAAATTAAATTTAAAAGTTAGTTATTAAAAATGTGTAGAGGTACCTAATGTTAAGCACAAGAATAATTTGACTCACACTCACAGATATTGAAAAATTCTTGGCCTGACCCATTTCCTAGTAAAAAAAAAAAATCTGCCCAAATACTAGAATTTATTTTGGAATCCATTCTTAAGCCAAATAACATTTCAGCATTCTCTCACAATAAACTAATCAAGTTAATTCCTTTCCAAAAGGTAAGTTCTAAACTTTATAGGTCAAGAAAATAGTCTCAAAGAATAAAAAAAATTGTAGTGGGTAGCAGCCTAATAGCCTGATGACAAAAAATAAATTCACACAACTTTGAGAAACTTGTGTATTAATACTACAACCAGTTCAAAAGAGTAGGAGATATCAGGTTCAAATGACAACAGAGAGAATTAAAAATTCTATGGATATATCAAACTTGTTTTTTGTATACTTGCAACATACTAGATTGGCCAGCTATGTATTTTTTTTTTCTTTTTTTTTTTTTTAAATAAAAAAAAAAAAAAAAAAAAAAAAAGGTAAGGGTAACTGAAGTTACTGAAGTTACCATTGTGAAAAGATTGTTCAAGTTTGAAAGAACTTTACAGAATTATGTCTGAGGATTAAATTGACAAAAAAAGAAAAAAAAATTACCCACATATTTTTCTTAAAACTTGGGCTGTAGCTGACCTGTTTGAACTCAAGTTCCTGGATTTTATGAAGCTTTGTAAAAATTCATAATTTGAAATATGAACAATATGTGGGTACTTCATTTTTTTTTTTTTGTCAATTTAATCCTCAGACAACCACATAATTCTTTTTAACAAGTTGAGATGACATGTTCAAAGTTCAGCTTATGAAGAAAAGATTAAAAACATTTAAGTTTGAAGTTCACACATGTTTAAAAAAAAAAAAAAAAAAAAAAAAAAAAAAAAATGGTACCAGTAGACAGACACTACAATAATACAAACACAAAATGAAAGAAAGAAAAGGAATTAATTCCCCACTTTAAAACAGTTTTCATTATTTAATAATCAGAATGCAATGAATCATTAAATCTTAATTCCTGAAATTCTCTAAAAAACACCATCATAATTGATTTTTTTTTTTTACAGAGATGTTAAATGAATTGCATAAAAATAACAAATTAGATGTCTATTCAATTGTAATCAAAAACTACAATAAGGAAAGCATTGGGAGAGAACCTGTCTACTTAGTTTGGCACAGTAAAGAAAGATAATGAAACTTAATGGCTTGCAAAAAAGAAAAAATATTCTAAACTACAGCAGACAAAAAGACATTACTGAAGAAATGTATACTCAGTACTGTAGTTTTAAACGAAGAAAAAGATAAATCTTGAAATTAGGAGTAACTATCCCAACAATCTAATTACCAGAATTTTAACCAACATACAATAGCTGTTACTCAAATTGCTGACAATCTTTTAAGATTTTTTTTTTACTCCAAGTTAAAATACAGGTTAATTTAAAAAAATGGATTTTTGAAGAAACCAAGAAGATTGTGAACTGTGAAGTGTCCAAGGAGAGATTTTAAAAAAAAATGAACACTAAGTTCAATCAATGTCATTCTGTTCAAAAGAAAAGCTTTAAGCTTATTTGAACTTCAAATAAGCTTAAAGCTTTTCTTTTGGTAGCAACTTAGAAATGTGGACAGTTTTTGTGAATTTTTTTTAACTGAAGAGAACCATAAATATATGCAACAATGTGTACAGAATTATCAATGAATTCTCATTTAGAACACCCGCGCACATTTACCAATATACAAACAAAATGTGATTACAAAACAAAAGTATAACTGGAAAAGAAAGCACTAAATTTAAATAACATGCTTTATTCAGTTTTTTTTTAAATTCATATCAAAATTTTATAACAAAAAAATAAATAAAATTGTTTTTTATGAATCTTTCAAGTTTTTAGGTTGCATTCATTCATTCGATCACATTTCTTAATTTTGATTTGAACAAACTACAAAGTTAAAGAAAAAGAAAACAAAAACTAATAAAGTAAAAAATATTTATTTTTTAGCAAATAAATCCTAATAGAATTTCGTCCTCTAGCAGAATAGTGGGGAAGAAGAATGGTTCATCTTGAGATTGGAGGAGCGAGATAATGTCATTTTTGGGGAAATTAACAAAAAAAGAAAAAAGAAACCTCCTCTACCCAACCACATGTTTTCAAATATTTTCTTTGGGAAATAAAAAGAAGCCATATAATTCTAGGAACCTTGTGTTGTAAAGAAAGAAAAAAGCAGAAGCAAATAAACAAAATGGTCCGAGGGGAGGGGGTGACAACCCCCTTTTTTGTTCATCTTTACGCGCGCAAAGCGCCCTTTGTAATAGGTTCAATAATCTATTAAACAAAATGTTAAAATCCCAATACAAGAAAATATTTGAAGCATCCAAATTTATTAGTAAGATTCATTTTTACGCAAATTTAAACTTTTCCAATTGTTGTGTAGAAAAGTATTTTTGTCCCATCATTTGGTAGCTGTTGTAAGCATCTTCTTCATCTTTCTTAGGACTTACAAAAAAAATTTGATCATTCAAATCGGAAACAGAACTTTTACTTTTTTAAAATCTAGACTTGAAACTGGCCTACTTTAATACTGTTACTCTCCTTAGTCTCCTTCCCTGAACTTTTTAAAAATGCAAAAACATAAACTGCTATTTAATTTATTGTGTGTAACACACATTTCAGACAAAGAACAAACAAATCTTTTAGAAGAGAAAAAAAATGCTAATTATAGATTAAAAAAAAAAATAATGATTTAAAATGGTCTACAACGCATGCATGCAAAAAGGCTAAGAAATTGGTTAGTGCTTTTTTGGATGTCTGGGAATGCCCAACTAACCAACAAGAAAAAAAAACAGGGATAGAAAGACTAAAAAAGAGGAATAACGGAACGCGAACCAATTCAGAAGTTCAAACAAATTAAATAGCATTTTTTAATCAGCTGATTAAAATTGTTAACATCATTTTTTAACAAAAAAAATAGCAGAACTAAGAAAATAAAGGAACGTTTTTTTACAACTTACCTTTGTCACTTTCAAAATAAGAATAAACTCAAAAATCAAGATATTCGTACATTTACCCACAAGAACAGAAACAAAAAGGTTTTTTTTTCTCTCTCTCAAACAAAAATTGTTTTAGCAGAATGCTTTGACTTTTGAAAATATTCAAGTTGATATATTTACTTTGTTTTTAAACTTGAAAATGTATTAAAAAAGAAAGAAAACTTAAGTTAATCATTTTTGCAATTTTGAAATTCTAAGAGTAAGACTCAGAAGACATACGAACATCTTTTTAAAAAAAGTCCCCTATTAAAAAAAAAAAAACAGCGCTTCAGTAATTTTTGCTTCTAAAAAAAAAAAAAAATGAAACATAATTTGTTATGTATATCAATTGACTGACAATAAATAACAAAAATTTAGTTAAAATGAAATCATGACGAACATTTTTTGTAATTTAGTAAAGTTTCGTCACTCATTAATAAAAATAAATTTTTGGAGTAAGTGAATATTAAAAAAAAAAAAAAAAAAAAAAAAAAACACTAATAAGGAAAAAAAAAAAAAAAAGGAAAAAATGCTACTATTTTATTTCTAGAAAGGAAATGAAAGAATTTTAAGAAAAACTTCTGTTCTGTATTTTAGGAGATGATTTATGTGTTAAAAGTGAATGAAAACGGAAAATTAAAATCCAAGCAGTTTAGCATTATTCAAAACACAAAAATTGTTTGGGAAGAGAGTAAATAAAAAAAAAAAAAAAAAAAAAAAAAAAAAATGATTTATTCATTTTTTACTCCCAACTGGTTAAACAAGGTGGCTACTTGAATCAGAATAGGCTTTTTTTTAAAGCCTTTTCCTTTTAAAACTTCAAGAAAAAGGTCCTATTCTAACTTAAAATTACAATTTGTTTGAATTTAAGGGTTTCAGTTTTTTTTTTGTTTTTGTTTTTTTAAATTTAGGAATCTACAAAAGCATTTTAGTAATTTAACTTTTTCGATTGTAATTTCACAATTTTAAAGGATTCGTTTAACAAGGCTATAATCATGACGAATAGAAAGTTAAAAAAAAAACCCTCATTCCAATTCTTACGTAGCAGTATATTTTAAGTTTTTAAATTGAAAAAAAAAATTCATAGCATTCCAAGATCAATTTTTCTTTAAAAATAAAACAAAGGAATCACAAAAGAAAAAGAAAAGGGACAGAAATCGTTTTTTTTTCAAGGTAACATGAACAACCCTGCTTGCTTTGCCTTTGAGAACAGTCAACGACATGACGTTAAAATTTTCGATGATTATTCTAACCAAATTAATACATATTTAAAGAACGAATCTAGTCTAGAAACAAAAACACTTAACAACCAGTTCCTGTTGCATTAATTGTTTAGATTACTCCCATTGTTTCCATTAAATTAAAAGTCGAGTAAATAACGACATGTCATCTTGATTACATTCTTTCTTCCATGACACCATGATGTTTCTAATCAGGGCAAGGTATTTACTGGACATAAGTCACAAAATAAAATAAATAATATCAAAATAACGTCAAAATGCTAACGTACCTTTATGACAGTAAATTACGTCCAGGTGCCTGTCCATGGCCGCTGGTATTTGGTCCATCCTTGCGGAACAGAGGCCTATTTTTCGTTGGCAGCAGGAGCTTGGCTGATTTGGATTCAACCATGTGAACCAATGCCGGAAATGGGCGCCAATACTTGAATCTAAGCATTGCGCAGACGCCGTTTAATCACACGCTTTTTATCGACCCTTTTTAGTGTTTTTTTCATCGATTACCCTTCGAACTAGGAACAATCAACTAATATAATCCCTTCAGATAGCTTGTACTTATTTTATTTTGTCACTTGGATAAAGTTACACATCTTTTAATATCTTTTTTAATGCAAAGCACATGTCGATATTTGCGAACACGTGGTCGGTATTGTCGCAACAGTTAGAAATAAACCAAACGTAAACGAATTTCAACAACAATGAATTAGACAAAAAAGGAATTTTATTTTAAAGTATTAAACTTTAAATTCATTTACTATTTTAATTTAATGTCATCAACGCTATTTTATTAAATTACAACACATCTACATAAAGAACTCGTTCCATATACGTATTTTACTTTAGTTTTTTTTTTTGTTTAAGCAGCAAGTTCTTTGGGACAAAAAAATATAATTAAAAACTAAAAAGGATAACAATTTTGTGTTGATTAATTTTAAATGATTGGCTTTTCCAAGTTACGAATAAACCTTCTCAGATAAAGAAAAAATTCCGCCAGAAATTGTCCGAAATTCAATTTGGAAGAAAGTACAGGAAATATAATCATTTTTTAATCCAACCTATCGAAGAAAGTCATTCAGGGTAGGTAAAAAAAGACTAGGAAGGTATGTCTAGTTATTAGTAAAAATTTAAAATGATTTAACATTGCTATTTTTAAAAATAAGCTATTAAGAAGTATGTGATGAAAGCGAGTTATACATTTTTTGAAATATAAATTTAATATTCAATTCGACAATCAACAAGAAGTAAGTTAAACCTTTGAAAAAATAGAAATATATTTTTAATTTTATATTTCCCTACCGATTTAATTTTGATTTATCGAAAATACAAACCTGTTTACCTCGTTCCATAATTAAATAATTTTTATTTTGTAAAACAAAACTTCAAAATAATGTTACATTCAAAAAACGTGGTTTTGTTGACATTTTTAATATCTTGCTGTAGGCAAGCAAAGCAGTTGACTCCATGAAGTAAAATCGACTCTCCCAACCACGTGGTCACTTACCGTGCCATTGGTTAATCGTGACTCCCCCTTCGCTCGTCCCACACGTTTGATTGACACAACCGTTGTGTATATATATATATATATATATATATATATATATATATATATATATATAAAAATTTCAAATCTTTTAGCATTCGTAGCTTGTCTTGTTAAGTCTCGCAGCTTAATTTTTAAGGAAACAGCAAATTAATGTTTTAAAATTATCAGCACATAAACAGAAAAACAATTTTAAACTAAAAAGGAGTGTAACTTTTTAAGTATACACAGTTCTTGAAAGTAAAATAAAAAACTGTTTTCTGTTTTTTTTTTCTAACTAAAAGTTTAACAAAATTAGCGGTTTTACATGAAGCATTAAGTGAATTTTATTAGATTTTTTGTCTAAGTTAGAATTAATTTCCGCCAAGTCAATGTAAGTTAAAGAGTAATTATTATAACTACTTTCCCCTAAAAATCGCAAACCGGAATCAATCTTAATTTCTGAACTATTTGACACTAAGCCACTCAGAGTCTAACTCTTAATTTAAGTTAAATTGTGTTAAATTATTTAACACAATGTGTGGAAATGTTTTAAGAAAATGTTTTAATTAGTTTTTTTTTTTATTTCCCTACTTATCTTTTCAAACCATTGCCTTTCAAATTCAATTAAAAGAAAAATCAAGTACGATTTTTTTAAACATCTATTAGAAAAACTGAACCTTTAAAATCAAATTGTCCAAAAATGCATTTCTTATTTTTAAGAATTTAAGTTTTCTGATTTTGATTTTTCACAAAGTATAAACTTCTCAAGTCAAAGCTTTCAACTAACGAGGTGATGTTTGTTTTAGAAACTTTAAGCAACGTTAAAGAATATCGGAGTGTACACAATTATTTACAAGAGTTCGTATTTTTATATGCAGAAGAAAAGTATTTTGTTATTTTTGTTCCTCACAACGCCCACGAATACCAGTTGGGCGACGTCGAGAGAAAGTCTCAGCTTACTTATTTTTTTATTCTTCCAGGACTTTCCCTGTCCTACCAACTATTTTTTCTTTTATTTCTTTCTGAGGCAGCTCAATTAAGCATTTCATACACATTTACAAAAAGTCCTGAATAGTTTTAGAAAAACATTCCAATTGTATGTCTAGCTCTAGCAGAATATTTGTTTGTTTTTTTGTTTTTTTTAACTTGCGAATCTCGTGAATTTTTTTTGAGTGGAAGATATTCTAAAAAAAATTAAGATCCATCAACTTGTATTTCTTTATTTTAACCAAATTTGAAACTGGTATATAAAAGATCCTAAATCAAATGTTGATAATTAAAGAAAAAGATCAATTCTGTTATTCATTTATAAATTAAAAAATCATCATCCAAATGAATTTTCTTTTATTTATTTTTCTTTGACTGATTCTAAGACGTTAAGAGTTATTTCCCCTTCTCAAATGAACATTCGAGCTACTTACCATTATGTAATAATGTTGGTCTGAAAGGGCTCTTCTTAACTATTTCTATGGTGCTATAACAAGTGCGATAGAAACCTGAAATTTTTAGAGTGTTTCTACTTACTTTTAGGTCTAAGCTTTGTGTAATATTTTTTTTATCCTAAATTGTGGGTCTTTGTTAAAACTCACAAAAAAAAAAAAAAATTAAACTCCTGTGTTTGGTAATAAAGACTAAAGTGATAATGTTTTTTTCAAGTGTTTTGTCCATAAAATGTTTTATTCTCCTTCTGATCATTTTTAGCATCAGTTAAAATTAATAACAGATTAGTGTAACGTGTTGCAACCTGAAAATAATGCTAATTCAAACTATCTATCAAAGTGATCAGATTTTTAAAATTGAAAATCTATACTTTAATATCTATTTTCCACTGAAAAGATTCCACAGAAACATTTTCTATACAAATCATGTAAGCCTATATTATAAAAGAAGAGCTTTTTTCTTTGTATGTATATGACTAGTGTCGTGTTTGCTTATACCATTTAATATGCTCACAAGTACGCATATAATAATAAATACTTTCATGGCTTCTGCTCCAACAAACTTAAGTCACTGGTGCCTCTGCAACAGGTGTTTACTCATGCAACCAGATTGGCAACTGAGTCCCACCAATTCACAGATTAACCAAATGCAGATGACAATTCTACTCCTGCAGCTTCTTCTCTTGCACTTCCTGCCTGTGGAACTCGCTTCCATATTCTTGCTTTCCTGACGGCTACAACCTCCAGGAATTTAAATGCAATGTCAATACTCATCTATTAACCACTTGACTCTAGTTCTTTCACCACCCCGTATATCCTTTCCTTTCTCTCCACCTTTTCAACTCTCATCACACCTGTATTCCCATCCTTCTCTTGCTCCATTCTAACTGGTTCGTCTTCCTCTTCACTCGTTTCTACTTAATTTTTTTATTCTTATGTAGCCCCCTGCACATCAGTGGCATTACTGCCTTGTTCAGGGTGATACGATTAAAAAAAAAATATACAATTTGACTGAGTATGAAATAAGACATTGGAATAAAACATTCCTCATCCACTCGGTCTGGACAAGACCTTCTCTGGGCCAGGCAATAAAATAAAGATGGAGATGAGAAATAAAGGTTAATTTTTTAAACTCTGAAAAACCAAACAATTATAAGATTTTATTGGATTTTTCGGAAATTATTCCATGAAAAGTAGAATTATTTTTGAATTTGTTGAAATACTTTTAGGTCTATCATTGAATTAAAATATACATGAACAAAAACAAGTTATCATACATATGCACACAATTTGAAGGAAGATGAAATGAACATCTAGGTAACAGGAAAAACTATAACCCTTGAAAATAAATTGATGATTCTTTCTGTATTTTCTAATAAATGTATTTTAAATAGAGAAAATTTAGATTTAAAGTTTGATCATCTTGCTATCAGCAAAGTGACAAGTACTAAACTAGTTCTTTGAAAATATTTACTTTTCATTTTATCTCAAAAATGACTTCATATTTTTATTTGGTTTAGATTTCTTTTTAAATAATAATATATTAAATGCTATTTATTTTAAAAATATGCTATTGGTGAATCTTTAAAATCTTATTTTAATATAATTTTATATTGTTCACATAACTTCACAAGACAGGGTCAAATTTTCAGATTATGAAATCTGTATTATACTTAAATACTTTTTTCCTAGCTAATTCACTGTATTTTATGAATTACTATATTCTTTTTTCTTTATGACAGAAAAAAAACTAACATTGCCAACCAAGATCAGCTTGAAGCCCTCAATAAATTTATTAATTCCTTGAATTAACAATTCTTTAATAAAGGAATTAGTGATTTGGTATGGTGCAATAAATCTTTAGAATCCAAAGGGCATTATTTTGATTGAATAAATTATCTTTTTCTATGAATTTTCCAATTTGTTGAAATAAATTGATAATTTTACTTAAACTAATATGACAGCCATCTTATATTCAGTATTTGAAGTGGCATGTAAAATATTTTCTTTGATATGCCAACTCTCTTTAAGAAATGGCACATCATGTCTCTTGAAGATATAAGATTTAAATAATAGCATTTTCATCTACACTATGTCAGATTTTATTAAGCAAGTCACTATTCTACAATAAAATTTCTTTTCACAAACAAAATTGTCAGAATATATTTATATCATCAATAAACCACATAAAATTCAGTTTATATTTGTTGTAGTTGTTGTTTTTAAAAATATTTAGAAGATTTATTTTATTATAGAAGATTTTAGGGTTGTTCTTCCTATGGTACACACAACCACACACGCACACAAGGTCTGATCAAAAAGTATCAAGATTGTTGCTATGGTAACAGCTAAAGTATATGGTGAAACTGCTTGGCACAGGTCGACCTTGAACTCTGTCACATGCTCACTTCTATTGTTTATAGCAGTGCTTAGAAGGAAAATGTGTAGAGTGTGATCATCTCACAACACCACAGAGGTTCCATCAGTGACCATGGCTTATGCAACATTCTCCAACAAGCACCATATTCCCCAGATTTCACCCTTTGCATCTTTTTTTCTCTTCAAAAATAAAATCCCACTTGAAAGGAACAAGAATTGAAGGTATTGAGCAAATACAAGATAATTTGACAAGTCGGCTGCTTGCTATTCCAAAAAGAGTTCCAAGAATGCTTCCATCAATTGAAACAATGCTGGGTAAAGTATACAGTATTAGAAAGAGACTTACTTCAATGGAGATTAAATGCCAAATTGATATATATGTTGTAATTTTCTTTTTATACCACCAGTCCCAATACTTTTTGATTAGACATTTTATATATATATATAGTCATCCACATACAAGCCTGTTTCACTGTATCACAGCTCATCAGTGTGGCTAGACACATCCACTTGCTTCTGGCTGGGATCGAAACTCAACCGATTTGGTGTCAGTCAGAGTTGCTACTACCTAAGCCATAGGCACATGGGATCAGAGAAGGGAAATTTTAACGTGTTTGTATATAAGCAGTGTATACACACGCCACACACACACAATAGTAAAAGTAATAGTAAAATAGTAAAATAGTAATTGGTTATTTTAAAAAAAAGTGCTCAGTGCTCAATCAAAAGAATTGACTATACAGAACCAACACTATATTAAAAGGCAAAATGTTCATCACTTACTTGTTACCCAGGTTTCAACCATATCATTGTCATTATGTAGTAAGGACCCTTATTGCCTGATGAGACCTATATGTTTTAAGCCAGGATAACAAGTAAGTGGTGAATATTTCACCTATATATATATATATATATATATATATATATATATATATATATATGGTAGACTTTGGAAAAACTGTAGTTACTCTAGCATCTATGCATCGCTCATGCAATAACGAATTAGAGCACTCTAACTACTGGCATATGATACATCATACACTAAAAGTCTGCCTTCTTCTACCAAGTGCCCATAGCTCAGAGGTAGAATCGCTGACTGGCACCAATTCGGTCAGGTTTCAATTCTGGGTAAAAACAATCGGATGTCTAACCATACTGATGAGCTGTGATACAGCGAAACAGATCTGTCTGCGGATGACTATATATATATATATATATATATATATAGTTTAATTACTTAGTTTTTGATCATAATAAAATAAGACCAGTGCACATTTGTATTAAAAAGTGTTCAATACAATTATATTGTAGAACTTTTGAATATTTTCCATTTGTAAACAAGTTATAATGCGATCTAGGTTTCTACCATGAGTGGTGTCTTCAGATGATTTGCAAATCATCTGAAAACACTACTCATGGTAGAAACCTAGGTTGTGTAATAACTCATTTACAAATGGAAAATATATATATAAGAAAAATTAAGGCAGACACATTATTTCATGGTAAATTAGAAGTGTAGGCCTATTTCAGGCAAACCATCATCAGCTTCTGTCTTTATTGTACAAAAGATTTTTTAGACCCTACCAAGACATCACTTTCGACCTCTTTAGTAACAGCTTTAGACCCTACCACTCTTAGAGAGTTATCCTACCACTGTATGTACAGGATACTCCTTTGGATTCTTCTATATCTACACCACATGCTGATATATATATATATATATATATATTCCAAACCTGTTGCTTTTTCTTCATCTAGATATGTTTGGTGGGGGGTTCAGATAAAAATTGCCAAGGATTTAAAGAAAAAGATAACCTTAAAAGAGAAACCAGGTATTACAAATTCATTGAGTGATAGGAATGCAATATTGAAAAATTTAACAGTGATCATAGAATAATCCAATGGAAAAGATTGACAAGGTAAGAACAAGAAAAAGTTAGCTTTGAAAATGTCAGAAAAAGAAAATTGGGAAAAATGGAAAGCAAAGAAGAAGCTGGTTTTGTCAATGTAAACAGAAAAGAAAAGATGTGGAATATTAAGAGCATTGGATAAGCTTTCAGTAAATATGTCAGTTGAGGGGAAAAAAGTGAATGAAACTGATTTCTCAACACTAATTTTTAATGATAAATGAGATTGAATGGATCTGATAGCTGAGCTTGTCGACCAATATGTTTAGAAAAAGTGGGGAGATGGAAAATATTTCTGGGGAGATAGCATTATAAGCACTAAAATCATAAGTCACTTCAAAGTTGATGATGATATCAAGATAAATGCAAAGAATTATTAAATTCTTGGGCAAGACATTTTTGTGTGGTAATAAAAACTTTATTGGGAGAGTAGGAGAAGAGAGAACATCCAATTTCATCTCCCAACTATTGTGAAAGGCAACACAAGAATAAATACAATATGAAATTTTAAAAAATTTACATCAATAATAATTGCACAGAATACAGAATTTATAAAACCAGCTTGCACAAAACTTGTCTTTGTCCACCTAACAATCTTTGTCCACCTAGACAAGATAAATAGTTTTAAATTACAATACTGTTAGGCTCATAAAAACAATTATAATTTTCAACAAAATATCCACTTATTTCCATTTATTTCACAGTCGGAGAGAGTTGAGAAGAATGTCAAATTCACAAGCTGGTTAATCTATAGATGATAGTTCAGTTTTTAAACAGAAATTAGGAATTGAGATAAACGCCACATTTTCATAATCAAAATCAGGGTTAATACTTCTAATTTTGTGAATCTTCTTTGTTTTCTTGTTTCTTTCTTTTTGTCATCATGGATTTAGTTTTTCCCCGAAAAACAGCCCACTGTCAATCACCTGTGAAAGTCTAAACCCTTCTGGTCCTTAGACCAACCCAACTTCTTAAATAGCCACAAATCAGCTCCAGATTCAATCCAAAATTTTTAATTTATGCAGGCTTAATTTACTTTCTTCATTGGTTAAAAAACACAAAAATATATCTCTTTAAACTATTGTAATATAACAATCTGGCCCCACCCGAAGAAAGGCTGATGCAAGCGGGGGTGTTTCCGGTCGTTGAAAGGAACGGATGTTTGTTTGACCTTATTTCCGGCAGTAGCGGAAATGGCTACAGAGGCAAACAGAACAGGTGTCTCTGAGAATTGCGTGGGCGAGGCAAAATCCGGAAGTCCCGGTTTGGAGATTATAAAAAGACCTCGGCGCACGGATTTCACGAGACAGAGAGCCAGACAGACAGAGTAGTAGTAGAGGAGCGACAGAGATCGGCCGGTGAAGAGAGACACTCCCGTCAACCCTTAGAAGCGCGCTCTCACTCTCTGTTCCCTAGGCTACACGGTTCATCGTCATTAATAAAAATATAATTCATATTTTTTATATATATGCGTGTTTGTTGTTTGTCTATATACAACACTATAACTGTACACAAACTTTATTTTGGCAGGTTTTCAGATCATAAGAATCTAGATTCTTATTTTACAAATTTGAAAACCAAATTTTATAGATGTATCTTTTATAAACCATCGGGTGTCAATTTGGCAGTTCTTTTACATCCAGTTATTCAATCCATTTTTGTTAACCATCTGGTTTCATTATAGCAGTTTTTTTATTTTAAAAATATATGCTAGTAACTTTATTCTGTTAATAATATTTTTTTACATTCCCCTCAAAGAAAGTATAATAAACAAGTCTAATCTATTGTATTATTTTTCTATTTACTTTCATTATTTTTACATAAGTTTACATTTATTTTTTATTATATCATTTTTTTTATAGTAAAGTCACAAGCTGAAGAGTATGTTTATGCATATCAATGCTCTTTTATATTCTGCAAACACTCCTTGCTAAAAACTTAATAGAATTATCCTTGGTCTGTCTATAGTATTAATCCAATAAAAAAACTTGTTGATTTTAAAAGAGATCTATACAAGAATGGCAAATATTATTGAAGCAATAAAAAAAAACTGCAAGTAATGTTAGAAGTTGAAACTGTAGAAACTTTAACAAAAATGAATACATGAAAAATTACCAAAGGATATAGAACGTCAGGAAACCCATATTAACAAAGTAATTTATTCAAGTACATAAGATATGGGAATTAAATATGTTTCTTTGGCTTACATCTTTAAGATTTTTATTTAGAAATTAAAATTCATGTGGCATTTTGTTTGCATGACAAAAGCTGAAATCTTCAAAACACATTATCAACATTCTTAATAAACTAAGGTAAAACTCACACAACTTGGAAAGTTTATTCATTAACTATTTACTTCATTTTTTTCTCTCCTCCATTAATAGGAGGAGATAGGTTTGCCTGTTGGCTGCTTTACATTTCTTCCTGTTCTATTTTGAACAGGAGTAGAAGTTTATCCCTTGTTTCCTGTTTAGGATTAGGTTTCCAGTTCCATCTAAAGTCTACTTCAACTCTATACTCATAATGTCTCTTCTCTGTTCTTTTGAACAGTAGTAGAGTTTTATCCTTTGCTTCCTGTTTAGGATTAGGTTTCTAGTTCTATATAAAGTCTACTTCAACTCTATACTCCTAATGTATCCTCTCTGGTTTTTTAAACAGGAGTAGAAGTTTATCCCTTACTTCCTGTTTAGGATTAAGTTTCCAGTTCCATATAAGTCTACTTCAACTCTATACTCATAATGTCTCTTCTCTGGTCTTTTGAACAGGAGCAGAAGTTTATCCCTTGTTTTCTGTTTAGAATTAGGTTTCCAGTTCCTTCTAAAGTCTACTTCAACTCTATACTCATAATGTCTCTTCTCTGGTCTTTTGAACAGGAGTAGAAGTTTATCCCTTGTTTTCTGTTTAGAATTAGGTTTCCAGTTCCTTCTAAAGTCTACTTCAACTCTATACTCATAATGTCTCTTCTCTGGTCTTTTGAACAGGAGTAGAAGTTTATCCCTTGTTTTCTGTTTAGAATTAGGTTTCCAGTTCCTTCTAAAGTCTACTTCAACTCTATACTCATAATGTCTCTTCTCTGGTCTTTTGAACAGGAGTAGAAGTTTATCCCTTGTTTTCTGTTTAGAATTAGGTTTCCAGTTCCTTCTAAAGTCTACTTCAACTCTATACTCATAATGTCTCTTCTCTGGTCTTTTGAACAGGAGTAGAAGTTTATCCCTTGTTTTCTGTTTAGAATTAGGTTTCCAGTTCCTTCTAAAGTCTACTTCAACTCTATACTCATAATGTCTCTTCTCTGGTCTTTTGAACAGGAGTAGAAGTTTATCCCTTGTTTTCTGTTTAGAATTAGGTTTCCAGTTCCTTCTAAAGTCTACTTCAACTCTATACTCATAATGTCTCTTCTCTGGTCTTTTGAACAGGAGTAGAAGTTTATCCCTTGTTTTCTGTTTAGAATTAGGTTTCCAGTTCCTTCTAAAGTCTAATTCAACTCTATACTACTAATTCTTGTCTTTTTTGTTTTAACATAATTCCACACAGTAACCTAATTTGAGTAGCCCTTGTGCCTTGTATTATGTGAACATGAGTAAAAAAAAGAAAAATTATAAATAGAAGCACATCCTGAAAATATTACCATCAATTGATTATTATCAATTTTATTGTGAAAACTGATTGTATAATAAAATCTGACAGTGTATCTAAGTACATGGGAGAAGGGCTGAAAAATACTCATTCCAACAACAATTTTATTTGATCAGATTTTGGGTAGTGGATCAAACCAAGAACTCTTCAGCACCTCTTTGTAGATGCATTTTTATATATTTTTTCATATATCTAGATATAAAGAAAAAAAAAAGATACAAGCAGATTATGAACAAAGAGTTTTTTGTTTTTTTCCTGCAAATAAAACAAACAACATTTTGCTAAAAAAATATAAATTTATTTCTTATAATAAAAAGTATTTTTCCTTAAAATGATTTTATGTCTTGTTTTACTTTCCGTTTCTCCTCAGGAGCATTCAGATTTTCTCCTTTATAAAATGTCTTCAAGAGTTCCACAGCCTCCTCAGCCATTATTCCTGGTATACATTTTAGTTTTGGCTCATGTGAGGGAATCTCATTTGTAGCTACATCCATCACTGACCCACAACCTCCAAACCGATCATTACTACACCCATAAACCACAAGGGACACACAAAGGTTTCGCAATGCAGACGCACACATAATGCAAGGTTCAACAGTGACAACAACAGTTATTTTAGGAAATACCACTTCTGGATCTTTGTTATTTAATTTACACCAAGCCAAAACTTTTTCAATGGTAACCATCTCGGCATGCTGGGTAGCATTTTTAGTCTCATTTACCATATTTCTTCCTCTAGCGAGTTCACTGTTTTCATAAACAAAGAGGCAAGCTACAGGGACTTCACCTGCTTTAAGGGCTTCGTGAGCCAACTCTATTGCCTGCGACATCCATTTTGTTATTTCTGTATCCATGCTATATAAAGATAGAAAAGCAATCAGTGAAAACATTATATCAAATGAGCCAACTCTATTGCCTGCGACATCCATTTTGTTATTTCTGCGACATCCATTTTGTTATTTCATTATATCAAATGAGCCAACTCTATTGCCTGCGACATCCATTTTGTTATTTCTGTATCCATGCTATATAAAGATAGAAAAGCAATCAGTGAAAACATTATATCAAATTGACTAGCAATATTGGTGAAAATCTCATGGCACATTTCATTCATGAAGGATAATTATCAATGAAAATTGAATAAAATTAAAGAAGATATTTAGCAAGAAGAATTACAAAAGCACAAAATAATATATGTCCATTTTACTGTTACAAACAATTTCTATTCTCTCTCTTTCATTACTTTTTTTATTTTCCATTCTTTTCTATTTCCCTCCTTTTTTCTGTATCCATGCTATATAAAGATAGAAAAGCAATCAGTGAAAACATTATATCAAATTGACTAGCAATATTGGTGAAAATCTCATGGCACATTTCATTCATGAAGGATAATTATCAATGAAAATTGAATAAAATTAAAGAAGATATTTAGCAAGAAGAATTACAAAAGCACAAAATAATATATGTCCATTTTACTGTTACAAACAATTTCTATTCTCTCTCTTTCATTACTTTTTTTATTTTCCATTCTTTTCTATTTCCCTCCTTTTTTCTTTCTTTCTTTTTGTCTGCTCTCTTCTGTTACTTTCTTTCTATCTACTCTCTTCTGTTCCTTTCTTTCTTTCTACTCTCTTCTGTTACTTTCTCTATTTCCTTTCTTTCTTTCTTTCTACTCTCTTCTGTTACTTTCTCTATTTTCTTTCTTTCTTTCTGCTCTCTTCTGTTACTTTCTCTAGTTTTCATTCCTTTCTATTTCCCTCCTTTCTATCTTTCTTACTCCCATTTTACAGAAGCAGACATTAAGCACCTGATTGTGTTATCGTTTCTTCTATCTTCCCTTTCTTTCTTATTATCTTTTCTTTTCTTGCTAAAACCAGACAGTATTTCTGATATACATTTTCCTTCCATCTTTCTTCACACTCAAAATGGAATGGTCTATTATTTATCTAACAGTTGGCAAATAAAGAGCCAAGTAAAATTCAAAAGATACTTCCAAGATCTTCTTAACATTATATAAAAGATAGTGTTGGGAACTTTTGCATTAACTTATATATCTAAATCTAATCTAATCTTATTTATAAATGGAACTTTGTCTCTGTGTGTGTGTGTGTCTGTACGTGTCCGTTACCTATAGACTCCAAAACGGCTGAACCAATTTTCTTGAAAATTTACACAGTTGTATGATAAGCGTCTGTGAGTGTTCTTAGCTAGGTTTTGTGTCAAGGTACCCCAAATAAATATCGAAAATCGATAATCAAAAAAATCGGGTTATAGAAGGAGTGGTCCGATTTTAATCGAAATTGATACACTCATAGACAAAGACATAAGAAATGATATTCAGAAGTTTCAAGGCTGCAGTTCTTACAATAGTGCAGAAAATCAATAATATATATATATATATAAAAGGCAAGATGTTTGTATGTGTGTGTCTGTTTATCTGTCTGTATGTCCTTTATACAAATCCACAATTTTTATCCGATTCTCACCAAACTTCACACAAATATTCTTTAGGCTGAGTCTGAGCTCCAGGAACATGGATTAGTTCTAAAGCTTTCATTACACCCGAACAATGCCGAGCTATACTGCTAGTAACAATATATTTCTAAAAAATTAATGGTTTTATTTTTTTAACCCAATATTTATATTACTTCAAAGGTTATAATAGGGGACACTTCATATTTGAAATATACACCCACATTTTTATTTATTAAACAGTGTGTATATGTGTATATAAATAAAAATGGGGTGTTTATTTCAAATACAATTTTCAAATGTCCTCTATAAGAAAGTTTGAAGTAATATTACAATATATGTATCATGTACACATTTTTTAAGGCAGTACTAGATTGGCAAATAGGTTTCATGATTTTACTGTTGAAATTTCTAAATGTAACCATAAGTTTCATGCTGACAGTTCCTTCTCTCCTATTTCTAGCTTGTGGAACTCTTTTCCAAATATGTATGTCTTATATATATATATACTATAGTCATCTGCAGACAGATCTGTTTTGCTGTATCTCAGCTCATCAGTACAGCTTAGACTCCGATCGCTTCCTAACCCAGGATCGAAACCCGACCAAATCAGTGTCAGTCGGCGATTCTACCCCTAGGCCACGAGCATCCGGTAGAAGAAGGTAGGCTTTTTAGTGCGTATAAACACACCCAATAACTAGAGTGCTCCAATTCATTATCGAATGAACGATTCTATATATACATATATAGAATAAGTAAAGAAAAGGTAGAGAAAAAAGGTCTTTAATTTAACATGTTTCACTTTAACAAGCTTCTTGAAAGATTTTTTAAAAGACAAATGATTTAAAAATCTTTTCAAAAATGTTCTAAAAGTTTTTTAAAAATCCAAAGAGACAGATTTTAAAAAATCTGTGAAGAAGTTTGTTAAAGTGAAACATGTTAGATTAAAGGTGCTTTTCTCCTACCTGTTCATTATTTATTCTATCCTTCTTGTTGGATTTCAGTCCATATATTCAACATACATATATTATAATTGATAAGAGTGCCAAATTAAAATTCCAGTCAAAAACATTGTGTTTGCTTTTGCACAAATACACTCAGAAAGGTACGAATCCATCGTTTCTCTCTCCAGCTAGGGGTTAATAACAAAGCAGATTGGACTCTATAACTTTGACTGGCACCCAGTCTAGGAAAAGACAATTATAAATTCAAAACCAGTTGGCATGGGGCTAACAACTTCACTCTCTACAAATCTACTTGCTATATAAACTGGAGCAGCAACACCCACCTGGCGTGGTGAGACTGTGACTTTATACTCCTCAGAGATGTCTAGAGGGTTAACATATATATATGATAAGGGTACCTTTTTGGAGTTTAATGGTTAGCAAGCTAACCTTACAGATTATTAAAACTGAACAATGCCAGGATCTTCAGATGTCTTTATGCTTGTAGCCTTCCATCAAAACTAAGTTATGCTTACTAAATAACTATCTGATATATAATGAATAGATTTTCTTTAGCAGTATATCAACTTCAAGGAGTTATTTAATGCCAAAATCTAAATATTTCAAATGCAACTTTATGGCTTCAACTAAATATATTTTTAATGCAATTCTATGCATTCAACTACAGATAAAATATATTGTTGGTCATTTTGCTATAAAATATATCATTGGTAATTCTCCTATAAAATTATGGCTTCAACTAAATATATTTTTAATGCAATTCTATGCATTCAACTACAGATAAAATATATTGTTGGTCATTTTGCTATAAAATATATCATTGGTAATTCTCCTATAAAATTATGGCTTCAACTAAATATATTTTTAATGCAATTTTATGCCTTCAACTACAGATAAAATGTATTGTCATTGTGCTTTAACTATGTATTGTTGGTGATTTTACTATAAATAGGTATTGTGAATTGATTTTGTTTTAGCAGCATTTCAACCTCTATGGGTCACTTAAGGCTGAAATCTAAATATTTGGCATGTAATTTTATGCTTTCATTTACAAATATTTTATACATAATTTTATACTTTCAGGATAAAGGTATGTTTTTTAGATGTATAGTTTGTAGATCATAAAATCTATTGTCAGTAATTTCACTATAAAAATATATTTTTTAGATTTTTGGGGGTGTTGCATTGTCATTTTTTTTTTTTATAAAAAATGTATTGTCAGTTATTTTATTATAGAAATACAGTTGATTTTTGTTCGGGGTTTCACTATTTGCCCATAGCTGGGACCCCTAAGAGGTGCTACCATCCCAGATCAGTACAAACCTGGGAACAATAGCAATTAAGAGGTGGTTCCATGCTTCTCAAAACCACCTCTGACCTTCTGATCAGAGGCCTTACTGCCAGATGTAGTTTATTGTCATACCCAGAAACATGATGTATAATATAGGCAGATGCATTACATAAGAATAAACAAGAACTGGTTAAAAAATTTTAAAATGAAAATAAGAAACTAACATCAACTAAGTAACAACTGACAACACAGAATGACCCTTGAACAGAAAATCTCAAAACTGAAAAAATCCAATTCAGAACAAAGTGAAAACACAATCTGAAACGGTAGAGATACAGATTGATAATTCATAAAAAATAACTCATTTTTAGCATATCTTTAAGAAGAGGTATTATTATCTCCATGAAAAATTGTAATTTTCTTTGACAAAAAAAAAACAGAATATTTTAATTTTTCGTTGAGATATTGGATGTGTGTGAACCAGAACAAGTTCAGAGAAACATAAGGTTAAATACACTCTCCCCATTACAAGTTTGGAAAAAAAAACAGGAAGGCAGACACATATCCAGCCAGATACACACAAAAAAAACACCTACATAAACATACATGCGTGTTCCTACAGATGTAAAAACATGTATATTCCTAACCAAAAAATTAAGCTATTGTAATGATAAAAATAACAGGTGTAAATGAGGGTAAAAGAATTCACCATAAGAAAATGAAAGAAATAGTGCGTTGTCATATGCCCTCCTCGTCGACAATCACTATTACGCCGATTTGGGGATCTTTACATTCCACACATCATTGGATGGATACGAGTTATCCCTCTTAGATCGAATGGACAATAAAGAAAATAAAATAAAAATAAACAGATAAAGATTATTATTCGGTCGGTATGATCGAATATAATCTTTCCCAGGTTACTTCTCTATGAACACATGAACTGACCAACAATCCAACGGATGAACACAAGATGAAATGGTTTTGATATAAATTTTAATACATAAGGAACAATTCAACGATCGAATAAAATAAAAAAATAAAAAATCTGAGTGAGAATGTCCAATGAACAAGCAACTGGGATTAAAAATCAAAACCTCTGCTGGGATACCAAAACTTGTCGAATTACGACGAATTAAGATGAATGCAGAAAATCAACACATAATGTGACTATCTCCCGCGGGGATACTTTCTTTTGTTTAGTTTACTACAGTTCATACCTCATTCGTCGAGCCACAAATCGTGTGGGTAGAAACAATCTCATTGGTCAAAGGCTTTGAGTTGGCCAAATACCCCGAGAGGATTGGGTATGGTTATAAAAATCCAGACTCAACGAGAAGAATCAGTTGAGTACTTATGAGAAGCTGTGAGTTATTCTCAGTTTTTCAGTCTGTGAGTTGAAATGTAACAACCGTGGAAAAGGGTTCCCAACTGGGGGAGCCATGACCACAGCCGGTCGCCTACCACAGAACTTGCGGCTAAAAAGTTAACATCGAATGAAGCCTGTCGCCAATTAACCTAAAGGGTTAATTTGGAATAATGTGCCTTTGATATGAATCCCGAAAGAACATTATTATTTTTTTAATCATGGGAGAATCGAAAATTCACTCTACTTTGGTAAACTCCGTTAAACTCCGATAAAGGACCCGAAAGGACTTTGTTATTTTAGAAGTTGCATAGAGAATTGACAGCCCTGATTATAGAGAATATGTGAAAAGACTTTAATGAAAATTTAATGATTACTTTAACGAAACATAGAAAATACATTTCTATTTAAAGATTGAACGCTCTGAGATTTTTTAAACGACTCTCTCACTCTTCATTGTAAACCGGCATTCCAACAACTGTTGTATTATTGTTCTGACAACTGTATTGTCTGCTCCTGTGAAAGAAAAAAAAAAACATTGTTTTTTTTTTTTATAAAGCCATTCTTCGTAACTCTCCAGATGTGTTCGACCTTATTCATATATCTTATTAATTTTTTTTGGTGCCATGTTTATTTTTTTAACCACAAGTGTACACCAGTGTCCAGACTGGCTTTGGGTGGAAAGACGACTACTAAGATTGCATGACGTGACCTCTGGGATCAGTTCACAATGGGGGACAGTGGCACGTTGTTGCAATGGACATCTTGAAAACCAGCTTTTGTGACAACGTCATCGGACAAGATCGTCACAACCAGCAACAGTGACCGAACCAGCCGGCCAGCCAGGTGGCAGTGTCACACTGGTGCTGTCACGACTGTTGATGAGGACAAGCATCACAGCGAACAAGCCAGCCCCGGGCAAACGTGTTACATAATACAAAAATGGGATAGAATATACACAATATTACTGAGTGTGTGACAAGATGTTTGCAATAACTTATTGTTGGTGGATGTAAGCATTTAATTATAACAGAGGGCCAAAAGTATAATGACTTATCTTTATCTATTCAGTTCTCTTTTCTCTCTCTTTTCTTTTTTTCTTTTCTACATATACTTGTGTTTGAATGCTGCCCAACCATAGCAAACTTCTCTGCAATTTTCTTCACTTTCGTTTCTTCAACTGAATGTTATATTTTCTGCAAATCTGCGTCAATATCTTTCTTATCTGATGATTAATTCGGCCTATTACAACTTCCTCTTTTCCTCTTGACATAGCTGGATTTTATATTATTAGAATTCTGCAATCTCTCATTTAAATCTTCTTCTTATCAATTTAACGAATAAATCATATACTCTTATGATTTTTATCCGGTGTTGCTACGACTGACTTGGTTGAGTTACATCATCATATCATCATAAAAATGAGCCTCCTCATTCATTCATAGGCAGTCTGAGCTTCAGCGTAGAACTATTATGACCTGATCAGTCGAAATCTAGCCCACAACTGACTGGATTTTCTGATTACCTTGTGATTCGCATTTTAGGCACAAATTTTGGCTACTGCTGATTCTTGACCTTTCATGTCTAGCTTTTGTCTAGACAGTTATTATTAGGTGGATATTTGGGTCAGTTTAACCTCTGCCCTACTACTCCCAAACTGATTATATGCTCACACATGACTATTTCTCTGCTGCCTAGAGGGGTCTAAGCTTAGTGTGTATGTGTGTTGATTTGTAATCGTAACAGCATAAAGAGTACTATAAAAAGGTACAACTAATATTAAGAACTGAATTGAATTCTCAGAACAGAATTATGGAACTAGACTCTAAATGACATCAGACAAATAGATTCTAAGAAAAGAAGGCTCCTTTCTAAGCATAAGATGCATCATCTAAAGACTGATGCAGACCATCTATACATACTCTGTAAAGAAGGTGGAAGAGGTCTTATTCAGCTAGAATTGTCATACAAGACAACAACTATTGGCTTACTAACATACATGGAAACAAAAAAGGACTGGATGATACAATTAGTCAAACAACATAAAAACAGAAAGAAAACATATTCAATAATGAAAGAAGGCAGTAAATACAAACAAGATTTACATTTAGTAGATTCTGTAGAAAACCAAAACAGAAGCTAAGAACCAACTATTGCAGCAAAAAATATAAAAAAGAAAGTCAAGGATGAAGAAAGTCAAGGATAAAGAAAGTCAAGGATGAAGCTCTTGAACAGATGAAACAACTCTGGCAAAACAAAACTCTGCATAGCCAATATCCAGAACGTGCTAATAAAACTCAATTCATTGATGGTTACGAGCATCTGGATTAAAGGCTGAAACAGAAGGCTGTATTCTTGCAGCACAAGATCAGATTCTTTTCACTAGGAACTTTCAGGCAAATATCATACATAATAATGTGTATCCAACATGCAGGTTCTGTGACAAGTACTAGGAAACAATAGGATGTTCTGTACTTGCCACAAATGAATATAAAAATCATCATGACAGAGTAAAGCAATATTTACATTGGACAATGTGTAAACACTTTGAAAAATATATAAACAAACACTGGTATGGACATCACCTAGCACCGGTTACAGAAATAGATGATGTCACCATTCTATGGGATTACACCATCTACACAGACAGGAAAATTGAAACAAATAGGCAAGACATTATTGTCGAAAACCAAAAGAAAAAAAAACTTACCTACTAATTGATATGGTTTGTCCAGCGGATTGTAACATGGCAACCAAGAAATTTGAAAAACTATCAAAGTATAAAAATGTGGAAATTGAAAACAAGAATCATACCAGTGAAAATAGGTGCACTCAGAATAATAAAAAATTGAACAAAACAACACATTGAAAGAATCCCAGGAAACCCCGGCTTAAGAGATATACAAAAACTTGTCTTGATAAGTACAGCCAACACACTAAAAAGAAATTTGTCCATATAATGCTAGTGATGTTATGGAAGATAGAAAAACAGATGAAACATAGCCATAATAACACACCGCTTAGGTTTTTATGCAGAATTAGTAGGTATCATGACCATAGAAGAAATCAAATTATGATAAAAATGTCTCAATAAATAATAATAATAATGATGACATGTACATAACATATCACTCAATAAATCCCAGGCCTAACTAATAAAACAACAACTTTTAGGCAAAATTCAAATTTATCAACATAGTCTCTTTCTAGGATGATACACTGATTCTAATGCTTCTCTAACAATTTAATGCCTTTTTTGTAGAATGATTTGTTTTGGGCCTGAAAATATACCTCAGTTTCCAATAGAACTTCTTCATTGGAGCCAAATTCCTTTTGAAGTCTGCAAACAGCCAGTAGTTGCTGGGAGCCAGATCTGGAGATTAGGGTGGATACAGAAGCAATTTGAAGTGCAATTCATGTAGTTTTGCCATTGTTGTGATTGACTTGTGCCATGGTACATTGTCTTGATGAAAAATCACTTCTTAATTTGTGGCTGTTTTTTGGCGATTTCTTCCTTCAAACACACTAATAATGCTATATAATAGTTGCTATCGATGGTTCTTCCTTTCTCAAGGTAATCAATGAACAAAATACCTTGCACATCCAAAAATACATAGACGAAAACCCTACCTGCTGATGTTTGCATCTTTGGTTGCTTTGGATGGCTTTAACCTGCTGCTTTCCACTCAGCTGATTGCTGATTTAACTCTGGAGTGAAGTGGTGGATCCATATTTCATCCATTGTCACATATTTACAAAAAAAGCCCTTCTTGTTGCATTGAAACAATTGCAAAAAATGCTCTAAATCATCGACGCTTTGTTGTTTTTGATTGACTGTGAGCAAACATGGCACCCACTTCGAACACAGTTTTCTCATACAAAATGATGAATACACTACCTTCTGATATGTTCAACTCCTCTGCTATCTCACACAACTTTAATTTACGATTGGCCAAAACAAGTTTGTGTGGATTTTTTGGTGTTTTCCAAGACAACTGCCAATTTTGGGCAACCTGAGTGTTCAGCATCGTTTGTGTCTGTATGACTGCATTTAAAGTCAGCATACCACCTCTTAACTGTTGCTTCTGACAGAACAGAATCCGAATAATACTTATCAAGCCATTGCTTTGCTTGAACAGTATTTTTCCCCCATCAGAAAGCAATGCTTTATCAACACATAAAATTCAGATTTTTCCATTGTTTTGAAAATTTGCAACAGGATTGTCACTTAACTGTAATTTGTAATCTAAAAATCCGATTGGGCCAAAATTTTGTCACGTGCCATTTAAAGGTTAGTACTTCATAAAAATCAAATGGATTTTTTATTAGTGGTGCCATCTATATGTCAGGTCCGGAACTTATTGAGTGATGTGTTACAAGTAATTAACAAAATTAAAAATAAATGAAAAAAAAAATGGTATAGAGAATATAGTGTGTGTGTGTGTGTGTGTGTGTGTGTCTATATACAGGGTGTGACAGTTAAATTGTCGCCATTTTATAATTTTAATTACACACATGCAAATTATTTGTTTTTTGATTCTGCTAACTAAGCACAGTATAGTAAGGTCAGTTGGGCACTATGAGAAAAAGAGCACCATGATGCAAGTCACTTCATCAGGAATTTAGAAGCAGCATGCTGTACTGCTTGGCATTCACATCTGAAGATTCAATATGAACATTTCAGAGTGTTTGGGTGTCAATCTGAAAACAGTGCAGAGGTTTCGAAAAGAGCTGGATGATATTTTCAGTAAACATCATGGTGTTTGGAGTGATCACTAATGATTGTGATGTTATGCCTCTATTTGTCTTCCAACAGGGCTTCAAGACTGAACACGGAGTTCCTTGAGGAGGTAGTCCTACTCTGAATCAAGAGGGTGTCAGCTGAAAGACCCTATGTCTGGCAACAAGACTCTGCACCATGCCACACATGCAAGAGAACCCAGTTATGGCTGTCAGATAATATCTGAGATCACATGCAACTCCCTTGATTATTATGTCTAACATGCAGTTGAGCAAGAAACAAACAAATCCCCTTGTAATACCAAAGATGAACTGAAGGTAAGGATTATGGCAGTATTCACCAACTTAAACAAGAAAACCATGGAGAAGAGTTGCATAAGATTCCAAAATCATCTGGAGGTAGCAGCTAAAGCTAATAAATAAATGTAACTGAATATATGTAGTTTTATGGTAAGCACATTGTTAGTGTGTTTATAGTTGATGTCAATGGATGTTTGATTTTTTTTTTATCAATAATGCTTTCATTATTTTTAGCTTTTTATGTGGATGATGTTAGGATATTTGGGTTGTCAACAAGTATGTTACGGATAGTGTTTGATAGGTTTCTATGTGTATTTAAATGAGATCAAATTGAGCTCTGGTCTGAGAAACATACATAACACTATATATATATATATATATATATATATATATATAGTGTGTATATATATATATATATATAGTGTATATATAGTAGACTTTGATAAACAGTAGCTACTCTGGCATGTACGCATCACTCATTCAGTGAAATGAATTAGAGCGCTCTAGCTATTGGGTGCGTATAATGATATGTGCTAAAAAGTCTGCCTACTTCCACCGAACGCCCATAGCCCAGGGGTAGAGTTGCCGACTGACGCCATTTCGGTCGGGTTTCAATCCTGGGTAAAAAAGCAATCAGAGTCTAACCGTACTGATGAGCTGTGATATGGCGAAACAGATCTATCTGTGGATGACAATATATATATATATATATATATATATATATATATATAATTGTTTTTTTAAAGTTTTACTGATGCCTGGGGAAATAATGTACTTATGAAATAGGAGTTCATCCAAGTGTCCACACTTTCTTGTCAATCATATAGCATGCTCATTATGGAGATATCTTTTGTCATCTGGCATTGAGTATTAATGTTCTTATCAAGGGTATTAGTGCTATGTACCACAAAAAAAAAAAAAAAAAATCACTACCCTCAGGGAATCATTCAATTCAAACAAAATTTTTCAGTACTTGCTCATTAATGAATGAATTATATACCAAATAGGTTATTTTATTAGTACAAAGATTTTGGGTGTGTCTGTTTCACCCCGACTTTTAGATATCTTGTGTTCTTCTAATTTTTTTCTTTTCAGAGGGAGGGGGATAAATGTTTTCATAGTTATAAAAAAAAAGATCAACGAAGATGCTGTTTCAGTAAAATATTCATGCAATATCAAATGTGAACATATTGAAAATTTATCTTTAATGTTTGTGAACTTTACCAAAAATAATTCAATAAAACTCAAAAAACGAAAAGTTTTTAATAAAAACACATTATTTTATTTCAGAGTGAACAAAAAAAATCTACACTTAATATTTATTTTACAAATATACTTGTAATTTTTCAGTGCAATTTTGAAATTCATCCCACTACTGTTCATAAAACGTTTTTTTCATAAAAATAAAGGTATGTTTGAAGAATTAAAAAACGTAAATTTTTGAGTGTGAAACTTGAAGATAATTTTTTTTTCTTTTTAGCAACTGTAAGATTATTTTTTGTTATGGATGTTTAAAAGAAATAATTCTGAATTATCGTCTTTGATTGAAAACTCATCCCTAATGGAAGAGTAATATGATAGCTGATAATTCAATAACTCTTAAATTCAGATTGGCAAAGTGTTTGAAGCTCTTATCAATGCTGAAGTAGTTAAGCATATTACCTCTCATGACCTACTCCCTGACAAACAATATGGCTTCCACTTCAGTAAGTCTACAGCTAATGTGCCATCACTGAATACACTCCCGATCAAAAATTTAAGACCACTTAAAAATCTTTAAAAATAATTTTTTTTTTACAGATAGATTTTAAACTCCTCACACTTAAGGTTACCAATACTACAATCTAAAAGGTTATAGAAACCAAAAGGTACATTCCAAATATTTTATTTAGAAATTTACATTTTTATAAAATGAGGCGATTTACACATGATCAAAATTATAAGACCCGGGGTGTAAATTGTTAGATCTATGGCAATTCCAATGTTTTTAGTTCAGTTAGAGATTAGCAATCACTGCATAAAGGTGTTACCATGCCTAAAGCAAGCAAAATTACCAAAGTTGAGCGTTCTCGAATTCTAGAATTCCATAAGCAAGGTTTGTCACAGCGGGTGATCGCAGCTAAGGTAAATCGCAGTAAAACTGTGATTTGCAACTTTCTAAAGAACAGTGAGAATTATGGAAAAGCAAAATCCTCTGGTAGGCCCCAAAAAATTTCTCCTGCATTGAGTAGGAGAATAAGACGGGTTGTTATGAAAGATGGGGGACATTATTCTAGTCAAATTAAGGCAATCACAGATGCTGATTGCAGTCCCGTAACCATCAAATGACACTTCCGACAAAAAGGCATGGTAAATAAAAAGCGTAAACAAATCCCTCAGCTGCTTCTACATCACAAGGCAGACCGCTTAAAGTTTGGTCGTGAATACCAAACATGAGACATTGAGAAGTGGAAGAAAGTCCTGTTTTCTGATGAGAAAAAATTCAATCTAGATTGTCCTGATGGCTTCCAACGATATTGGCATAACAAAAACATGCCTCCTGAAATTTTCTCCACACGTCATAGTGGTGGAGGGTCCCTAATGGTATGGGGTGCCTTTTCTTACAGAGGGACGATGGAGCTCCAGGTGATGCAGGGTCATCAAACAGTGGCTGGTTATGTTAGCATACTACAAAAAGCATCTTTGATGATGGAGGGCCATCATTTGTGTGGGGATGGATGGTTATTCCAACAGGATAATGCTGCAATCCATGCTGCAAGACGGACCTTGACCTTTCTACAAGAAAATGGGGTCCATCTCTTGGGACATCCTGCATGCTCACCGGACTTGAACCCAATTGAAAATGTTTGGGGATGGATGACAAGAGATGTTTATCAAAATGGCAAACAATATTCAACAAAAAATGAACTTTGTGAAGCCATCTTCAGAAGCTGCACCTTAATGGAAACGCTTATTTCTAGCATGCTCGACAGAATTTTTGAAGTCATCAAAAGCAGTGGAGGTAGAACTCATTATTAAATTTGGTTGTTGAATGTTTTCATACACTTTTCATACACTTTTTGTACAATTTTGTAGAATTTTTGTCTCTGGTCTTATAATTTTGATCATGTGTAAATCGCCTCATTTTATAAAAATGTAAATTTCTAAATAAAATGTTTGGAATGTAGCTTTTTGTTTCCATAACCTTTTAGATTGTAGTATTGGTAACCTTAAGTGGGAGGAGTTTAAAATCTATCTGTAAAAAATAATTTCTTTTTAAAGATTTTTAAGTGGTCTTAAATTTTTGATCAGGAGTGTATGTATATCATGCTCTTGATAAGAATGGTGAAGCTCAAGTTATTGCTATGGATATTACGAAAGCATTTGAGAAGATTCGGCATGCTGGGCTTCTGCACAAGCTTCAGGCCTTAGGTATTACAGAATGATTGTTTGATTTAATCCAGTCATTCCTATTGAATCATCAAATGAAGGCTGTTTTGAACAGGCAAATTTCTAAATCCTTTCACAAGAAGGCAGGTGTCCTTCAAGGCTCTATCCTAGGTCCTATACTGTTTCTGATCTTCATCAATGATCTTCCTGATGTCATTAGTTCCCAAATAGGCATCAATGCAGATGACACTACTATTTACTCTCATTTCAATAAGAAATCTGCCAAGGATAACAAAATAAACCTCACTGCTGCTCTTCAAAAGGACCTCCAATTAGTGATCAATTGGGGTAGGAAATGGCTCATAAATTTTAATGCCTTCAAAACTAAATTGCTCTCCTTTCAGAGAGAAACTTTCCTACCAGCCATCAGAATGGATGATGCTACTCTCCTGGAGAGCAACACATTGTGCCTCCTTAATTTCACTCTTTCAACCGATCTCAAGTGGAATGACTACATCAAATCTATATATGCATCTACTGCTGGGAAAGTTGGGTCACTGTGTCAGGCCAGAAAATTTCCTCATCAGAATCCATCTTTTACATTTATAAATCTATCATTCATCCGTGCATTGAATACGATTGCCATATCTGGTTGAATGCTCTTGCTATTCATCTCGAGGTTCTTGACAAAATCCAAAAAAAAAGGATCTGTAATGTAATCGATCCTCACTTGGCAACTCAGATTCAGTCACTCTCTCACTGAAATGATGTGACTTTTGGCTGTCTTTCTACAAATATTTTCATGGCAACCATTTTGACTAGCTATTTTTCTTTGACCACATGAATTTAAGCATGCTTCTAGATTGGCATCTAAGTTTCACCCTTTTACTATTGCTACTTCTACTCCAACAATTTCTTTTCTCGAACTTCCCGTTATTTGATATTGATAGCAGGAAATCAAAATTTGACTTACAACCATTCATTTTTCTTTCAGTCTACAGTTTTGCTTTAACTGGAAACAACTATTACTTTTTTGTGCCAACGTCTAAAGAGTCTGAGCTCCAGGACCATGGATTAGTTTTAAAGCTTTCATTACACCCGAGCAATGCTGGGCTATACTGCTAGTGTATAATATAAATGCTATTTTATCTATTTTTACCTGGGAAAAACTTATTTCAACCAAATTTTATTGGTTTCAAAACACATATACTAATACTTATGTTGAAGAGGTAATGGCATATTCAGTGAAAAGCAAAATACCTACACTTGTAATATCTCTAAAAATAGATCATTAACCATCACTCTACAAAACACATCCTATTTTTAGTGACACATTTTTAGAAAAGATTAGACGACCCATAAACCCGTTGGGTTCCTTTTAAATGCAATTCATGTTATAAAATAATGAAATAACAATATTATCAATTTCATTATTAATTACACATAATTTAATTTGTATTTCCAATACAAGTTATTCTAACAATTATTATTAATACAATATTATTTAGATGAAATGCAATAATAAATTAATAAATGGAAAGTTTTTTTAGAGTTTGTGGAAAAAATTGCTGCTTTACATTATTTTCTAAATTAAATTCAGTTGGAAATTCAATGATAGGTGTTAAATTATCAGGCAGCAGAATTTCAGAACAAAAAATAAATGAACAATACCAGAATGACATCAGCCTATCATTGTTCCTTGCTTTAATTTGAAACATCCTTTAGTGCAAACATTGTTTACTTTTCAGAATGGAATTGCAAACTGATATCACACCAAAGATCTTTCCATTCGAGTAATAGTAGCCCTGGGGTGACAATTTATACCAATTTACATATTTACCTTATTATAATTTCCAAAGATGAAGGTCATTAAAAAGAAAAAAAAATCAACAAAAAGCTTTTAATGTTGTTTTTTTTTAACTTTTTATGAACCTCCTGATAGGGATATATTTTAACATATAACTGAGTATTGATTACCAAGTTATTAGCTTTGTCTAAATTTTCTTTTGCCAGATACATCCTTATCTTAAACCTTTTTCTATTTTTGTATATTTACTGATTCCATTTTCTATACTCAAGCAGGCGAGTTTTCTCCCAGTATAAGTTCGAGATTATTCTAATATCTTTTCCAAATAAATCAAGCTTACCTAGCAGTTCTAACAGTTTATGATGTACATTGTCAAACATATTTGCATATTCTATAAAAGATAGATATATATCCTTCACATTTTTATTGCTCTTTCAGATATCATTCTGAATATAAACATTACATTTCTTGTTCCAGTGTCTTTAACAAAGCTGTATTGTCCTTGTTCTATTTCCAGGCAAATTTTGCTCAGAATTTGAATAAGTTTTATTTTGTTATTAAGCTGATTGTCTGACTGAATTTGCATTCATTTGCCCTGGTTTCTTATGCAGTGCTATGAAAATGACTTGGGTCCTTCCAGTATAACACTATTGTTGTATATTTCATTTATTATGTCCAGTCCTGATTTCACTTCAGACTTTAATATTTCTAGTCTTTCAATATTTCTGTATATTGCAGGTTATTCTCTTTTTTTGTGAAAGAGTTCTCTGATCTATTTGTTCCATTTCTAAACTATTTTTCTTTATCTATATCTTGATTGTCTGATTGATTAATTTTCTGACCACCAACCCCCTACAAGCTATTTCATCATCATCATCATTTATCCATCACACCCAGATGGTGCATAGGGCATTTTGTTGCTGTTTCTATAACAAACTGTTTTTTACGGGGCAGGGTTGTTAACCCTGCACCCAACCCCCAAATCTGGAGGACTGGTGGACCATTCATGGTCCTTACGTTTACAGCACCTGGTATCCCCAAATGGTCACCCATTAAGCACTGACCAGGCTTGATGTTGCTTAACTTTGCTTACAAGCTATTTAAATCTAGAAAATACATTTAGATTGCAAAAATATTTTTATTCATACAAACTTACAGCCCCTGGTATTCCCTGGCAGTCACCCATCTAAGTACTGACCAGGCTCAATATTGCTTAACTTCAGTGATTGCACAAGAACAAATGTTTCAACATGATATGGTCATAAGCAGTCCCGTCCTTGGATTTAATGCATCTTGTTGATGTAAATGTTTTTTGCCCTGCAAGTTCTTTTATTCTTCTAGATATCCCAATATGAAAATAGGCACATGATTTACAAATTATAAAACTTTGCACAAAATATTACTTTGTGCACCTAGAAAGGATTCAAAAAGGATAAAATTTTGCATGGCAAAAATTTTTCTATGACAGAAAACAAAAATAAGTCAAGTCAAGAATAAATTTGGAATGAGCCAAAGTTCTTGTTTTAAAAGAGTTCAAAACAAGAAGAGGTTTCTTGGAATATCAAAGTGTTCAAATTGAGGAAGAAACAATCTTTAGAAAATTCCACTGGAACAGTAGAAAAGTCTGTAGAAGTTTTGACACCACGCCAATGTTATGTTAAGGAGGATGATCCCAAAGTAGTTAAGCCTATTCTAGTGGTGACCACCTCAGCTTTCCTTAGATTTTGAATTCAGAATTTTCCTTCTCTTAGACTAGATGCCAATCAAAGCTAAAAAGACTAGTGTATTTAATCCATGACAAAAATGCAAGAAAGAAAAATTACAGTTATTTTGAGTACCAGTTGTACCCTGTCTTTTCACTCATGATTAGTGAAACTACCATGAATTCCACATGCAAAACAGAACCATTTGACTGATCAACCTTTCTGATATTCTATCATTCATGCTCATTGAGTGGCTGAGGCTTGAAAATTTGCATAAGCCACAAATTTGTTTCACAAATTCTCTGAGCTCTAAGATCAAGTTGTTCTTAAATAACAACTTTTGGATCAGCCACATGGGCCTGTTTTGGTCTAGAATGTAAGCCATTTTCCCTTCTAAAAGAAATAGATTCATTCTTTTCTTAAGAACATTTGTGCAAAAGTAAATGTAATGAACTCAACCGGAATTCAAATTCAGTTCAATTTCTCATTTCAAGCCACTAACCACTGTTATGGAAACCACTCTGTCTTCTTAACCTGGCAGACCAGCTTCTTAATTTCAGCCAAACACTTGATGTATCACAAACACACACACACAATTTTCAACAGCAAAGAATATAAATATTTTTCTTCCCTTTTTAAGCTAGTTGAGTTCGCATAAATATAAGTCTTTTTCTTTTTTTTGTCAGCTATGTTGCAATCTATGTAAATATAAGCATAAAAAGTTCCCCCAAGTGTTGAAAACCATTTCTTTTGAAAATGTTGAACTCATTTACTTTAAGTTTTCTACCTCTGCTGTAACAAGTAGTAACTCCTCCCACTACAAATCTATAACCAAAAGCAACCTCATCCAATAAAAAATTGAAATATAATTCACTACAACACCAAGTGCACATCCTAAGGTCAGTTGAAGTGTATAGAGAAATATTGTCCAAACCTTGGTAGCAAGACAGGTCAAACAGGTCAAATACTACAAAACTGAGAAGAGATTGTATACTAATAAGTATCAAAGAAAAACTGGTAACATTATTGTCTTTCTTCTTCCTGGTTTTTAAGTTAGTTTAGGTTTTCCTTTTCTTACCTGGTTTATGACTATTTCCTTTTTAATGAGTTTTGACCATATGCTTTTGGCTGCTAAGTGCTGTCTAGGTTATTACCGTCTGGTTCGAACTGTCCGGTGCTGTCTAGGTTATTACCATCTGGTTTGGGCTGTCCGGTGCTGTCTAGGTTATTACCGTCTGGTTCGAACTGTCCGGTGCTGTCTAGGTTATTACCATCTGATTCGGGATGTCCGGTGCTGTCTAGGCTATTACCGTCTGATTCTGGCTGTCCAGTGCTGTCTAGGTTTTTACCATCTGATTTTGACTACTCACTGTCCAGTGTTGTTGGATTTGTTGGCTTTTTTATCTCTCCTCCTATCAAATCAAATCTTCTTCCAAATTTTCCTTACAAAAATTGTTTACTTTAAAACAACTCCTGAGTTGATCATAAAATAATTTTACCATATTTTCTTTTAAATTTAAAAACAAACTCTCTTATTGGTTAGAAAATTTTCTAAAGGCTGATATTTAACCCATAACTAGAGGGAGAAGAGACAAAATAATATCTTTCCCAAGGGCATTTGCACATGTGAATGCAATGAATTCAACTGGAATTCAAACTCAGTTTGTCAATTTTCTTGTTCATTGGTAAATTTGAGCAATAAATTGATAATGCAAACTATATGGACGTCGATTATGTTTATCAAATTGACCTTGTGCCAAACACAACCAAAGTCCCCACAATTTAAAGTTATCAGAAAGTTGGAAGAAGAAAACTGCCTCATTTGTATAAATAAATGAAAATTTATTTATCAAACAGCATAACAGCAAATTGTAGTTATGAAATATTAACTGTGAAAATGTTCTAAGAAAAAGTGTAGTCAGTAGTTTCAAAAATTAAGAGTTTGTCCGTTTTAGCAAAATGTGATTTGTGCAGAAAAAGATAAATCTATGTTTTGCGGTGTTCATCAACAAAGTAGTCATAAAGTCTGTTTCTCTCTTTCTGTTGTACACAGCGAGTAGGTGAAGAGGAAGGAGGGAAGATAAAGAAAGCAGCATGCAAGAAGATGAGGGAGTGTGAATGTGTGTCAATGGAACAGTTGTGTTCAATTAGCAGTTTGAAAAATCTTGTTACATCATGTTACATCTTTGTTGACTGTTCTCAGCTTCCTTGTCTTTCTGGCTGACAAAGAAATAAATAACTTGCCAACTCAATCACATAATCGGCTCTGAACGCAAACTTACTTTTGGGTGGCAAAAAATATGACACATGTCATCGAAATTTCAATTTGTTATTTTCAGTGAGTTTTTAAATTGCTCTCTTTTCATTGGTTAATAAAAATTTTACACATGCTCACAAAATTTGCCTTGGTCTTTTCTTCAGCAATAGAGCCAATCCTTTTTCTTCTATTGGTCATTAATAGATTTTCGCACTGGCTCGCGAATTTAAAAATAATGCAAAAAAGAGAGTTACTTTTATTTCGTATTCACTACAAACCATTTTGATAGTATGACACAGACACACATATGTGGACACATACACACACTCATATGTATGTAATAAATTTTGTTCTAACTGTATAAATTCGAACAAATGTAAGCTGTTTGCTGGTTGATTTAAGTTAACCAATCAGAACCAAGGTAAGTTATCCACAATTTTACCGCCAAATCGTAAGGGTGTTTTGAATGCCTAAACGATTTGCCGCATATATTTCGCCAGTTGGTACAAGAATTTTAACACACATAACATGTAAGACCAACTCACTTTCTCTTACTAATCATTCTTCTAAACTTTACAAAGATGAACTTTTTAATGGACTCAGAAATTTTCACCAATCTTCTAACAATATTATTCCTAACACAACTTACATATGACACTGATAAATCTTCCAGTGACAAAGAACTTTGCAACTTACCTCAATTGCTGTAACACAATTCTATGCAGAGAACGAAAGACGTTTTTAAGCAGACACATTCAACGTTTATACAAAGTATGTAATTCTTGTTATTTGTTAATACACTTTTATAAATACAAATAATGCTTTGACCATTTTATTCTATGTTCGATTTGCTAATTACATAAATGATTTCAACCGTTTAAAATAATTGTTGGAATGCAGGAATTTAGTTAGAAAGTTCTTTGGGAAATGGCCTTGTGCCATGTAAAAAATTCAAACCTAAATTTCTATGCATGTTGAGGCCCCAACAATAGAAATTAGTCCAAGAAATGTCCTGAAAAAATTTATGCATGAACTCATCATGAGTATTTAAAAAGACTATAAATGATTGCTTAAATGAAAAGGACCTTTTAGTGAAACAATAACTGTAAAAACATTAACGGTTAACCTAAAAATTGAATTCACAAAGAAAGATTTTTGACTTTTGAGTAAATTTTAGAGACGCATATTTTATTTAGTTTCTTTCTACATCAAAACACTTTATTGTCAATATCTTAGACGTTTAAATTCAAATTCGAAACAAAGAAGTAAGATTCAGACAAGATTTACCAGCCATAAAATTAAAACACTGGTAGACAATTTCCCTGAGTAAAAATACTTCAGAGAATTTCAATTTCATCAATTTATATCGCATGAGGGGAGATAACTTTATAAACAAGTTCATTTCAAACAAAACGTCAGACGAATCGGTTTTCACCGAATTTTATTTTAGCAATTTTGTCAACCAGATAAGAGAATTTTCAATTATGTTTAAACAATTTTTGTCATTATTTAATCCTAGTTGAACCTACAAAAAGTACCGATGAACTAAATTTCGAGAATTTACTTTGTTGCTCGATTGAGTTTTTCTTTCTTTTACTCTTTAAGGAAGGAAACGAAAATGATGCTTCAAAAAAAAAAAAAAAAAATCAAAACGTTTTTTTTTAAATACATAAATGTTTACAAAAATCAAAACTGCAAGTCGCTAAATTTGAAAATACGAAACTGTGAATAGAAAAGGCTTAAGAGTGTATGTAATTTCAGAAAGACAATTTCATTTCAACAATCTTGACAAGACGAAGTATAACTGCAAGTTTTCAATTAAGTTTTTTAAAAACCAAAACTGAGCTGAGAATCATAGTAAGAATTTGTTTTTATTACAAATAATGGTTTTAAAATTACAAAATTCTTTTAAGTGATTTTAAAGTTTATTATTGCTTAGAAAGAATAAATTTTCGTGTCTCTGAGATTTTGAGATGAATTAATAATTTCTTAACTTTTAACAAAGAATTATTAATATTTTTTTTTACTAATCATACATCTCAGTTTGTTTGTAGGCTTTTTAATCCGATGTCACTTTCTATTTACTATCAGTATTCGTTTCTTGGGGTTTTTTTTTATGTTAGCACCGAATCTTAATGGATGCTGAGTTACGAAAAACAACCTTAGTCACTTTTAGTCTTATAATAAAAAAACTGAACGAAATGTCCTGGTTTGAAATTTATGGTAAGTCAGAAAAAGATGTGAGCTTTAAAGAAAAAAAAAAGAAGGAAACGTTGAATAATGATTTTTTTTTTAGTTAATGGATTTAAAAAAAAAAGATTTGCAATTATGTTCGTTTTTAAAAAAGACTTTTTTGTTTAATTGTCAAGACGAGATTTTTTCCTCAAGGGAAGGGCCTCTCCAAAAAATGAAAAAAATCAAAACAAAAAAGATTTTGTTTGATTCGGAAGTTGGTTAAAATGTTATGAACTTTAATTCAGTTTAAGTTTTTTGGCCTAAGGTCACAAATTTTGAGAGTGAGAATTGAATTCACTGCTAACACCCGACACTACTTTTATAGCAAAAACTTTAAAGTGTGTTTATCATTGTAAGCACAAACGAAGAGAAAAAATCCTTTCTTTTCTTACTTACAGTGAACGAATACTTTTTACACTCTGAGATTCACTCTTTCTATGGCGATGTTGTACAAAAATAAAAAAAGGAACTCAACAATACTAGACACACGTGCAAAAGGGCAGGTAGCTTAAAAAGAAGCGTTGACAATGTAGAGTTATTGCCCTTGGTATTACGATTGCTTCAATTAAGTCACTTGAAGTTTCTGGGACATAATGAGGAAAGGCCGCCTGGAGAATCTGATGCAAACAGGACGAATAGAGAGAAAGAGAGACAAAAGAAAGTAACGCGTGACGTACTTGATGAACTTGAGCAGATGGATGGCTGAGCGGGGATTGAGTGGGATAATAGGAGAAGGGGTATTAAAGAGCTTGATGTGGAGGGCCATGATCGCTTACGTCCTGAAGGTACACGGCACATAAAAAAGATTTATTCAATAAACGAAAACAAATTTAAATTTGTAGCGGAGAAAACTATGAATAATACTCGAGATATTGATACGTTTCAATTTTTAAAATTTTTATTGTTTCCATATGTTAGTTATATACGAAATAAAATTTACCAGATTTTTATTAATCACAAAGTCCGCTTTAAAGAGTTTTTATTGCTATTTCTAATTCATATGTTGAATTATTAATTTTTGTTTTGTCATGTTATGTGAATCTTTTTATTTATTTGACATTTAAATACACTCTTTGATTTTGTGGAGCAGATAATCTAAATTTGAGAATTGAGATTCATTCTGTTTCTCTTTATTATCACGTCTCATGAAAAAGACTTTTCCTTTTGCTTAACGTACATAATTAAACGTGCATGTTTGCTCCTTCCCAATTAAAAGAAATAAATTAAAATATTTTTATCTTTTCACGACAACGATTTTTTTATTTCAAAAGGTTTCTTATTTTGAATTCTTTCAGACTGTACATTGCCAAGAAGAGCAGAAAACAAATTTATTTTACTAATGTGATTGCTAACAAAATTATATAACGGTTGAGTAAGAAAGCAATTCAAGAAAACACAAAAACAAAGGTGCAACCACCTTTCAGAAAATAAAAACAAAAACACCTTGCCCCACAAGCATCTTTGGGACAGTAATTTTAGAAAAGTCCCTTTTAAATTCACACTGTTCGTGCTTGGGAAAATTTATTTTAATTCTTTTCATTCTTTGTTATCTTTCATTCTTTGAACTCTAGGCTCTCTTCAACTTGCTGGTAACTGGTGCCTTTTTGATCTTTTCTCAATATTAATTTGCCTTGCCTCCTTTCTGTCAAAATGTCTTCTCTACATCTACTGACTTGAGTATTATATGTTTAAAAAATAGACTTACAAGGCCCTCATTCAGGTTCTTACCAGAGCTTGAGACAATTTATCTCATTTGTCAGTGTATACAAAAAAATAATTTTCCATAAACTAGAAATGGATCTTTCACAAATTTGGCAGTTTTTAACTGCTGAGCCAAAAATGATATACAAGTGTAACAATTTTTTGCAGGAACCATGTGGCCTTCATAAAAATACATTTCTTTAAAAAAATAGTCACCATTTTGTGCTACACATAATTTCGAGCCTTCTGTTTTTTCTGTCTAGGAAGAAGGTTTCTTGTTTACTTTTGATCTAAAATGTTGACCATTCATTTCCTTTTTTTCAAGAAAAGATACAAATCAGTGTGCAACAACCACTGGGAATTTCAGGCCTTCTACCATTTATACTTTTAGTTGACTATAATGTAGCCTTGCTTTGTGTTGATACTAAAAATATTCTCTTTTCATGTTTTTTCATTGAGTGCTTGCAAGGTTTCATTGCTTTTATATGTCTATAAAATTCACTTGATATGCAACATTCTGGTGGCAACATCCTGTTTGTAAAAACTACTTCATATCCTGAACATCCTGAACACTTAATCAATGTCATCACAGCAAACATTTCTAATTCCAATTAAGATAAATTATTATTATCTATAAGTTTCAAATCACACAAGTGTTTTGTTTAATATCTTGTTAATTAGGTTTTATTTTGTTTTTTTACTATTATTTTGATAAATTTATGAAAGAGCTGTAAAGATTCCTTTTTTATTTGTTTATTTACTGTACTTGATGACAGCAATAGTCCATTAAGAACCATTTATTTTTGTTTTAATTCAAGTTATTTTTGTTTCAGGTTTTGTCTGTTACTGTAATGTTGCTAACAAATGTTCATGAAAAGTTACTAAAAAGTGAGAGATACGCATCAGCAGCTGTGGTGAGGGGAAACTACCAATATTTTCATTACTGCTGTGATGGCGTTGATGATAGGGTCAGTGTTTCTTTTTATTTATCTTTATCAAACTTCATAGTTTTTTAACTAACATGAAGAATGAGCTTTCAGGTCATTCTTTATGAAAAAACCTTGTTGAAAATGTCCTCTCTTTTTATTATCCCATTCAGATATCCATCAAATTTGGTTGATTCTTAAAGTAACAGTTTTACATTGATAAAATATATTTTAGGTGATGTAACAGAGAAATTTATCATTGGTGTCAGTTTTGAGTAGAAACATAAGAGTAAAAGACATTTGGTTTATTTGAGACAATTTAAGTTTAAAAATTCAATGTTTTCATAATTATCTTTATTGTAACAATTCAAAATATTAACCTGAAAAGTCATGTTCTTAAATAGCCTAGTCAAATCTAGACTCTTATATGAATGACATGCAACTCATTCAGAAATGTCTGGATTGTCATCTATATACAACTGTTTTCTCAAATCAATGATAAAAAATAGCTTCAAATGCATGGCTCCATTAGAAGAAAATCTTATCAGGCTCTATAGATTGGCAATAAAGTATCACAAAGAATTTTGCGAAATAACAAAAGCTAACTAAAATGGGTAGCACGTAGAACCAGAAGGGAAAATAATAATTTTAGACTTTCCACATTACCTTAAACAAAAGGTTAGAAAGGAAACTTTTATCACTACTCAAAAGAGCAATAACAATGGACATGAGAAGCCTATTTTCCTGAAAAACTGTTATAAGAGAAAGATTTGTTTTATAAAATATCAACTGACGGTAATGCTAACTGTTCAATCAATGAATGCTGAATGTTTCCTTATAAGGAAATGGCTAATCTCACCATTATAATTACCATTACTAGTAACCTTTGCTATGGGGTAGTGGTTAGCAAACAAATCTTATAAATTGTTATTACTTATTGTCTTATGCCAGATTAAGTATTTGTAGTGTGACTATGTATAAAACCACCGTATATTGCCCTGTGTGACTTACTTGTCAATGATCATTCTTGAATAGATATTTCTTTTTACATATGTTTACATCTATCTTATTCTTTTCTTCCATGTCAGGCTTATGGCCATATCACATTAAATACACCGGTTCTCACTCGATCACCGAATTTAAGCAATGTTGAGCTTGGTCAGTACTTAGATGGGTGACCGCTTGGGAATACCAGGTGTTGTAAGCGTTTAGTGATGGATGTGCGTACTTACGGCCATGTCACGTTGAATACACTGGTTCTCACTTGATCACCGAAGTTAAGCAGTGTTGAGCCTGGTCAGTACTTAGATGGGTGACCGCTTGGGAATACCAGGTGCTGTAAGCGTTTAGTGACGGATGTGCGTTGTGGTGCAGTGGACATCGACTTGGAAAGAGAAATCGGTGAGCCGAGTTCGAATTCCAGTTGAATACCCTGCATTCACTTAAGCACTGGTACTCTTGGGAAAGGTATTAATCCGTCCCTTTCCTTCAGTTTTGGGTTAAATATCAAGGGTAGGAATTGGAGACCCTGCCCTTAAAAAAAAAAAAACTCAAATCCCAATGAATCTTGATACTCGAAAAGAAAAAAGTATTACTAGACACAAAACTTATATAAAAACAACAATAAATTGTTGGAAGAAAAAGGTATTACCAGCAATAAATAAATAAAATTTAGTTGGCAATAAATGACCCACTGAGGTTGATATGCTATAAAAACAAAACACCCAACCAAAAATCTTCCATGTCATATGACAACAACTGCAGCATAATTGTGAAGAATATAATAATATATATTTTAACTAAGAGTAAGTCCTCAATACCCCCAATAATCAATGAATTTGAGGTCCTCACCTCCTCCGTGGACAAGGCTGAATGCTTTGCTTGTAGATTCTCAACCAATTCGAGACTGGATTTGTCTGGAGTTTATACACCCGACTTCCCACCTCAAACTGAGGCTCCACTAAATGATGTCCACATTACACCCTTGCTGGTTTCTAACATAATCTCAAAACTTGACCCTCACAAAGTGAGTGGTGGGGACGGAATCCCAATCATCGTCTTGAAGAAATGTGCCCCTGAACTCTCCTCTGTCCTTTCTAAGCTCTACAACTTCTGCCTATCTGCTTCCTGCTTTCCTGCCTGTTGGAAGTCTTCCTCTGTAGTTCCTACATTTAAGAACATGGGAGAACCCTCGGACCCCACAAATTACCGCCCTATCAGCCTTCTTCCGATCTTTGGCAAAGTGTTCGAAGCCATTATCAATGCCAAGGTGGTTCAGCATCTCACAGCCCACAGGCTCCTCATGGATAAACAGTATGTCTTCCGCTTCACCAGGTCTACTGCTGATATACTAACGACCATTACCGAGTATATATACCAGGCTCTCGACAAGAATGGTGAAGCCCAAACCGTTGCCTTGTATATCTCTAAAGCGTTTGACAGTCTGGCATGCTGGCCTTCTACGGAAACTGCGGAGCTATGGTATAACTGGACATTTGTTGGAACTAATCCAGTCATTCCTCTCTAACTGCACATTGAAGGTGGTATTAAATGGACATGCCTCCCAGAACTACCATACAAATGCGGGTCCCTCAAGGCTCTATCCTAGGTCCTATGCTCTTTCTGATCTACATCAATGATCTCCCTGATGCCATAACATCCCAAGTAGGCATGTACGCCAATGACACCACAGTTTACTCTTGCCTTGATCAAAAATCTGGTGTGGGCGACAAAGCGAACCTCACTGCCAAGCTTGAAAAGGACCTCCAATCCGTCGTGGACTGGGGTAAGAAATGGCTCATAAATTTCAATTCTTCCAAAATGAAGCTGCTATCAATTAACCACCATAGACAACCGCACATACCTCCCATTAGCATGGAACAGGCTTGCCTCCCCGAGAGTAAAACACTACGCCTGCTTGGCCACACTCTCAGCAGACCTCAAATGGAATGACTATATCGAATCCATTGCTAAATCTGCTGCTATAAAAGTCAGTTCTCTGTGCAGGGCACGGAAGTTCTTTCCGTCTTAATCTATCCTGCATATATATAAATCTACCATTCACCCATGTATTGAGTACTGCTGTCACATCTCGTCGGGTGCCCCTGCTATTCTCCTGGGGGTTCTTGACAAAATACAACGAAGAATCTGTAATGTGATCGATACCCACTTGGCTGACCGGCTGCAGTCACTCTCTCACCAGTTGGATGTGGCTTCCCTGTGCCTCTTCTATAAATACTTTCACAGCTTCTGCTCTGATGAACTTAGATCACTGGTGCCCTCTAGGTATGAATTTGCACGAGATACTAGATTAGCAACTAGGTCCCACCCTTTTACAGTGAAACCGATAAAATGTAACCACAATTTCTATTCCAACAGCTTCTTTTCTCGCACTTCCCGTCTGTTCCCTTCCACATACTTGCTTCCCCAATGGCTACAACCTCCAGGAGTTTAAATGTAAAGTCAATAGACACCTCCTAACACACTAACTCGCACCCATTCTCTCAAACACTCTTCCTATGTACCTCCTTACTCATCTATCACCCTCCTTCTGACATTTCCTATATCTAATCGCTCTCTCAGCATCTTGCCCTATGTAACCCCCTGCACCATAGTGGCAGAGGAATGCCTTGTTTGGGGTGAAATGATTAAAAAAAAACAAAAATACCTTCCAGGTTGTTTACTCACATAGTATGTTTTATTTGTAAAGTTGTTTCTGTTATACAATCTAGAAAAATGTTGTCTCATCTGTATAAATAGATTATCTTCTTTCCAAAAAATTAAAAAGAATTTTTTTTTGTTAATTTGTAGGGCTGGGGTTGTGGATATCGAACACTGCAGACAGTGTGTTCCTGGATCCAACATCAAATTTCTGGACGAGATGTGCCTGAACTTCGAGAGATTCAACAAGCCTTGGTTGCAATGGGAGACAAACCCGATTCCTTTGCAGGTTCAAAACACTGGATAGGAAGTCTGGAAGTAGCAATGTGCCTGGATTATTTTTATGATGTTTGTTAACCTTTAGTTTTTTTCACACTGTTCTATGAGATTAATTTTGAAAAAAAATAGTGCACAATTTATTTTTAATAAATAAAATAATATATTGGAAATTAGATAATCTTTTATTTTATTGACATCAGTCAAGGTTGACTATGGAGGTAGCAGCTTTTTGCAGCTATTAACTGAAGTAGTTATTAGTTGGTTGCTCAAGTGCACATTGCCACTCTTCTTTGTTGACTATCATAGCAGGCTAGTAACATTTTATCAAGTTGTCTGATGCAAGGAGAAGTGGATTCGTGCCTTTTGTAATGGCATTTTTGTCAAGTGAACATAAGTTGACACAGCTGAAATCCAAATGGTACCTCCAAAAGAAGATTAGAACTGTTACAATCAGTTAAGTGTCATACATGATACACGCTTTGGGTGACCATGTCTCTTTCGAGACATGACTAACTGGGCAGAAGATTATCCCGCAGTAGGATGCCATTGCTTTCTGCAGTAGACTGATTGCCAGCCAAGGCTATAGAATGCAGTCTGTCCTATTATTTAATCCATAACTGGTGGGAAGAGACGGATTAATACCTTTCCCAAGGGTATTTGTGTGTAAGTGAATGCAAAGAATTCAACTGGAATTCAAACTCGGATCCCCAGTTTGTCGTTGCAAGTCGATATCTACTGCACCACATCTCTTTCAAGACATGATCGCCCAAAGCATGTATCACGTATGGCACTTAACTGTTCCAATGATCTTGTTTGTGTTTAGGTATTTGCTACTGCAACACAGCAAAAAAAAAAAAAAAAAAAAAAAAGCACACTAGATAAATTCCTTTAGCAAAATATCATTAAAATGCTCTAAATAAAATAATCTATAGTCAAGTCAATAACTTCTGAATCATTTTAATAAGTATATATTTAAAAAGAGAGGGGGGCTTGTCAAAAGGAAATAACACCAGTTCCGTTACCTTCTAATTTCCCTTGACCTGTTTGCCCTCTGTTCCATCAACCATCGTGACAGTGCTTTAAAACAGTAATTAGTTTTAACCTGTGAAAATATTTTAATATTTTGATGAATCTCTAAGAATTAAGTTAATGATTGAATAAGCTCATGGCTAGTTCTCTGACAAAAAAATATCCATAGAAATTTCCCTATTGCATTTTTAGATATTTGAGCTTAACAACTTTAAAAAAATATTAGAATAACAATCATAAGTATGAATGCTGGTTATTATTTTAAGTAGTGGGGTGTTGTAACCTTAAAAGGTTACTGCATGAGTCATCACCAAAACAGAGATTAGGAATAATAGTATATCAACAAATATAAGACTCACACACTGCGTGAAGTAGATACACTACTAGTGAACTGCTAGTCAGTATAATCACAATATTTATTCATATAAAAAATACACAAATTGTGGCACAAGGCCAAAAAAGGGAAGGGATAGAGGGTGGTCTTCAGTTAACTATCCTATACCTAGCTAAACACTATTACGACCCATTCACTTATTAAAATTTGCTCAATCACCAAAAGAACCCATCCATCACCTCCCAATTCTTCATACACCACAATACCACCTATTTACGAGGGGCACCTAAAAAGAGGGGAAAATAACCCATGACAATAAAAATGTGTTTATATACAATATGATATATAATTTAAAAGATTTAATGTAGAATGAAATGATAGGAGGGGGATGAACCCTGAAAACAAACTGAAAATACAACAAATTTGAACTAAAATAATAAACAATGTTAGTAAGACCCGTCCATCCCAGAAAACAGAATGGCCGCTGTATTCCACCAAACGGCAAAATCAAGAAGCACACTCGCTAAGGGAGTGAGGAGGGGGTAAAAAAATTTAATAGTCGGTATTATCACTTACCTCTACAACAACAGTGTCTATATATTTAAGAGGATAGAAGTATTCCATTTCTGTATATAGGTAGGTATACAACATGGGTATAACTTAAAAGATCTGAAAATGACAACTTTTTCCATTTCACTGAAACAAGTCATTAAACACTTCTATCTTTGTTTTTTTTTTTTTTTTTTGTTTTTTCCACTGAAACCAAGTAGTGATTTTCCTCTCTTTCCACACAATCAGAACATTCATTATTTACGAGGTATTGGCAGGGCGTAACAGTTGTGCAAACAAAGGAAAAGACTTTTGTCTTTTCCTTTGTTTACACTAATAATAATTAGCAGTATAGCCCGGTGTTGATCAAGTGTAATGAAAGCTTTAAAACTAATCCATGGTCCTGGAGCTCAGACTCTTTGGACATTGGCACGAAAGACTAAAAAGCAATAGTTGTTTCCAGTTAAAGCGAAACTGTAGACTGAAAGAAAAATGGATGGATGTAAGTCAAATTTTGGTTTCCTGGTATCGATATCAAATAAGTTTTTTTCATTGTAAACTGAATTTTGAAGGCTAAATAAGTCCTCTGAGTAAATGGTATCATGGCTGAGACTAAGAACTACAATTATACCTACTTAGAGCCAAACCCGAAGCAAAAACTAAAATAAAAGGGCTGAAAAAATACAGACATACAGGCAGATAAACAGACACACACACACACACACATCTTGCCTTTTATATATATATTATCGATTTTCTGCACTATTGTAAGAACTGCAACCTTGAAACTTCTGAATATTGTTTCTTATGTCTTTGTCTATGAGTGTATCAAGTTTGATTAAAATCGGACCACTCCTTCTATAACCCAATTGTTTTTTATTATCGATATTTATCGGGGGTAGCTTGACACAAAACCTAGCTAAGAACACTCGCAGAGGCTTATAGTACAACTGTCAACATTTTCAAGAAAATCAGTTCAGCCATTTCGGAGTCTATAGGTAACGGACACACACACACAGAGACAAAGTTCCATTTATAAATAAGTTTAGATTAGATAATAATAAAGCTTAGTGATGATAATTGCAAAATAATAATAATTTAATTACTGCATATGAAAAAATGTACATGTATATTTTTATGATTTTTAAAAAAATTAAACTAATTATTTACACATTTATTGTAGGAGTTACTGCATTTTTTGGTCTCTGCAATCATTTTCTTTAGTTTTCAGTATTTTGTCATTTATTCTACTGAAAATAATGAAACAGAAAACATCACTGTTCAAAGGTTCATTATTTTATAGTGATTTTTACTAATATAATATTAATTAATATTCAAAGCAGTGACAGATTTGAAATTTCAAACTATTTATGAAAACATAATAAAAATGCAAAGACGTTTTTATTAAATAACTTTATTGTATCAGTATTTTTGTAAGAAAATTTAAGTAACTAATTCACTTCCAAAAAATAGAAAATTACTAATTACAAAACAAATCATTATAGTTTACTGATATAACCACATTTGGGGGGAAATTTTTAAGAGGACCGCAGAAATAACTAGTTTCAGAGATAATCCTAACATAGCAGAGCAGGTGAACATTTTCACAAATATTAAATTTCATTGGTTTTTATAAGAAACAGTACCAACATAACGAGTATGCTAATTGCCTACTTATCTCCAGGTTGAACATTTGAATTTCACTATTTTTGTTTGTTTTAGCATCCCAAAACAAAGTGACATTGGCATTTTGTTTTTTATCAGATTCTGTAAATTTGCAAGTGATTTGGCAACAGAGGCCAATGGCATTTAAGTGATTATGAAGAAATAAAAACTAAAAATACATTAGTAATGAAACTGTCATCATCAAATAGCAAGAACATTGGTCATTAGTGAACTTCTTCACCCCTAATAAACCACACACTTCTTAATTGAGAAATAATTTATTTTTATGGTGAGTATCCTTTATTTGTGGATTACTTACCAGGTGTTTTGTGCTCAGTAAAGAGATTATTCAAAATTAAAAAGTCCTGCATTTATATATTTTTTGTAAGTAGTGATCATTTTTATTGCACATGTAAAGAAATTAAAAAATGTTATTTTTACATGAAATCTTAATTTCACCACTTAAAAATTTGTGTGAATATTACATGACTAGTATCATTATCTGTATTTGTATGTAGACAAAAATTATGAAATTTCATATAAAACTACCTTCAGAATACATGTATAAGCTGTGTTATGAAAAGTAAAGAGATTATGCTTGGCTTCCATTCCCGAGTCAATCCGTTTTATAAATGCTATATGCAAATTAAATAGCCAGTATTCCAAAATAAAAATAAAAAATTTGAAAACTGAAAGACTTCCGTTCCCTAGAATTTCAGATAAAGAATTTTTAACCTGTATTTAAATATTTTAATTTACTTTTCTTCTGTTTTTTCTTTTTCTCTTCTAAAAAAACACTTGTGACACCCAAGCACACACACACACACACATATGCAGTATGAAAATAAAGATGTTTGATACTGTATGACCCATATAAGTACTGATGTGCCAGTAAATCAAGCTGTAGTCCTATTTTTTCTTCCTTGCAGGTACCAGGAAAAATCCTTCACATTTCCAATGGAGCATCAATTGAAGAATATCTTGAAAAGTTGGAAGAACATTTTCACACCAATGGCTCACCAATCATGATGGGTAGGCTATATTTAATTTATTCAAATACCTAGATTGTTTTGCCAAAAACAGTTTACCAGCATATTTCTGAAAGATAATGTTTTTAGAAAGCAATTACGTTATTACAATGTTCAATATAAAGGATCAGAGCATTAATAATTTACACTTTTTGGACTATTGCCCTCATCTTTACTGTCACATTTCACAGCTTTTTGGGATTGATTCAAAAAGTGACTTGACCTAAAGAGTGGTGAGTTCAATCCCTGGCTTCAGCAGAGGGAACAAAAAAAATGTAGAGAGTTATCAAGGTGAGTTAACTGAAAAAACATATCCAAAGGCGTGATACGTGGAATTAGACCCCCATGGATTAGATAAAAGATTTGGTTTGTAATTCCAACAAGTATCACCTGAAAAGTCCGGAGTGTCATTAATAATCCCTGGCATCAGACGAGATAAGGTAAACTTAGTTATCAAGATGAATTAACTGAAACAGAGATAATTAAAGGCATGGCATGTGGAATTTGAACAATTTGCCCCCATGGATTAGATAAAGGATTTGGTTTGGAATTCCAAATATCACCTGAAAAGTCCAGAGTGTCATTAATAATCCCTGGCATCAGTGGAGATGAAAAAAAAATTAGTTATTAAGGCAAATAAACTAAAACAGATATCCGAAGGCATGATACGTGGAATTTGAACAATCTACCTCCATGGACTAAATAAAGGGTTTTTCCAACAAATATTACCTAAAAAAGCTGGAGTATACAACACGAATGTAACAGTAAAGAAGACAATAGCCTGAACAATGTAAATAGTGTAATTATAATCCCTTTTCTCAAAAATATAAACAAATGTTAAAACATTAATCATATCATTTTCCCTACTATAAAAACTTTTTGTGTGTGTGTGTGTGTGTGTGTGTCTGTACATATGAGTGAGTGAAAAAAAGAGAATGCCTTCCAAAAGGTTGTTTTTTTTTTTATTGAAAATTGGTTAATTCCTCACAAAATAATTATTTCTTATAAAGCACTTAATAATGAATGCTTTGAAAAGCATCAATAATTACATGGAAAAATGCTTGCATGAAAAGTAATATTCTTAAAATTATATTAAACCTGGAAAAGAACAGGACAAGATATTCTAGTGAAGTAAAAAATAAGAAATTTCTGACTTAAAATATTGCCACTAAAAATAAATTTGAATGCAATATTTTAAGTAAGAAATTTCTTATTTTTTACTTCACTAGAATATCTTGTCCTTTACTTTTCTCGGTTTAATAACTTCTGTTCTTTTCTAGGTTTAATATAATCTTAAGAATATTACTTTTCATACAAGCATTTTTCCATGTGAGCCATGATTTTTTCAGGCATTGCTATTAATTTAATATAAATTTAATGCTGAAAACCACATTCATTAATATTAAAAAGAAAAAAAAATTATATGCAGTTGATTAAAAAAAACAATAAAAAATATCAAAATTTAAATGTTGAAAACCGCATACAAAAATATTAAACAGAAAAAGGATATAAAGATTTATTAGAAGCGTTAGTCACTCACTCACTTATGTACTTATATAGTTAGTATCCCTTTTTGTACTTCACATATTTTGATGTAACTTTTTTGCTACTGAAACAAAATTAAATTTTTTTTTCAAAATCTAGCTAAGGAGGTGTCTTATCTAACTCTGTAAACTGTTTAAAATTTGAGAACTGAATTAGTGATGAAACTTGAAAGCTGCCTCGATTCACTCAATGTTAGACTTAAAGACTGCTGTGGTTGAATGATAACAAAGATCTTTATTGATATAAGTAATGTTCTATAGCCTTGGTTGGCAACCAGTCTACTACAGAAAGTAATAGCACTTTACTGCAGGAAAATTTTCTGCCCAGTCAGTCATATCTCTTTAGAGACATGATCGCCCAAGTGTGTATCATATATGGTACTTAACTGACTGACTGAATAATAAATTCAATCTTTTCTTTTTAATCCTAATTATTTTTATTGCAATTCTTAGATCATTACTTAACACTTGTAAAATAACTAAAAGTTTTCATAAAAAGAAACAGAAATAAAAGAAAAGAAAAGAAGCTTCTAAAATTAACAAGGACTTTTTTTTTTTTTAATTATTTTACTACTGTTTCCCCATTTTTTGTTGCTTTTTATTACAACACTGGGTAAATAAGATGAAATAAAATTCCAAATTGTAAAAGTTACTAGCATTTTTTAAGTTTTTTTTTTATTCACATACCTTCATGGTATCAGTCGTCAAAGTATTTTTTTCTTTTATCTTTCTCTGAATTTCTATATTTCATCATTAAAAAATGATTCTGGTTTTGATTCAGTTAATTGAAGAAATTATCTGATTTTTTTAAAAAATCAAAGACTAGGCAAAGAATATTGCCCAGTGTAAAAAACACAAGACAGTTTTCAGAGTATGTCACAGGTAGTAGAATTTTTCATCCCATGTTCTGAGATTTTCTAAAGTATTCTTTCTCCATGAGCTGAGAATCTTTGTTTTTTAAATTTGCAAACCATCCTCAATATATGCTTGCACCTACTGTATCATTACCATAAATTTCAGTGATCCATTACAAAGCTTCCACTCTACCTGTCTTCCAAAAATTAAATGTAAATATGCCATGATTTTCACCAAAATACTCGTAACATAAAAATTTTTACTTTCTACAGTCAATAAAGAGTTAAACTACAATGACACTTCTCTAACTCTGTGCATAAAGTGTTGGGGAAATTTCTGCATCAATCTAATAATATTGAATGTGAAAACATTTCCTCCCAAATAACTCTTATTAATGAAACAAAATATGCCACAGAATCAAAATGGTGTCTGCAGCAGAATCAAATAATTTAATCAAATTTCTTGTGATTAAAATAGTTTAGGTGATTTCTGTGAAAACCATGCTCCTGAGTTCAATTAAATTTGTCTTACCTTTCATGATGCTGTTTCAATGGAGGGGAATATATTTTGGTTACAGTAAGAAAAGAAAAATCACAGAATTCATGATAAGCAATGTTTTTTTAAATAGAAAAATTAAAGATATTAAATCTTTGTATAAATGAAGAACATATCTTATTCACTTACTGTAAATTAAATGTGACATTTCCTGGTTTATTTTTCTTTAACAAAATGTGACATTTTTCTGTCAGTTTTAATGCTGCACATTACACCTTATGTGAATTGTTATCAATATGCCCATAACGTATTGTGAATGAATGATTTATAAAATGTCTTATGCTTATTGATTGATTACCTACTTGATCTTTGCACTAAGTTGATATAACAGACATCTGTTATAACCAAATGTATTTTGCACTATATTTTCTATAAGGGCTACTTTATTTATGGCAGATTTTTAATTAAATCGTCAAAATTGAAATAAATTTTGAATGATAGAAGTTAACATTAAAAGCAGTCTAAAACTGGCATTAAGCAAAAGTAATTTTTTTTTTTTTCATAACATGCATTTTTTTTTTTTTGCAAGGAAGATATTTAGGATTTTAAATTTTTATTTAAAACAATCCCATGCTTAGTTTATTTAATAAAAGCAATCCTCTTTATGTAGAGAGACTCTGAAACTTGTTCTAAGCATGTAAAAGGGTTTTTTCTTTTTGTACCTATATAATTGGGGGTTATACACGCAAAATTGAAAATGTATATTTGGGCTGCCTTTTAAAATATAAGTATGAAATGTTTTTTTTTTTTTTCAGTATAAAGCAACAGAAAGATATATATGCATATGAACTATTTTATAAATTGCCTACTGATGTTTTTTTTAAATCAGGTGGTGATGATGATAATTCATCCAAAGGTATTTTTGGAGTCAACAGAAGTTCTATGTCTCTCTTGGTGTTGGTAAGTTTTATAAGAATTTGTAAATCTTTTTTTTTTCTTTTTAATTTTCTTCTACTACTACGATACATAGACTAGAAATGGAAAAGAGTGTTAACAAAAAATTTATAAGAAATTTTTTTTTTTATAATTAACTGGCAGGAATAATTTTATGAAACTTTGATGCCAACAATCTTTTTCATTGTTCAAAGTTTTCAAGATAATCCATTGAAAATTATCTCAGCATGAAAAAAAAAATAATCAGTTAATCAGATGAGAGTATGATCTCAAAATATTAATGATTAATAAATAGGTAAAACTCAACACCTGCATTACCTGCCTTTATTTTACTAAACAAATTGTGATAGCCTTCAAAAACTACCCATACACCAAAATATACACAATACTTCAAGCAAATTACAAAACTCTCCTAATCAGTTGCTAACTTGTATTTTTTTAAATGTCCAAAGCTTTTGAAAGTAAATTGTAAGTATCACAAATTACTATCTCAAAGACAATTTAGAATTAAAGGAAATCTCATAAAAAAAAAAAAAAAAAATTTTTTTTTTTTTTTTGGTAGTTGGCATTTCATTCCAGAACTCACTTTCTCTTTATAGAACCTAAAATCATATAGACTAGAGCATTCCAAATTTGTTGCATTAATAACACTTTTTAAAAATAAAATGTAGCAGAAATTAAATATACATTTTATCAGGTTCTTTATGCTTTACCTCAAAAAGAACTAGATTTTTGTAGTAATATTTATAAAAAATTATCAGTTTTCATTAAATTTTATAAAACATCAAGAGATTATTGGCAACACATCAAAATATAACATGCAGTTTGGAATATTTTAGCATTGACAATCCTATACACATTTTTCTTGGATTTTCCTCCTGTTTTTCCATACAAGATGTATTAAAACAAATGTTTGTTTCTTTGTAAAATTAAATGGCTGGCTCATTGAAGAAAACAAATGGATTATACACACACATTCAAAACTGCATATGGGATAAACATTTTTTTCTCTAAAGATGGATTTGGAAAACAGCTATTCATCTGACCTCAGTCCAATAAGAATCTTTCATGAACGAGCATGTTGAAAATGTCCTCTTAACCAAGTGGCAACATCCTCAACAGTATTTACTCAAATTTTCAAAGAATTAAAAGACAAACAACAAATGTTCAGAAATTTTGATTTGTTTCAAGTAATATTTTTAAAAGTATTTTTTTTTAGGAAATCAACTGAAGAAATATCTATAGTATCCGGTTTGGCTTACAAAAAGATTAGATTTTCTTTTGAGACACACTTTGTTTGAAATTTTGTAAGTGAATGAAAATCTGAAAGATCAATAAAGTGGAATTTCTACAATAAGGAACAACTCAAAAACAACTTATTTTTTTCTAACCAAATAAAAGTAATTTATTAAGGATTAAAACCTTAATTAGTGAACATTTTTCTTCAAATAAGGCATTTGAAAAGCTATGATGTAAAATATGAACCAGTTTTTTTTGTTTGTTTTTTATTATTTTTTATAAAGTAAATCATGAATTAATTTAAAAAATGTTTCAGAATGTCAATTTATTTTATTAAAAAAATAAATGACATTATGATTTGCTTTATTAAAAATAATGAAAAACAAAATCTGTTTCAGTTTTTTGTATTTTTCAATTTACTTTATTAAAAAATAATTTAAAAACATGTTTTATTAAATTATTTGTTATATGTCAATTTACTTTATTAAAAATAAATTTATTTATAATTTACATTATTAAAAATGATTAAAAGCAAAAGACTTGTTCATATTTTACATATTTTTTCCAATATCTTATTTGAAGAAAAATATTCACTAATTAAGGTTTTGATCCCTAATAACTTTTTTTTTTTTTAAACTGAATAAAATATGTTTTTCTGGTGCTGAGTCGTCCCAGCACTCAGTTTGTTGTGTTCACTTGTCCAGCACCCTAATTCTTGTATGAAAAGAGAAAAATAATTGGATATATTTAAAAGTCAGTTTTCAGTCTTGAGATTAATTTCTATTTTCATGAGTGTAAATTGAGATTTTTTTACATTTTTTTTTTTATTAGGATCCTCATTACAGTGGGAAAAGCAACGAAGTGAACCAACTCATTAAAGAAGGCTGGATCCAATGGAAACCTGTGACATCCTTTCATGGAAAGTCTTTTTATAATTTATGTCTTCCACAACTGCAGGCAAAAAATAAAAGCCTAATGTCTGATATTTCTTGATACTAATAAAAATATTTTCTTTTTGTTGTTGCACAAATTTAATTGTACAAAAGATTTGTGTCTTTTATACAAGCTAAGAAGGAAAACATATGTTCCAAGTACTTTGCGTGTTCCAACAATAACACTAAAAGAAAACACTTATTTTATCAACAGTGACAGGAAATTGTATCAGTTTATAGAGTAATAATAGAAAAACAAAATTATTTAAATGCGGGTTGTGTTTTACCTTTAAATTTACATTAAATGTAATAGAAATTAAATTCTATCCTATCACATTACCATGGTTACAAGTTAATTTTCCATGAAGTTAAAATTATTTCAGAAAATTAGCAAAACAGGAGAGATTTTTGTTCTCACTGCCCAACTCATCAAGAGAGAAATTCATATTACAGTAAATGTGTGTGTGTGTGTGTGTTTTTTTTGTTTTTTTTTTTAATAATATACCAATATTTTCATTTTTTAACTTTTGCTCTCAAGGTTGAAAGAAGACAATGGTATTTCATAGAATAAAACTTCTTTCTACATATATTTTCATAGTAAAGAAAAATGTTTACATTTTAATGTACATTATCTGCCATTTGCTTTCAATACTAAAAAAATGCTCTGTATAGAAAGTTTTCCAATTTGTGAATAAACTCAAAAACTGATGCTTTTGAAAAAAATCAAACAAAGAAAAGATGTAAATAGAAATTTATTTTAATGCCATTTTTTTTTACACCATTGAAGTAACCTGACTAGAAGTAAATAAATAAATTAGACAAACAGGATGAGGGTTGAGCAGAGTTGGTGAAGTGGGGGGGGTGTAGAGAAACAGGTGACAGTGAACCTGTCTTGTAGTCAGTACATACTCAAGTTTTGTCTTTCACACCTCACCCTCTAACCCAACCCTCACTGACAAAGCAAACAAAACAGTAATAAAACATCTGAAAATTGATGTTTGATTAGCTGAGAAACAAACAAACAAAAAAATAAATAATAAACATTAAAACTTCATGACAATGTCTGAGTCAGATCAACACACTTGACCACAACAACAGCTGCTTCAGAAAGTTTCTTTTAAGATGGTATTCTTGCTTTTATTCCCTCAAATAGATGAGGTGGGAAGAGGCATTATGTTCAGAGCAACCAACAACAGGTGTTGTCATTCCTGTTGTTACTCTAACAGATATCACTGTCTTAAAGTTTTTTTGTTGATACAGTTGAAATATTGTGTATTTTGAATATTGTACAAGTCACAAAAGGATTGTCAGAAAACCAGAAGTTTGTGTGTGTGTTAACACAATTATACGCATGTTTTATTGACTGTTCTTTTCATTTTATAACTGGTTTGTCTCTGATGAGAAGAATTTGATATTGTTGGTACTCTTGTATACCAAATACAAGTGCCAGCATGATTAAATTATTTCATTCAATTACATCTTCGCCACAATGCTTTTGTTCCACATTCATTAGACTTGCATAAAAATTCTTACTGGAATGTTAATTTGAACCAGCACACTTATTTCAGAAATTGAAAAATTCCCACCGGTATGACTATTCCAGACAGCACATGTATTTTATATAAAAGAGTAAATCATCAACCATTTGAGGATATATATCTATAAGTAACATGCAAGCAAGCACCCCAAATTTGCTTTTCCTGCATGAAGCTAATTCTAAACATAAAAATATTTTATTCATTTCAAAGAAACAATTTTTATGTTTATTATGGAAAAAAAAAATTTAATTTCAAATAAAAATGCCATCACCTTCAGTTACTTTTCAACATATGCTAAATGTTACTTAAGAGTAAGACTAATTGGATTGCATTATGAACTGAAAAAAAGTAATTGTTTGAGAAATGCAGAAATTTACTTATTTGTTCTAGAGAAAAACTTGAAAAAGAAAAAAGAGCTTTTTGTCTTTGTTATACAAAATAGTCCAAAAGAGTAATTTAGTTTTATGTAACATTCCAATCTCCAATACACAAATGCACACTAATCTTAAATAACATGTTATTTTTAATACAATCAACAAAGCTTAATTAGAGGGAGAAAAAAAATTCAAGATGATTGTGTCCCATAAAATATTTAGCTTTTCTAAAGGAAAATTTTTAAAAAGTTTAAAGAAACCAGTGAGTTTACAAACAGAAATTAAAAATACTGAAAAAATTATGTAATAATATTAAAATTTCTTAAATGAAGCACTGTCTATTACTGTTCATTTTTCATAACTAAAGAAATAAGTACAAAAATGAAATGTTAATCAACTTTTGGTATATTTTGCAAGCAGCAGGAAAAAGAGGCATGAAAGCCATGTTTTTCATTATCAAACAGCCTTTCTCTATAAAACATCAAGGTTTTGTTTCCAAGTTTATTTACACTTTTATCAAGCAAAGCACATTATCACAAATGCCTGTTTTCCAATCACTGATTATTCAAGTAAATTCTATTCAAAGTCTATGCTCACTTTGGTTTGAATGCCCAAATCTCAACCTCAAAATTAGTTACTAATATAAATTTCTATTAATTTTCAATAATTAAATTTACATTAGTAAAAAAAAAATTCTTCCAGCCTCCTAAATAACAAGCAGGAAATTTCCAATCTCAAAATCAAAGGTCAACAATTTAACTAATAAATTGACTGAGGAAAAGAGACCCAACCACTTTCACCATCAAGTTCTGAAGATAAAAATCTGTTAAGAGAACTCTTCACTTCCATAGAAATCCTGTAGAACTCTATGAATAGCATTGTGATTTGCAAAATCAAACTTAATTTCTATTATAAAAATTCTCTAGAGAAAAAGATTGTTTCCTAAAAACAAAATTAAAATTTCGACAGAGAGAAAATTTGAACTTTACTGGCAGATCATTAAAGAATACAACAGAAAAAGGGGGGTTACTTTGAACAAATGAGCAAAGAAAAAAAATCTTGAATTTAAATCAAGGGAAAATTAATAGAAAATTTTCTTTTTCAGGAAAAAAGAAGAATGAACACAACATTCAAAATATCTACTGGAGTTTCTATTTGCCAATAAATTCCAGTCATATGATGGCCGATTGTATTTTGAAATACAAATATTAAGTTTGTTTCAGCATCGTTGCTATTTGTCATCAAAATATAGATTTTGCTGCAGAAACATATCGAAGGAGTCCCTCACATTTTCCCAATTTTTGTTTTCTATCAAATTTTGCATATATTTATAATTATATAAAAACTAAAAATATTCTCCCAAACAATAAATAATAAATTTAATAAAAAAAATTTACAAAACGGAATCGCTTTCAAACATCCTATATACGCTTTCACAAGCAACACTTATTGTAGCAGTTAATCTTTTTTTTTTTTATCCCAGAAATAAATTTAAGGCTTAGATGTATATTAACATCTCAGCCCATGTAGCCATAAATGTTGACTTGTATTAGTTTTCAAGATACGTATATTTACAACATAAATATTTAAGTGGAATGTATGCGTGTGTTTTTTGTTGTATAGATTTGTATGAATGGATAAGCACTTAAGATAAAAACACAACCCAAAGTCTAGCATCTTGGCACATTAGTACCAGCTGATAATTCTGGTTTTAAAGCAACCTAAGTGGAAATAGGATGATCATGAACAAGTGGTCATTTTGAAATTCACATGCAGGCATGAAAACATCCCATAACAGCATCACTGAAGTGCTGAGCAGATCTGTTATCATCCAAGAGTTTGAATCTTACTTTGCCTAAATTGAAGAGGACAATATATGCTCATGTTAAGTTTTTCTTTCTTTTTTTTTAATTTTGTACATATTTATGCATGCAACAGATATGTTTGAATGACACGTAAACATATTTCAGAATTTACTTCTCATTTTATGTGCTTTTTACTTACACATATTGTTTATAAAAAACTTCTGGATAACACACACTCTTTTCCAATATTAGCATATATGGAAATGCACAACAAAAGCATCAGGGTAGCATATATTTAGATACTATGTATGCGTGTGTGTGTGTGTGTATATATATATATATATATATATATATATACACACACAAACTTTGACGTTGTGTACATATAATAAAGTGCAGTTATAGTCACAGATTTAAACCAAATTGATCTTTTTCTTTCAATTCCTTCAATATACACAAAAGAGAATTTTTGTGATGAATACTTAAGTATATGAAAATCAAATAAATATGTAAACAACTTAAAAAAAAAATCATTTTTGTATTTGTTTATGTTTCTTATTTGCTTATCACTTACATGAATCTACCATCTCATCCACACTCTTAATGTATTATTTTTTTTGTTTACTTTCACTAAAAAGATTTTTATCTGACATATTTATGCATTTTATACAATTGACATTTTTGTGTATCCATGAAGAAAATATATTTATCTACCGATGAAAAAAAAAAAAAATGCTGGATGGTATACCTAGCATCCTTAAAATACAGATAGAAAACTGTGTTGTGCCTCCTATCTAAGCACAAATAATTTAAACCTTTATCGAACATATATTTTGCATGAAAACACCTACATATACTCACCTTCTGACAAAACTTTGTCATGTATTTACAACTCAGACAGTCATCAGGATTTACTGCTTGGGAAACAGGAAAATCAATTGTGACTTTGTTGGTCTAACATCCCATTCTTAGTTAATTCTTGTTTCTTAAAACATTGTACGCTCAAGTATTCAGAGGCGTTAGTTAAAAATCTAGTAAACTTTCAAGGAGTTTGGTATTAAAGAATAAAGAAAACAGCCTTGCATCACCAGAAAGTTAAACCTTAACACTGTCAATAAAGACCATAGAATAGAAAATGCTATAACAACAACAATAAAGATGTTGGTGTTAAAAATAGCATTGAGACAATATGGTCATTATTTTTTTTGGTATGTCAAATCATTAATATGTAACAGAATGTAATACATTTACATATCACCTGTACACAAACTCACTTATAATACTCATTTTGTTATGCTGTGCATGTAAGCAGTCAATAGGTTCAATGTTTAGCTGATAAATACATTTTTAGGGAAGTGATTTACTTGTGTATCAAATGTCAAATATATTTGAATTTGCTTATTTTGTTATACAGACACCCATAAATATTTTGACTTGCATTCTGTTTTGTATATTTTTAATATCTTACCTGACAGACATTGGTGTATGTAACTAATACATTTACAGGTACTAACATTTTCAGAAAGAACTGCCGTAAATGTCTTCCCAGCTACTCATAGATCTTTGTCTCACTTCCAAACTTATAATTGATCATTCTTTTTATCCCCTTAGTGGAATGTGAAATTCATCAGCTGTATTTAATCTGTGACCATATAAATAAACGAAGGTCATTTAATAGAAGCGCGTGTTCCATTTGGGCTCCTAATCTACGATTGTCAAGTCGCTGACAACGTTGTAAGAGACGTTCAAGGTCTCTGCTGATGTGCTCAGGGGCACCATATAAAAGATAGTCCATTAGAAGATCACAAACAATCTTCAGGTTAGGTAAAGTTAAGTCAGACGAACATTTCCCTACCTCCAGGTAACACTGTGTCTGGCAGGCGGATGAGAACTCACAGTCTCTGTCGTCACTACAACTTCTGTTGGCCATTTCCAGTTTCAAATGAAATCTTGGCACTACAGACAAGACATCCATTAATTTAAGGTCATAAGTCACAGTGTAACCAAATGATTTTGGAAAAATACTACACATGTAGAAATTGACATCATTCTTCTCAAAAATATCCATGATGAGTTCTATCATGCCAATAGACATTTTAGCACGTTGTTTCCAGGCTGGGAACTGCCAGTGGTAAGCATCCGATAAGAATAAACTGAGCCAACTATTACTTTTCACATTGTAAAGGCGATCGTTGGGTACATGCTCAATTGCATAGACACTACCACATGTTCCATTGATACGAGGAAAGGCATCGTTGTCCTTAAAGAGCAGCATTAAAAGGAATTCTCGATGTTGAATCAGGCTCCACAAAGATCGCGCTTCTCCATATGTCAACTGAAAAAAAAAAAAAAATCGCAGTTTTCTAATTACACAAATCTAAAGTATTTTTTTAAAAACAAGATTACACGATTCACATAAAACAATCATTTCAACATATTTTGAGGCTTTCCTGAAGTTTTTGTCCTTTTTTTGATATTACTAAAAGAAAATGAAGTTATCTCCCTTATTCTGTAAACCAGAAGAGGTAAATCAATATACAACTGACACTTGTTTAATGTCATCAAAGTTAACATCATCATATTGTTTTTAAAAAATAAACACATAAATTTGAAGGTTTTATCCACCAATTTGTTTTGTCTTTTTTTGAAATGAAAGGAGAGAGTATAGTTTTTATAGAAAACAGTGTACAATATTACATTCAAACATTCAATTTATAATAAATAACACTTGATATTTACTGAAAATAAGAACATAAAAATGAAGAGATAATATAATCGTATATTAAATACTTAACCAAAATTATAAAACAAGTGGAATCGTGAAATAATTGTATGTAAGCAAACATACTTCAATATTATATGAGTAGACCAAATAAAACTAACATTAATCTAAAAACTGAATAGATTTTTAATTTTCAAATTTACAAAGAAACAATTCACCGGTTTTTGTTGAAAAATTAAAATCATATGAATGTTTTCCCAGGATCCTACACAATTCAAATTGGTTGGTTAATTTTATTTAGCAGCATATCAACTTCTATGAGTTATTTAATGCCAAAAATCTAAATATTTTGTATGCAATTTTATGGCTTTAGCTGCAGATATCTTGTATATAATTTTATACTTTTAAGGAAAGCGTAAGTTTTTTTTTTTTTTTTTTTTTTTAGATATATTGTTTGTTGATGATAAAAATGTATTGCTGGTAATTTTTCTCTAAAGATGTATTTTTATACTTTTAATTTTTGTTTGAAGGTTCACTATTTGCCCATAGCTGGAACCCTAACAGGTGCTACCACTCTGAGTGAGGGAAAACCTGGGAGCAACAGAAATTAAGAGGTGGTTCCATAATCCTCAAAAGCTTCAATTTCCCAATCAGTGACCTTGTTTCCAGATATAGTTTATTATCATATCCAAATACGCACTTCTAAAGGTAAATTTAGCTGTTATATTATCACATTTTTTTTAATGGGTATCTGTCATATTTGTTAACAGAGAAAAGGAATTCAAAGCAAATCCTTTATTCAATTCATGTGAAGAGATTTGTTCTCATTCTGATGCCCAGGCCAGAGAATATCTTGTATCTGCTAATTTGTCCTTGCAATGTTGTTTGTCTCTTCCACTGAACCAATTGTTTATGATTTATTGAACTCACAGCTGCCACATAAACCAATGATTTTATCCACTAAGCCATATGTTAAAGTGAACAATTTGGTAGTAGAAACTTAGAGCATTTAACCTCATGTTCCTTGTCAGAGTACATGCATTTATCCAACCTCTAGTGTAATTATGTGGTAGAAATCTTGAGTTTTCAGCCTAATGTTCTCTAATGAAGAAAGAATGTCAAACAACTTATTTACAAAATTTTATGAAATTCGTTACAAAATGGATTAACTCTGACACATTTTTAATTTATTTGTTTGAATATTATTTTTAATAGGTACTTGTATTTGAGGAGATACTGTTTTTTTTTTATAATTAAGAAGTATATATGACATCTACTGGCCTGAATAATCAAGAAATCTTGTTAGAAAAATATGCACCCTTTGGCAAGATTCAAACCTGTCAATTGATCTGATGTCTTCTGACTGCTTGACCACAAAGGACTTACAGTCAAACACGAAAATAAAAAAAAAATCATTAGGCTGAAAACTCAAAATCTTTCATTAGTTGATATTTGACTCCAAGTAAAAAGCTAGGTTTTCCAAAACATGTAGAAGAAAATTGTCACAATCCAATTTTCATAAACCCTTTTAACCTTGTGCCCGACTAAATTAAGTAAAAATCTGCATTGTTATCAGCAATTAAAGGACGGAGTGATATTTCTAAATATAGAATTAATTTTGTGTAAAATGACACCATGAACTTCATCTTGCAGTAATAGGAGGGGAGAGCAAAAATAATTTCTCTATTCTAAAAAATAAGATCTTAGAAACAGTTTTTCATTTGTTTTAGAGAAGTTAAATAACTGACTAAATATAAGGTGAAGTGAAATAGGAAATTCTTCATTATTTGGTATATTCACTAACTTGGCACTATTCCATTTCTCATCTGGTCAGAAATTTGAAGATTAATTTAACTGACAGCTTTACTGATTTAAAGCCAAAATGATTTTATCAAAACAGAATCTGAAAACTTCCAGCATGTAAATGTAAGGCCACAGACATAAAGGACACTATTAATATATGTCAGTCAGTCAGTTAAATGCCATACGTGATACACGCTTGGGCGATCATGTCTCGAAAGAGACATGACTGACTGGGCAGAAGATTATCCCGCAGTAGGTTGCCATTGCTTTCTGCGGTAGACTGGTTGCCGACCAAGGCTATAGAACCCAATCTGTCCCGTCATTTAACCCATAACTGGAAGGAATAGACGGATTAATACCTTTCCCAAGGGTATTTGCGCGTAAGTGAATGCAATGAATTCGGCTGGAATTCGAACTCGGCTACCCAATTTCTCGTTCCGAGCCGATATCCACTGCACCACAACGCACATCCACGTTAATATATGTACTTGTTATTAAGTAAAAATTCTGTAAACTTTTGCACACACCTAATAAAAAATTTATTCTTTTATTTTAAATAGTCTCTCAGAGTTACTGAAAAAAGATTAAATATAGAAAAGAAATCAGTCAAGTGAAAGAGAAAATATGTCAATGAAAATTTTTACTGCAATGAAAAATGTATGAATTAAAAAAAAAAACACTTTAAAAACAATTTTTATTAAATCAGTGACAGTTATTTTTATATACAGGCTGTTTATGTTATATCACAAATAGGATTTATTAAACAAATGCATCAAAACTTTCATTTACTCTCAAGATTACAAATATATTGATACAGAAGAAAATTAAAAGTGAAAAAAGATCAAATGTTTCTATTTTCTGCATACAATTTGTCTTAGAAAGTTTTCGCACTCAATTGGTAAATTGTGCATTAAAAATCAGGAAGAAAGAAATTGCCAGTGGTTGAGAATTAAAGTAAACGTCATAAAAGATTAAAACATTTATATGTATAATTATTTTCACACATATACATGCGCGCACACACACACACACACTATATATATATATATATAACATGTAAATTTATTGTCTCACCACTCCATTATTGTTGAAATCTCCAAATGTTAAAATCCTCTTTAAAACAGCTGTATGGTCAGCAGGGCCAAGCTTTTCGGTGAGATGTTTGTCAATCATCATACTGAATTCCTCTTGACTGATGCCTTCCCATGGCTCCAATAAAATTGTATCCAGCATGTTTGTGTGATCTGGGGCCATGTTAACTTTCACTATCAAATGACGCTCCCAGAAAAACTCCTGCAAAAACATTGTTTTCTATTTACAATACAAGCAGTGATTTTAATCAAGTGACACTAAAAGAAACAATTATTTCTCTTCCCATTTGATCCAGTCAATATTATGTGTAGGCAACATAAAAACATATGGCTGAACATCAAAATTAGAAATAGAATAAACCAGTACTTGTTTGCATGTAAAGACCTAACAAAATTGAGCTTTGAATGAATAATTCTTTGAATGGAAATAAACAGGTGATATTTTTCTTCTCATTTGTATTGATCATTCATATTTAATTCTCATCAGAAGAGAACATATACTGTCAATAAAAATTTATTACATTCTATGGGCATCTCCGTAATATAAGGAAGCAAAGTGGAACAAGCCAGATTATAGCTAATCCTAATTATCCATGCAGGTTATAAATTTACCTTTTCTTTTTTTTTTTTTTTATTCAAGTATGTTGGCATCTCTGCCAACACACAGTAAATTCAACTTGTGGATTTTACTGATTGTCATCTCAAATCGAAGTCTTAGAAAAGAAAAAGAAACTTCTTTCAAACTCAATATTATCCCTCTAAACTGAATTTTCATGGTGATGGAGATACATTTCAAAATGTTACCCAAGTGTTGTTAAGCTTTTCTTTCAAAACACTAAACAGTAACAGGATGTGCAGGTGGTGTAATGGATATCAGCTTGGAATGAGAAATTGGAGAGCTCAAATTCCAGTTGAGTTTGTCATTCATATACACACTAAAATCCATCTATTCTGTCTCCAGCTATGGGTTAAATAGCAGGACAGACTGAATCTTGTATTCTTGGCCAGCACCATTCTACTGCAGAAAGAAAAATTAACCTATTGCAGGGAAATGTTCTGCCTAGTCAGTAATGAAATGAAAGATAGGATCACCATAACGTGTAACATGTATGGTGCTTAACTGACTGAAACAGTAAGACAAATACACAAATTTGATTGATTGATTTATGCGGCTGTTATACAAACAAACACAATCATCGTAGAATGAGAAAATCTATCATTAATGTCAATGTTGAATCAAGTTGAATACAAGGAATGAATACATCAATTATATTCTCAGAACAGAAATATCAGGTCAATTATACCAACATATTTCCAGTTCTTTCAGGATTGACACTGATTAAACTAAAGTATTTCTCATGATTTTGGTTACTTATTGAAGAAATAAAAACAAATAAATCTGGTATAATACTTTTATAAAATGTTACAAAACTTGACTGTATTTTCAAGAAAAATTCAGAGAATACAACTTGGGTTAGGAAAACTGACATTAAACATTTAATCTGTCAGTATGGAAGAGTATTAGTAATAATATTTTTGAGAAAAAAAAGTGAAACCTTGAAGTCAGAAAATAAATTTTAACACTTCAATTTTTTTAAAGACAAAAAAAAAGTTTGGACAGGAGGAGAGTGAAGAGAAAGATGAACCAGTTACAGGGGGTGTCAGAGAAAGGGCACTAAAGTGATGTGGTAAATGGCTTTATAATAGTAAGATACCGTGGTAAATAGCACTACTATAAAGGTAAAATGAAAATTGTGGTAAATGGCTTTACTATAGTAAAATGATGTGGTAAATGGCTTTACTATAGTAAAATGATGTGGTAAATGGCTTTACTATAGTAAAATGATGTGGTAAATGGCTTTACTATAGTAAAATGATGTGGTAAATGGCTTTACTATAGTAAAATGATGTGGTAAATGGCTTTACTATAGTAAAATGATGTGGTAAATGGCTTTACTATAGTAAAATGATGTGGTAAATGGCTTTACTATAGTAAAATGATGTGGTAAATGGCTTTACTATAGTAAAATGATGTGGTAAATGGCTTTACTATAGTAAAATGATGTGGTAAATGGCTTTACTATAGTAAAATGATGTGGAAAATGGCTTTACTATAGTAAAATGATGTGGTAAATGGCTTTACTATAGTAAAATGATGTGGTAAATGGCTTTACTATAATAAAATGATGTGCCAAAAGCTTTTACTATAGCTAATGCAGTAGTAAATAATATTGAGAGATCATTTGTCCTCGGTGATGAAACCAAGGCAATTGTCTGCACCAGTGCAGTGTTACATGAGCAGTATGGGTCATCACTCTCTCTTGTTGAAGGGTTCAATATTTGTCACTATTAATGACATTGCACCACGGCTTGAGTGCACCTTCCAAGATGTCCTCTATGTAAGCACTCTCTTGTTGATCTTTGCCCCTTGTATGATGCCATCACTAGAATTTTTTTTGACACAGCCTCCACATGGTTCTCTCTGATGTTCCAGCCTCCCAAGTCAATTTTCTCAATGATCTTCATCGACTATGCCCGATTTTTTTAACATTCCTGCTTAATGGGCGAGTTTTGGCAATTTTGAAGGTGTGAGGACAACCTGGTCTCAGTCTATCTTTGTTGGAGGAAGTTTCATATTGATAGATTCTTCTTTTGATAAACATCCTATTGATTCCAAGTTGTTTTCCAGTTTTAAAAATCCTATGTGGAGTCTGCATTTTCATGCTGCTCAATTATATACCTTCTATTAATTTCTATAGACATTGTTGCCAGTAAATACTAAAACACTTTGAGAAAACAAATAGCATATATTGTTGAGCAAGTCAGTCAGTCAGTCAGTCAAGTGCCATATGTGATACACACTTAGGTGCTCATGTTCCAAAAGAGACAACTAGGCAGAAGATTTTCCCACAGTAGGTTGACATTTCTTTCTGTGGCAGGCTCATTACCAACCAAGTCTATAGAACCCAATCTGTCCTGCTATTTAACCCATAACTGGAGGGAAGAGATGGATTAATACCTTTCCAAGGGTGTTTGTACACAAGTGAATACAATGAATTCAACTGGAATTCAAACTCGGCTCTTTGATTTCATGTTCCAAGCTGATATCCACTGCACCACAATGAGCATTGGTCAAGTATCAAACCATAAACAACAGTGTAATGACCAAAAGGAATTGTGCAATGGAGAGGTGCTACTTGAGAGAATGGTATGCGAAAACTGAACATGTTATACTTAGAATTTACCCTAACCGCAAACGGTTTGGCTGGTTCGTAAAAGTAAATTTTACAAGTATGTAAGAACTGACCTTAACATGTGGTTGCTGCCTGATGCAATGTGAAAAGATGGGAACATTTTCTTTACACAGTGGGTAACAGAGCTTCCCTGACACAACACCTTCTTCATAAAGTTGACACTGAAACAAAGAATTTTTTTAAGTAAGTAATAATCTGAACAAATTGATTTTAATGTCTATCATGTATGTCCTGGGAAAGTGTCAGATATCATCTTGAACTTTGGAAGTTGTTAAACATCAACTTTATGCTGTAGAACATAGAAGTTGTATGGTGATGACTTTGAATAAACTGTTCTGGTAAGGGAGAGAGAGAGAGGGAGAGGGAGGGAGGGGGTACTAAAAGAAGGCTGAATGGTTATCTTGATGAAAAGGCATTTTTGTTCTGAAATTACAGCTAATAGCGAGATGGACACTTAAGGTAAGTAAAAATCATAAAATAATATTCCACAAATAAAATTTGTCATAAATCCAAACACCATTTAATTTCCTAGAAAAACTAAGATCCTGGTCCTCAACCACTTAATGCAGTAATTTTTTTGGATGAATCAAGAATGTTATTAAAAAAAAAATTAGGATAAATTGACATGGGCATTTTTGGCTAAGTGCTATTTCTGAAAATGTTTTAAATTTAGTTCTATTTTAGCATAATTCTGGACTAAGGTGAAGACGTTCTACATTTTAGTCCTAATCTGCCTATTACAACATAAAGACTCAGTATTTCTGGTTAAATCAGGGTTAAATTTGGTCCTGTATTATTCCAATCACAATATCAAAAATATTGGTCAAAAATAAAATATATATTGAAATATATTTTCACAATGAGTATTTAGCTATGGACAACTACATCTGTAACATTAACACATAACTCAATAAGTCCTAAGCCTTTAAACTGTATCTTAGGAACGAATATGCATGCAAGATTAGACTTTTTAGTATAATATTGCACATTTTATGGGTACAAGGTTGTCTTCAAAGTTGTGAACAAGCTATAGATGATACATTTAGAGAAAAATTGAAATTTCTAAAAGCCAATGTAATAAAAAAAACCATCTCTACATGTATAGATGAAAATTTCTTGAAGAAGCAGAGAATTATCAATCATCAGATATTGAAAGAGAAAAATACTTACCAAACTCTTCTTAATAACTCTTCCACTGCAAGGGTCGTAGAAAGCAACTATCATAAATATGAAGGATAAGAGGAGGATAGCAGAGAATATGGTGTATGCAATCATGGCCTTCCTGCTTACACCAAGTGTTTTCTGATAGAGAAAAAAAAACAAACAGATTTTGATGGTTTTATTATTCATTAGATCTGTTAAAATAATTTATCTCAATGAATCTCAAGTTAAAACAAATTTCATAACAAAAGAAGAGATTTTATGAGGAAAAGAAATAAATGAAAAAAAGTAGATCATATGATATCAGTCAGTTAAGTGCCATACGTGAAACACGCTTGGGTGATCATGTCTCAAAAGAGACATGACTGACTGGGCAGAAGACTATCCCACAATAGGTTGCCATTGCTTTCTGCGGTAGACTGGTTGCCAGCCAAGGCTATAGAACCCAATCTGTTGTGTTATTTAACCCATAACTGGGAGGAAGAGACAGATTAATACCTTTCCTAAAGGTATTTGCGCGTAAGTGAATGCAAGGAATTCAACTGGAATTCGAACTCGGCTCCCCGAGTTCTCGTTCCGAACCGATATCCACTGCTCCACAACGCACCTCATATGATATACACTTTCAAAATATTCCTTTTTCATGAAATGATTTAACCTTTTTAAACGGGTTACAAAATCCTAAAACACTTTATTTTTATTACATCAAAAACCTGTTTCTCTGAAGCCACATTATTTACTCTCTACAACAAATCTGTTTTTGTGTATACATATACTAGTTGACAATTAAAGACTTTGGTAAATAAATGAGATAAAAGTAAATAGATAAATCAAATGTAATGAATAATCAAGTTTAATTAAAAAAGAAAATCATTAGAACATATTCTCATTTCATTATAAACAGCATATCAAAATTAATTCTAAATACTTTACATTATTAAAATTACTAACAAATAACTGTTCTTTACATTTTGCTTGTACATTATACCTGATGAAGTTAACGTTTTGAGATTTTAGTGGCAAAAAGAAAAAGCTTTGACATTTGTAATGAGCAAACTTTTAACCAAGTTTCAACAACCCAGTCACAGAAATAAGAATTGGTTGAGTTCATTAATTGTGAGAAGCCTTAGGAAAAAATTTACCCAGATGCTTGATTGAATGACTTTTCAAGATATAAAGTTTCGTGGAATAAAAAAATGTACAGAAAAGATAAATGTAAGACTGAAACCTATTTAGAGATAAAAAGTACAAAAATTCACATGCAGCAACTTAATAACTGAAATGAGAAAAAGGGGTAAAAAATAATTAATCTGACATCTCAAACTACATAAATTGTAATTTTCACAAGTGAAAATATTATCCAAATAATGAAATTTAATTTTTGACAGGATAACTTTTTAAATTAGGGGGGAAAAAGTGCTTGACTGTGGTGTTCTGAGTGATTTGACATGCACAAGAGTAAAGAAATTAAGTCAAGTGAAAATGTTCATTTAAAACATTATCAAATAGACACCATACACTTTCTCTCAGAGAAACTGATTTTAAGTTTATAATGCTAATAAACCTTATTTTAAAATTGAGAGTTTGGCCATAACATTTAATACCTACACAGTCTTTTTTAAATCTTTAAACATTGATATAGAATATTTATAAATCTTATGAAAATTAAATATACATATAAGTCCAATCTATTATAAAATAAACAGAACTTTGATACACAATACAGTATATTTATTCAAACTCACATAAAACTTACAATTAAAAACATACACACAACTTTTTCCAAACTCATTTCAACATGCATTTTTTTCTTGTTTTATGTGTGGGTGTTGAAAAGTTGTCAGCTTGACTCACTTCCCAAAGGCTGACTAAATAACTAAATATCAGCATTTTTTAAAGTGTTTTCTCAAGAACTTTTCAACATACCTTTATATAATCTTTAATTTGTAAATGACATGAAAATTTTCAAATTATGTTTAACAAAATGAGAGAATGATGAACACTCATTTCAACATTAGCAAATATTAAAGTAGAGGAATATGTATCAAGAGAAGACAGATTTTATAAATGTATGTTTAAAGCAGAGTACTACTGTACATGAAGGCAGCAATAGACTTAATCAGAGAGACTTGTACAAAATAAATGGCTCAGTATGAACCTACCTGTATATTTCTGAGTTAGATATTTGCTTAGCAATAGAACAGCTGGAGTCATCCACAGTAAAGTTTAGATCACAAATGCATGAGGTGTGTTGTCTTACATCTGTGACTTCGGTAAGTTTTGAGAGTAGCACTTATCACAGAGTCCACCAATAGAAAACTTATGCCACTGATAATGATGAAAAGATCATCTAAAATGACCTTACAACCTAATTTCCTTCATCTTTTACTCTCAGTATAGATCACATTTCCTTCATGGATTCACATTAGTGAATGGCTTATAACATAAGGAAAAATAAATAGAGCAAATTTTTATTTATTTTTTTAAGATGGGCAGTGACTTGTCTATACTTACAATCTATAAAGTAGATAATTGCTTTATATTTGTATAACAGTGAATACTTTAGACACGTATGTGTGTGCAAAAAACTAGTAGTGAAAACAAAAACACTTATTCTTTATGTTAAACTTATTTAGCGATCTTCATATATGTTATTTCCTCATAAAAAAGTGGGGAATAGGTACATTTAGTTTGAGTTTTGTTTAACGGCATATCAACCTCTGTGGGTTATTTAATGCCAAAAAGGTGGGGTTTTAAGGTATTTTTTTTTAATGTTCAGTTATAGTGAGAAGGTTGATTTAGTCAGATTTTAATGAAAATTTTTTGTCTTTATTCTTATTTATTTTAGAAAACTGAAGATGTCTTCCAGTTTTGTATTAAAAAATGTTTTGCTGAGAATAATTTTTTCCCCCTTCAAAAATGTGTTATTGTAATAATTTTTTTCTTCAAAAATGTATTGTTGGTAATATTTTTCCTTCAAAAATGTATATTTTTCTATAAAGATCTATTTTTATGTATATATTTCTATAAAAGTCTATCTTTACACTTTCATAGTGTTTTGACCCCAGTTTTGGGGTTCACTATTTGCCCATAGCTGGGACCCTAACAGGTGCTACCACTCCGAGTCAGGCTGGACCTGGGAACAACAGCAATTAAGAGGTAGTCCCATGCTCCTCACAACCTCCCAATCAGAGGCCTTGCTGTCAGATGCAGTTTACCATCATGCCCAGGACCAGATAAATTTTTAAAAAGTGAACAATGGGTACTTCAAATGTTTTAAATAACTACTAATAAATTTTTAAAAAAATTTTTAAATGAATGAATCCAAATTCAGTCAGAAATCAAACATTTCCCAAACATGAATAAGACATAAAAAAAAAGGTACAATGTAATTGTGGCTTTAATGTTACATTCAATGATTGAATGTGTCTGTGTGAGTGCATACACAGGCATATTTTATGAGCTAAGCAAAGTCTTTCTGTTGTTAAAAAATAATAATCAAATGCTCTCATGACAGCTTAAGAAAAAGACCTCAGCAATTAACAATAAAGTTTGATGCACTTTTGCATGGACAAATATGAACAAGAGTAAATCCTCAAATAAAAATGAATAAATGGGCTACATAAGATAGATTCTATTTTTTGTTATCTGTAAAATTAAAAATTAGCTATAAAATAATGTACACAAATTGATATATAATAACTTTATGCAGATATATAAGCTAGGTAATTGAATGACATACATATTGCTATATATATATCTGTGTATATATATATATATATATTTACCTAGCAGGCCGACTCGCCGTTAACTCTTGGGAAAAGCAAGAATTGAAGGACGAATCTTCAATTCAAATTTCCTGTGTTAAACTGAGGGTATTTTTCCGTTGTTTGTTTGTTTGTTTTTTGTTTTTTGTTTTTATATATATATTTTCCCCCCATGCAGATTCATGTTACATTTGGGAGGAAAAAAAAAAATTTAGAGTTGTATTTATTCTGCTATAAAACTACTTTGGCAGTATGTTCATTAAGCTCCATGCCACGTGCTGTTCTTTGAATGAATTTACCTAACTGGCCCGACTAGTGCTTTCAGAAAAGCAAGAATTGAGGGTGAATCTTCAATTCAAATTTCCTGTGTTAAACTGAGAGTATTTTCCGTTTTGTTTGTTTTGTTTGTTTTTATTTTTGTTTTCTCTTTCTCTCTGTGTTTGTCCCCCCTACTTTCGGAGTTACGTAGCTTCATTTGGGAGGAAAAAAAAAATTTGAAATTATATTTATTCTGCTATACCGAAGCACACTTTGTGGATTATCAACCGAAAAGCCATTACAGCTCCATGCATTATTTTATTCTTTGAATAGAATTCTAACAGACAATGGCAAATTAACTCTTGGAAAAGCAAGAAATTGAAGAATGAATCTTCAATTCAAATTTCCTGTCAGTAAACTGAGAGGGTATTTTTCCGTTGTTTGTTTGTTTGTTTTTTTATTTTTTGTTTTTATATATCTGTGTTTTTGTCCCCCCCCCTTTTTCGGAGTTCATGTTAAATTTGGGAGGAAAAAAAAAAAAAAATTTAAATTTATGTTGTTCTTTCTTATGCGGCTAACACAGCAGGTTATCACAGCCATTACAGCTCCATACACGTGCTGTTCTTTGAATAGGAATTTACCTAGCAGGCCGACTACTTGGAGTAACTCTTGGGAAAAGCAGAATTGAGGAATGAATCTTCAATTCAAATTTCTGTGTTAAACTGAGGTATTTTCCGTTTGTTTGTTTTTGTTTGTTTTTATTTTTTTGTTTTTATATATATTGTGTTTTTGTCCCCCCCCCCTTTTTAAGATTATTTATGGTTTGGGAAAAAAAAAAATTTGAAATTTATATTTATTCTGCACTATGCGAAGCTACTTTGGCAGTTATCAGCAGCCATTACAGCTCCATGCCACGTGCTGTTCTTTGAATAGGAATTTACCTAGCGGGCTTGACTCGCAGTGCTCTTAGAACTGAGAATTGAAGAATGAATCTTTAATTCAAATTTTCTGTGTTAAACTGAGAGGTATTTTCCGTTTGTTTGTTTGTTTGTTTTTTTTTATTTTTGTTTTTATATATATCTGTGTTTGTCCCCCCCCTTTTAGGAGTTCATGCTTCATTTGGGAGGAAAAAAAAAAAAAAAATTTAAAATTATATTTATTCTGCTATGCAAGCTACTTTGGCCGAGTTATCCAGCAGCCATTACAGCTCCTTTTAATGCTGTTCTTTGAATAGAATTACCCTAGCAGAGCCGACTCGCCGTTAACTCTTGGGAAAAGCAAGAATTGAAGAATGAATCTTCAATTCAAATTTCCTGTGTTAAACTGAGGTATTTTCCGTTTGTTTGTTTTGTTTGTTTTTTTATTTTTTTGTTTTTATATATGCTCTGTGTTTTTGTCCCCCCCCCCTTTTTCGGAGTTCATGCTTCATTTGGGAGAAAAAAAAAAATTTAAGAATTTATATTTATTCTGCTATACGGCTACTTTGTGAGTTATCCAACCCATCGACTGGCTCCTTTACGTGTAATTGTGAATGGAATTTGTGAGCCGACTGTGATTAACTCTTGGGAAAAGCAAGAATTGAAGAATGAATCTTCAATTCAAATTTCCTGTGTTAAACTGAGAGGTATTTTCCGTTTGTTTTGTTTTGTTTGTTTTTTTATTTTTTGTTTTTATATATATCTGTGTTTTTGTCCCCCCCCTTTTTTCGGAGTTCATGCTTCTACATTTGGGAGAAAAAAAAAAAAAAAATTTGAAATTTATATTTGTTCTGCTGTGCGAAGCTACTTTGGCAGGTTATCAGCAGCCATTACAGCTCCATGCTGCTGTTCTTTGAATAGGAATTTACCTGGCAGGCCGACTCGCCGTTAACTCTTGGGGAAAAGCAAGAATTGAAGAATGATCTTAAGTTCAAATTTCCTGTGTTAAACTGAGAGGTATTTTCCGTTTGTTTTGTTTTGTTTGTTTTTTTATTTTTTGTTTTTATATATATCTGTGTTTTTGTCCCCCCCCCTTTTCGGAGTTAGTAACTTCATTTTGGAGGAAAAAAAAAAAAATTTGAAATTTATATTTATTCTGCTATGCGAAGCTACTTTGGCCGAGTTGTATTGTCCTTCTGACTCCATGCACGTGCTGTTCTTTGAATAGGAATTTACCTAGCAGGCCGACTCGCCGTTAACTCTTGGGAAAAGCAAGAATTGAAAAATGAATCTTCAATTCAAATTTCCTGTGTTAAACTGAGAGGTATTTTCCGTTTGTTTGTTTGTTTGTTTTTTATTTTTTGTTTTTATATATATCTGTGTTTGTCCCCCCCCTTTTTGAGGTTCATGCTTCATTTTGGGAGGAAAAAAAAAAATTTGAAAATTTATATTAGGCTACTATGCGAAGCTACTTTGACGATTATCCTTGTGCATTGCAACTCATGCCACCTTCACTGCAACTACACAGATAGGAATTTACCTAGCAGGCCGGCTAGCCGTTAACTCTTGGGAAAAGCAAGAAATTGAAGAATGAATCCTTTGAAATTCAAAATTTCCTGTGTTGACTGAGAAATTATTTTCCGTTTGTTTGTTTTGTTGTTTTTTTATTTTTTTGTTTTTGTATATATCATGTTTTATACACTTTTGAGATTTCATGCTTCATTTGAACTTTTTGGTAAAAATTTATATTTGTTCTGCTGTGCGAAGCTACTTGCTTGAGGAGATGTCAATAATAGTTTAGCTCTGCCAGTGTTCTTTGAATAGAGTCTACCTAACGAAGTGACTCGCCGTTAACTCTTGGAAAAGCAGAATTGAAGAATAGATCTTCAATTCAAATTTCTGTGTTAAACTGAGAGGTATTTTCCGTTTGTTTGTTTGTTTGTTTTTGTTTTTTGTTTCTATATCTGTGTTTTTTTGTCCCCCCCCCCATGGGTTAATACATTTGGGAGGAAAAAAAAAAAATTCAGAATTTATATTTATTCTGCTATGCGAAGCTACTTTGACGAGTTATCAGCAGCCATTACAGCTCATGCCACGTGCTGTTCTTTGAATGGGAATTTACCCTGTGAGCCGACTCGCCGTTAACTCTTGGGAAAAGCAAGAATTGAAGAATGAATCTTCAATTCAAATTTCCTGTGTTAAACTGAGAGGTATTTTCCGTTTTGTTTTGTTTTGTTTTTGTTTTTTATTTTTTTGTTTTTATATATCTGTGTTTGTCCCCCCCCTTTTGATTCATGCTTCATTTGGGAGGAAAAAAAAAAAATTTGAAATTTATATTTATTCTACTGTACGAAGCTACTTTGGCAGGTTATGTTAGCCATTACCGCTCTTTCCACGTGCTGTTTCTTTGAATGGGAATTTGCCCTAGCAGCCGACTCGCCGTTAACTCTTGGGAAAAGCAAGAATTGAAATGGTCTTCATTCAAATTTCTGTGTTCAACTGAGAGGTATTTTCCGTTTGTTTGTTTTGTTTGTTTTTATTTTTGTTTATATATATCTGTGTTTTTGTCCCCCCCCCCCCTTTTTCGGAGTTCATACTTCATTTGGGAGAAAAAAAAAAAAATTTGAAATTTATATTTATTCTGCTATGCGAAAGCTACTTTGGCCGAGTTATCCTTTGACATTACAGCTCCATGCCACGTGCTGTTCTTTGAATGGGGTTACCTAGCAGACGACTCGCCGTTAACTCTTGGAAAAGCAAGAATTGAAGAATGAATCTTCAATTCAAATTTCCCTGTGTTAAACTGAGAGGTATTTTTCCGTTTGTTTGTTTTTTATTTTTTTGTTTTTATATATATCTGTGTTTTTGTCCCCCCCCCCCCTTTTTTCGGAGTTCATGCTTCATTTGGGGAGGAAAAAAAAAAAAATTTGAAATTTATATTTATTCTGCTATCTGACTATTTCTTGAAGTTATCAGCAACCATTACAATCACATGCGTGCTGTTCTTTGAATAGAGATTTACCTAGCAGTGACTAGCAATTATCCAGGAAAAGCAAGAATTGAAAGAATGAATCTTCAATTCAAATTTCCTATGTTAAACTGAGAGGTGTTTTCCGTTTGTTTGTTTTGTTGTTTTTTTGCTTTTTTTGTTTCTATATATCTGTGTTTGTCCCCCCCCCCCCCTTTTTCGGAGTTCATGCTTCATTTGGGAAAAAAAAAAATTGAAATTTATATTTATTCTGCTATATAAAGCTACTTTGGCCGAGTTATCAGCAGCCATTACAACTCCATGCCACGTGCTGTTCTTTGAATGGTAAATTTTACCCTGTGAGCCGACTCATGGTGCTCTTGGGAAAAGCAAGAATGAAGAATGAATCTTCAATTCAAATTTCCTGTGTTAAACTGAGAAGTATTTTTGTTGTTGTTGTTGTTTTATTTTTGTTTTGCTTCTCTCTGTGTTTTTGTCCCCCCCCCCCCCTTTTTCGGAGTTCATGCTTCATTTGGGGAGGAAAAAAAAAAAAAAATTTGAAATTTATATTTATTCTGCTGTGCGAAGCTACTTTGGCCAGGAGTTATCAGCAGCCATTACAGCTCAGTGCCACGTGCATATGCAGATAGGAATTTACCCATGAGGCCGACTGCTTGGAGTGTAACTCTTCAGGAAAAGCAAGAATTGAAGAATGAATCTTCAGACTTCAAATTTTATATTCCAAACTGAGAGGTATTTTCCCGTTTGTTTGTTTGTTTGTTTTGTTTTGTTTATGTATGTCTGTGTTTTTGTTCCCCCCCCCTTTTCGGAGTTCATGCTTCATTTGGGGAGAAAAAAAAAAATTTGAAATTTATATTTATTCTGCTATGCGAAGCTATTTTGGCAATTTATCAGCAGCCATTGCAGCTCCCCGCTGCCACGTGCTGTTCTTTGAATAGAATTTACCTATGTGAGCCGACTCGCCGTTAACTCTTGGGAAAAGCAAGAATTGAGAATGAATCTTCATTCAAATTTCCTATTGATGGCTTGAAGAGTGTTTTCCGTTTGTTTGTTTGTTTGTTTTTATTTTTTTGTTTTATATATATCTGTGTTTTTGTCCCCCCCCCCTTTTTTGATTCATGCTTTAAATTTGGGGAGGAAAAAAAAAAAAAATTTAATTTATAACTTTATTCTGCTATGCGGGGCTACTTTAGCCGAGTTATCAGCAGCCATTACAGCTCCATGCCACGTGCTGTTCTTTGAATAAGGTTACTACTTGGGCAAATAACGCCGTTAACTCTTGGGAAAAGCAAAATTGAAATGAATCTTCAATTCAAATTTCCTGTGTTAAACTGAGAGGTATTTTCCGTTTGTTTGTTTTGTTTTGTTTTTTATTTTTTTGTTTTTATATATATCTGTGTTTTTGTCCCCCCCCCCCCCCCTTTTCGGAGTTCATGTAAGCATTTGGGAGAAAAAAAAAAAAATTTGAAATTTATGTTGTTCTGTTGTCTTGAAACTCCTTTTGGCGAGTTATCAGCAGCCATTTTGACTCCATCTTACGTGCTGTTCTTTGAATGGGAATTTACCTAGCAGGCCGACTACTTGCGTTAACTCTTGGAAAAGCAAGAATTGAAGAATGAATCTTCAAACCAATTACTATTAATTATAAACTAGAGTATTTTCCGTTTGTTGTTTGTTTGTTTTGTTTTTTTTTATTTTTGTTTTTATATATATCATGTTTGCGTACCTTTTTCCGGAGTTCATGCTTCATTTTGGGAGGAAAAAAAAATTTAAAATTTATATTTATTCTGCTATGCGAGAAACTACTTTGGCGAGTTATCAGCAGCCATTGACTCATGCCAACGTGCTGTTCTTTGAATGAAGATTTACCTAGCAGGCCGACTCGCCGTTAACTCTTCAGGAAAAACAAGAATTGAAGAATGAATCTTCAATTCAAATTTCCTGTGTTAAACTGAGAGGTATTTTCCGTTTGTTTGTTTTGTTTGTTTTTTATTTTTTTGTTTTTATATATCTGTGTTTTTGTCCCCCCCCCCCCTTTTTCGGAGTTCATGCTTCATTTGAGAGGAAAAAAAAAAAAAATTTGAAATTTATATTTGTTCTGCTATGCGAAGCTACTTTGACGAGTTATCAGCAGCCATTACAGCTCCATGCCACGTGCTGTTCTTTGAATGAATTTTGTGAGCCGACTGTAGATTAACTCTTGGGAAAAGCAAGAATTGAAGAATGAATCTTCAATTCAAATTTCCTGTGTTAAACTGAGAGGTATTTTCCGTTTGTTTTGTTTTGTTTGTTTTTTTATTTTTTGTTTTTATATATATCTGTGTTTTTACTTTTGAGACATTTGGACTTTAACTAAGTTAAAACTTAGTTAAACTCCACTTTTGTAAGTTTGTAAGTTGTTTTTTTTTTTTTTTTTTTTTTTTTTAATAGGAGTAGATAGGTCACACTATCGCCCGGTCTATACTCCTCCCACGTCTATTGAACTGGAGTAGAGGCTCGTTCCTTGTTTCCTGTTTAGGATGTGGTTTCCGGTTTTCACTCCTCTCTCTTCAGACCTTGGTACTGGTGCTTCCGCGAGTTTCCTGCGATCTGGCCGGTTGGTGGCAATGGCTCATCACTGTGAGGGTACCGGGTTGGCAGTTTCCTGGTTGCTGCTTCCGACTGGTAGTTAGGAGCCCTAACTCTTGCGTAGCGTCAAGAGCGGCTGCTCTGATCAACAGTTGTATAATATCGGGGTTCTTGTAGTGCCATGTCGCGCATGGATAGGTGTCCCTGCAAGCGCTTTCGGTGGGCAACCCCGAGGCCACACCTTGTTGCAGCCCTAGCCAGTCTCCCTCCCAGCACAGATCGTGGGTAATGACCGCCTGTATCCTCTACCCTAGGTCCCTTTCTATAAACAAAAAACATGACAAGACAAAACAGAAATGACCCTAAACCAGCTAAATCCAAACCACCTAAGCCCATTAACCTCTCCTTCACTAATATCCGAGGCATTCGTACTAACTTTGCTAGTGTAGAAGCGTTCCTGCATGAAAAGTCCCCAGACATCCTCGCGCTCTGCGAAACTAACCTCAACTCAGCTATTCCCTCCTCTGACCTCTTCATCCCTGGTTATCTTCCCCTTTTAAGGAAGGATTCTACTGTCCACATGCATGGGCTGGGTGTTTATGTCAGCGAACACCTCCCCATAACTAGGGTGACTTCACTCGAATCTACTGACCACCAATACATATGTCTCCGCTTGTCTCTCCTCAGTTCGGTTAGCTACCTATTCTTCCTTTACCGTTCTCCCTCCTCTCCTGACTGCTCCCTACTAGATAGCATTGCCGACGACATAGATAAGGCTATTTCCTATCACCCATTTGCCCACATATTTGTATTTGGAGACCTCAATGCCCATCACTCTGAGTGGCTTGAAAACGCTGTTACTGATTCGGCGGGCATTCACGCCGTGAACTTTGCTATTTCCCAATCCCTTACGCAAGTGGTGGACTTCCCCACTCGCTTCCCAAGCACACCCTCGGGTCATTCCTCACTGCTAGATATATGTTTCACCTCTGCGCCCGACGCCTGTCAAGTCTCGCAGCTTTGCCCTCTCGGCAACTCCGACCACGCTGTAGTCTCCCTCAGTATTTCTTTCCAATCTCACTCCCCCCAGGATCCCCCTACTCATAGAACCTCCTACCTCTACCAAAAAGCTGACTGGGATGCCTTTCGCGATTTCCTCTGCGACGTCCCCTGGGGAAAAGTGTTTGACCTATCAGTTGATGACTGTGCCTCTGAGGTCTCGTCATGGGTGAAAGCTGGCATTGATGCCTTCATACCCACCAGGAAGTATTGCTTAAAACCTCATTCCTCTCCGTGGTTCTCTCCGGCCTGCTCAGCCGCCATTGCCCACAGGAACCATTACTTCCATCTATTCCAGAGACAGCCAACTGATCACAATAGGCGCCTGTTCACATCCGCTCGCAGTGAGTGCAAGAGAACCCTAAATGACGCCAAACAGTTGTTTGCGGAGAGAATGCGACAGCACATAGCTGACCGCAAGTTCGGCTCCAAGGACTATTGGAGGATTTGTAAACGGGTGCTCAACAATAGGAAATCCTCAATACCTCCCTTAATCCATGGATTTGACGTTCTCACGTCATCTGCTGAGAAAGCTGAGTGCTTTGCCCGCAGATTCTCATCCAACTCCACACTCGACTCGTCCGGAGTGCACCCACCCGACTTCCCTATTAGAACTGAGGCCAAACTGCATGACGTATATATTACCCCGACAATAGTATCCAGAGTAATTTCAAAACTCGACCCCCATAAGGCGTGTGGAGACGATGGAATCCCGGTGATAGTCCTTAAGAGGTGTGTCCCTGAACTTTCCCCTGTCCTCTCTAAACTGTTTAACTACTGCCTTTCTGCTTCCTGCTTTCCTGCATGCTGGAAATTCTCCTCAGTCGTTCCTGTCTTTAAGAACTGTGGTGAACCCTCGGACCCATCCAACTATCGCCCGATCAGTCTTCTACCAATATTCGGGAAAGTGTTCGAGGCTATAATAAATGCTGAAATAGTTCATCATCTCACCGCCCACAAACTGTTCTCCGACAGGCAATATGGATTCCGATTTGACAGGTCCACAGCCGACCTGCTAACTACTGTAACGGAGTACATGCTACAGGCCCTTGATGAGTCTGACGAGGCTCGCGCGGTTGCTCTGGATATCTCCAAGGCTTTCGACAGGGTTTGGCACCCTGGCCTCCTATGCAAACTACGCGGTTATGGTATTACCGGTCGCCTGCTTGACCTAATCCAATCTTTCTTAAATAACCGCAAAATGAAGGTCGTTCTGAATGGGCGTGCCTCTTCGTCCTACAGCACGAATGCTGGTGTCCCACAAGGCTCTATCCTGGGCCCAACGCTCTTCCTTATTTTCATCAACGACCTCCCAGATGAGATCAGGTCCCAAGTAGGCATCTACGCAGATGACACTACAATATACTCCCGCTCCAGTAAGAAACCTGTCGTGGCGGACAGACAAAATCTCGCTGCTGACCTTGAGCGGGATCTACACTCTGTGGTGAACTGGGGCAAGAAGTGGCTTGTCAACTTCAATTCCTCGAAGACCAAGCTGTTGTCTGTCAACCATTACAGGCAACCTCTTCTGCCTCCCATAAGCATGGACCAGATGATTCTCCCGGAGAGTAATACACTACGCCTCCTCGGACTTACCCTGTCCTCAGACCTCAAATGGAAGCACTATATTGAATCCATAGCAAAATCTACTGCTAAGAAGATTGGGTCACTATGTCGATCCAGGATGTTTTTTCCACCTGAATCCATCCTGCATATATACAAGTCAACCATCCGTCCGTGCATGGAGTACTGCTGCCATTTATGGTCAGGTGCCCCTGCCGTTCTCCTCAGTGTTCTCGACAAGCTCCAAAGGAGAGTCTGTAATGTGATAGGTTCTGATCTGGCGACTCGTCTGCAGCCACTTTCCCATCGTCGAAATGTGGCCTCCCTCTGTCTCTTCTATAAATACCTTCATGGCTTCTGCTCGGATGAGCTTAAGTCACTGATGCCTCCTCAACAGGTGTTTACCCGTTCAACCAGACTGGCAACTGGGTCCCACCCATTCACAGTCAGGTTAGCCAAACGCAGACGACAATTCTACTCCAGCAGCTTCCTCTCTCGCACTTCCCGCCTGTGGAACTCACTCCCGTATTCTTGCTTTCCTGACGGCTACGACCTCCAGAAATTTAAAAGCAAAGTTAATACTCACCTACTAACCACTGGCCTCTAGCTCTCTCCCCTCCCCTGTATAACCTTCCCTTTCTCTCCGCCCATGTACCTGTCATTGCACCTGCTTTCTCAGTTTTCTATTGTTCCTTTCTAACTAGCTTGTACTCCTCACTCTTTTCTAATTAATCTTTCTACATTTATGTAACCCCCTGCACATCAGTGGCGTTTCTGCCTTGCTCGGGGTGAAATGATTAAAAAAAAAAAAAAAAAAAAAAATATAGCAATATTGAATAATAATAAATTTCACATAACATGAAAAAAAAATCAGTGAGAAAATGTTTACTATTTTAATAGGCTGAATGCAAAGATGTTCCTCATTAATTTTAAAACTAGATAATTGTTTTTGGTATTTTTTGGGGGGGGTTGTAATAAAATTAAGTCTAGTAATTATAGGAATATAAACATTTCTTTTGTAAAGGTTTTTAATCTTTTAGCATGGGATTATATCATAACTACTAACAAATTCCTTGGAATAATAAATTTAGCGTCAGTCTTCCAGTATTAATTGTGCAAACTAGTAAATGGATAGTGACACTCTTGACCCAGGGCAGCACTACCTCCTGAAGGAACTTGATTTAAGTCACCATGTTTAGTCTGAAGTCCTGTGGAAAGATGAATGGCAGCATAATGTTGCCATCATTCGTGATCACTCCAAACATTTTCGTGATCACCATTAGAGTCACCCAACACTTTCCAAATCTTCTAAACTGTCCTCAGGTTGACACACAAACACACTGAAATTTTTTGTTTACAACATGAATGCCAATCAGTACAGCATGCCATTTTCAAATTTATGATAGAGTGAATTGCATCATGATGTTCTTCTTCTCACAGATGGTGCCTAGCGGATCCTACTATTGTGCAATCAACAAAATCAAAAACAAAGAATGCGCATGCACAAAATTAAAAATATAAAATGGCGACAATTTACTCATAGCATTGTGTGTGTGTGTGTGTGAGACCTGCAGAGAAATAGTGGGATCTGTTAATCAGTTGAGTGATAAAGATGCAACTCATTTTTAATGTACCAGTTCTATTGATGCTGCAATGTGAGAGCAAAATATAGAATTTGAGAAATGTTCAAGTAATGGAATTGAACTTGAAATGATTGATCCTTATCAAAAGTTGACAAACAGTAAAACAACATTTTATTAACTGCAGTTGCCTAAACAGAAAAAATAAGATTGCCAATTTACCCTCTGCTCTATCAACAATTGTGGCATATCAGTGATGAGATGTTTGGCAAAATATTTAACAATGTGACAGATTATCACAAAGAAGTGGATTTCTATTTTTCCTCAAAGTCACTTGTACGATGAACGCAATTAGTTTTACGTGAAATTAAAACCATTTGCTAATTCTGTGCCAATCATTAGTACAACCAGTGGGACCTCAAATTAGAAATTTGAATTCGTCATACATAACAAAAAAATGGAGATAAAATGACACAAGCAATTGTAATTAAGCAAAATGTTAAAACATTAGTAATTAAAAATGATTTATTAATTGGATGACATAGAATGATAATTAAACTATTGCAAGCATTTTTCAAATAATTTTAAGAAATTAAGTTTTGCAGGAAAATAGATTTCAAATGTGTAAACAAAAAAAAATCTAAAAAAAGACAAAAAACAAAAACAGCCTCATGAAAGATAAGTCATGAGATTTTAGATAAAATTTTATCTAAGATTTTAAAAATGATAGAAAAGAATGAATTTGTCATACAAAGCTAAAAATAACAATAGTTTTATGCTAATACACACTTGCTATTAATTCTTAAACCTTAAAAGGATAGAATAATGTATAAAATCTTTCAATCTGCCTACATTTTTTAAAAATCCTGTCATTTTTATCTTATTTGTATTGTAAAACTTGAGCAAATTATTTACACTACATTCGGAATATTGCCTAATCTTTGCCGTTTTTATTAAAACATTTCAGCCATTGTGCTCACCAGCCTTCCTTAGGTGTATATTGATCTGGGTAATCTACGGGGAATTCTGAGGTGAACTCTTTGATTTATGGGGGTAGACTGTCCTCATTCCACTGCTCATGCCTAGTGACATTGTCTAGTGCTTGTGTTATTTAGTACTGTTCAGTTATTGCTTGACTGAAAAGTTGTGATAAAAACAACAAAGATGAGGACAATAATACGAATATAAATTTGGTAAAAAAATGATAACTCCTCGTACTAGAAATTCAGACAAAAATTGTTTAAATTATGTTTGACTTGACTTCTTTTTGACATTGAATATTTCCATCAAGTATTTCAAAATGAAAATAAAACTGAACAATCACTGCACTGTGTATATGGGGGGGGGGTAATCTGCTGAAAAGTTCTTGGCCCAATAATTTTTCAACATCTTCACGTATTTATATGCAAATAAATGCATGAATACACACATTATCCAGGCTCAGACATATAATTTGTGTGAATATATTTTTATTAGTTGGCATATGTAATGCAAGGTTGATGCATCAGTTGAGAAAGGCCAGATTTTCCTGTCAACCAATTTAATAATAACAATATTAATAATTGTCACCAATTTATAGAGGACATCCTACAGGAAATACAATATCATAATATAATTAGCTTTTTGCCTGTCTCTTGCTGCTTCTGAAATCTATATTATAAAAGAGCTGATTGTTACACACACACTCAGCATGTGACTTTCCATGTGTGTAAGGTAATGTATATGTCTGTACATGTGCTGCTAGTGCTATTTAATGTACACATAAGCACATACTGAGTTTGAAAGAAACCAACAGAATGATAAATTTCCCTCCCACTCAGTTTGGACATCTACCCTACGCTGAGCCATGAAATCAAAATTAAAGAAAAAATAATTATCAACAGCTTAATATCTCTCAAATTTTGTCTTGGCTTACATACATATATGGCTGTGTGATAAAAAAAATCATAAAAAATAACAAATCAACATTTTTCTCTTAAGTGAGAGAGCATTTTTATCTTTATGTTATTTCACTGTTTATATCTATTGATATCTGTTATATATCAATACGAGTTTATTTATATCTATTTATTGGTATCTAGAATCTGACAACAGAGAGACAAAGGTACAAAGTAAATGTACAACTTATTACTGATGATGATAAAATTAATTTAAAAATAAATAAATAAATCAGATAATTATAATATTTTATTGAACTTTCAGAAAGTATTTACCAACAAATAAAATTAATTTTTAAAGTATTTTTTCTAATCTTGCAGAAATATTTTTATGCCTGTCATTAACATACCTGCACGCACAAAATTTGGAAGTCAGTTGATTACACAACCTTGGTTTCAACCTTTCGGTATCTTCATACTTTTTATATAAACTGATTCTCCAATGTTTTTTCTTATTTCTTAAAACACACAACAAGAACTTTTAGAATACACAACTGGAAGTTTTAAATAGCTTTAATCTCAAAATAAGAGAAGAGTTTGTCAAGAATTGTAAACACTTTCATCCAGGTTTGTATGATCCTAAAATATATTTTCTGATATGTTGACATCTGCACATTACTTCAGACCTTTCTTGTTCTGGAAATAATATGGCTAACTTCTCTTCTTGGTGCAATTTGCAGACATTACCACTGTTGTAAGGTCTGACTTTTTTTTTTTTAATATGTTTCATGTTATATCAGGGTCTTTGCTGTTTTAACATGGAGCCTATTATATATATATATATATATATTAGTGTATATTTGGGCAGCAATCTTTCACGTGTTGGCCTTTTTAACAAAACATTATATAAGTGTGTAACTGAATATTACTGGACATTTTAAAAATGGACCAACTGGTTTCACTCCCACTCTTCAGGTCTCATTGGGAGATTTTAGATAGGAATAAAATAAATTATGGAATGAGTAATGAAAAACAAAAAAAAAATGACAATATTTACACTGTTTACAGAGAGAAAGTTTGCAAGACTTGATATAAAGAGCCTTCAGTACTTCTAGGTGGAAAACAGTGTAACCAGAACACAATCGTGAACCAGTCAACACTGAAATCAGCAGCACACTTTCTGTTATTTAAAAGGTGCTCACAGATAGAAGAAACAGGTATTTGGGACAGGTTCATTTAAAGCCAAGTTATGATTCCTGATCTTACTCAGGATGTGTTTTTTAATTCTCATATCTAGGCGCTGAGTAGTTCTCCCTTTGTAGTTGGCTCCACAACCACAATTATATTTATAAATCACAGTTTATATGCTTGCAAAAGTACTGCACACATACTCATGTTAACAGGGAGAGAGAGAGACAGTTATCAATGATGTATAGTGACTGTTAGTTTCACACTCCAAGCATGATAGAACAAGGAAACTGGCCTTTCCCAGTTTTTCTTTTCTTTACAACTAATGCTTTAGGTTATTTATAACTTGCTTATTTTATTATTTTATTAATTTATATATTTATTTATTTGCCTTCGATTCTAAATTTTGGTATCTGAAATAAAATTCTATAACCTAAATTTAAACTTTATTTAGATTTTTGGGCCATGATGTGGCTGTAAATAACAGAGTAGGAATTTGTTTTGGAGATTGTATTTAGAAATGAGCTCTGATAATTTGTTTAAGAGTTTCTCTTATATTTCATGTTTTAGTGTGTTTGTAAGTTTTGAGAGAGTTGAGCTATTCACATAACTTTGGTTGTTAAATGATGCTTTGTATGAGTTGTACAGGTTTCCAAGGAACTCTTGTTATTCCTATATGTATTTGTTATTCTTATATGTATTTTCTGGGTTTCCGTTTGATCTTACAGTAGCTTGAGATCTTACATTAGTCTGTAGGCACTTAACTTTTAGTGGGCATTAATACTTTGTTCTGCACTTACAGATGGGGGCTGTGGTATACCAATTTTTCTGTTGTGTTTTTTGTATATAACCTAATGCATTAGCTGTAAATAAAAGAAATAGAAATATATAGAGATCACAAAAGGAGTAGGAAGACACAGTATGAAGTTCACTTGAGCCATTAAACTGACAGTTACCATGCTGTATTGATTTCTCTGTTCACACCATATAGAAAGAGACAGAGAGCACAAATATACTCCAATTAGCATAAGTGTTATATGTCTTAATACAAAAGTACAGAAAATGTATGATCACATTTATATTTTAATGTTCATACCAAAAAAGTCTTTCATTATAATATAGAAAAATGGTCATGAAAATAAATCATTAGTTATTCAATTAAAATAGTTTGTTGCATAAATTATCTTTATTGGAGTAGATAGACTAAACTATTGCCCGGTTCACACTCCACCCATGTCTATTGAACAGGTGAAGAGGCTCATCCCTTGTTCCCGGCTTTCTCTTTTCCAATCTTTTTACTCTTACGTAGCTCCCTGCGCATCAGTGACGTTATTGCCTTGCTCGGGGTGATATGATTAAAAAAATAAAAAAATAAATACAAATGCATTAAGAAAAATGCGATTTAAACATTGATGTAAAATGTATCATTTTAAACTAATTAAGTAATTTCTTAAGAATCAAAAACAAATATAAAATCATAAAAATAAAGATTAAGTATCCAAGATAAAAATCCCAGATGCTGTTTGACAATAACAATTCAACAGAGTAAACAGCAGTTTTCAAATTTGTCTGTTTTCACTTACAACAGTTGCTTAAAGGTTGAATCATTTCTTTATAAAAGATTTGCATTTCCATAGCAATCTGAATTTTGACCAAAATGAATAATTAATATATAATTTATTAAAATTATAGAAAGAGTTATTTTAATTGGTATTTTTGCAATATGAGATTATTTAAACAATATTTAGCATAATAATTTTAAATATTAAAAATTCTGACAATGTATTATTTTTGTAGTGTTCCTCTGGATTATTATTTTTAGAATGAATTTTATATAATTCAGTATTAGAGACATTTTAGAAAAGATTGTTTGAGTCTGTAATCAGCAAACATTTTTCTATCTCCAAGTTACAGATCTTGGTTTTTATCTCTAGAGTAAAAAAGAAAACCATAACCATTACATTATTCCCAAGCAAAAATGGGAAATAAAAAGTTTAAAAAAAAAAATTACATTAAAACCACTTAAGTATTACAGAGTTTACAAGTACACTTAAACTAGATAAGAATTTTCTTCACATAAGTCTGAAATGAGAAAGAAAGACAGAATTTAAAGTTGAAGGTTCCCAGTTCAACTCCTAAACCTTTGATCTGGCACAGAGAATAACAAAGAATTGAACTGTCATGCCAAATTCTAGGGATTCAACTATGCAACCTTATTTCCAGCAAATCTACTTATATATATATATATGGCAAGTCTTTTTCAAGAGACAACAGATTTGCAGTCAAATAGTTATGTCTCAGCTGCTGCTGTTTGTGGTGATGATGCAGCATCTGTTATGGCTATAAATACCCACATGAGAGTGACAGTTTAGACTGCAATGAATGCATGTGAATACGCTCCCTCCCCTAGCTGGGCAACTGGGCACTGGTGAGTACTATGGCATTGTTGACCTAGTCAAACCAACTGATGTCCAGAATATGTGTCAGACAGCAAAAATGAAAGGCACTGAGGTGTTGCTCCCGTCTGTAGTAGATGCTCAAAGTTTTGCTGTCATTAAGCAGCATGCTGACAACATGTCTTCTCTAGTGGTAGAGATTTGAGAGAGATCAACAGTTGCTTATGCAGCACATCTTCCCTCTCCAGGCCCCCAATGTCTCCAAGGGAAAGGTAGAGGCCAATACAGCTTGCCACCAGTGTCATCATAGGAGTTGCCAGAGTGTAGTTTAATATAACACTGGACTGTCTTAGGGACTCCAGCTCTGGATTTGTCCTCAGGATTTACTCCTGATGCCTTTCTCATGATTGGGTATGGCTGCAAGGCAGTAAAGGTTTAAAATCAGAGTTTTCCTTCTCTTACATGGATAACTTTCCTGAACGGATGAGTTCCATCTACCTGAAATATATATTCACACATATTTTATACTGGATGTCAGTTCATCATCAGATGTACCATTTTAAGAATTATTACTATATATGTGTATTTTAAATGATAATGTGCCCAGCACCACCTTTGTAGGTTTTCAAACTGCCCAATTCCCAGGTCTCAATCAATAGATCAATCACCTTGGACTACACTTAATCTTATCCCATGTTGTGCTTTGATTTGATCCTAAGATGGGTGGAGCCAAATAAGCTTCAGGAACTGCTGCAAATGAATTCGTTTGGGCTGGAGAAGTCACAAGAAGCAAACAAGAATATCTTCATAAAAAAAAACTTTATATCTTTGATTCTTGGTACAGGCTTATTCATTCCAGCAGTTGAATTCTCTTTACTTCATGCAGACAGCTATCTTCCTAATCCATGTCTAAAGTTGAAATGTAACACTTTGGCTGGTTTTGTTAAGTTTGGCACAGGGTTTGAGTCTGAATTCTTCTTAGGCAGGCAGTCACGTCTCAACTGCAACTGTTTCACTACTTATATAGATTTCCACTCAAAATTGGTGTGGGATATGACCAGTCTAGGGAAATCAGTGAATTGCTTAATTACAATAAAGATCTTTGTTCTCTGGCTTTTGAAGATTCTGGGTTTTTCCTTTCTGTGAGCAGCAGTCACAGGCATCAATCTGCCCAAATCAACTCCTTTCTTTCTTCATTGATATCTCATACTAATACCCTTCAAAGATGTGTACGAATTCTCCACCATTCTTAGTTTTCCACCTCTGCTCACTACCAACCAGTCCTCCTTCAACTGATTTGATTCATTGGTCTCAGGTCGTATTTACTTGCAGTAATTAATTAAATACTTATTTCAAATTTCTCCTATGCAAGGAAAACTCTGGTCCCGGAACAGAAACTTGTCAGATGTTTCTTATCAGGGTCATTAATTAAATTCTTAATTCACAAAGAAATCCTTATTTCCGACCCTGTTTAAAGTACAGTCTTGTTCACCATCAACTTTGGCTGGTTACTAAGAAGTCTTTATTATTTCATCTTTTCACTTGTATAAAACCTCTTTATGCAGCCCTGTGTTTTGATAACTTGTACCAAAAGACAAAGTCATTAATCAATTGTCTATATTTGCCAAATGGCCTCTTTTGCACTCTGCCTCTTTGTGAGATCTTAAGGTTTTTGAGTTTTTGCCTTTTTCTAAAAAAAAAAAACAGAAAAAAAAATTTCATTTAGTTTATATGTATGTCTGTCTTTCTATTTTTTTAACCCTTTAGTGCCAAACAGTGTTACAATAATAATCAAAATCAATAAATAAGAAAAGAATAAAAGTTTAAAAAGAAAATTATCATCAAATATATGAGAACATGTTTTTATCTTTTGTTGTTTAAAATATTTAAAAGATAAATAATAGGAAAAAAATGATTATTCTGAATCTATAATGAAAGTAGAACAATGTTATAACTTGAAACACTTTTCCTACAAATCTGAAAATCCTCACCAATAAAAAATGTAAATCAATAAATAAGAAAAGGGTAAATGAATAAAGTTATAAGCAGATGTTGTTAAAAATGTTTGTGTGATAAATGATAGGAAAAGAAATCTATGATACTGAACCAATAGTCAGAGTGTTGTGTTGTGGCTTGTACCACATGACATCTGGTTTCTGCCTGGACGTATAAAAGACAATGTGCACTTAGCACAGGGGTGGGGGGGGTGTCATTATCACAGACTTCAGGAAGTAACACCTACTACTGCGAGAGACTGTAAATATTGTATATACATATTGGTTGTACCACTCTGTTAATAAAGTAGTTTATCTACATTTCTCTGTGTATCTCTTCATTCCACGATACAACACAAAGATAAAAAAAACAAAACATTATGACTCAAAATGCCTTCTCTATAATTTCGAAAATTACATCCTCTTTTATAAAAAGAGAAATGATACAATTAAATAAAGTAAATAAATGAGACACTGATGTCAGAGTGAAGGGACGTGTTTCTTTTCATCACTCAAAGCGATATCATATTTTAAAAAGGGAATTCTTGATTACTTTAATTATCCATTTATTTTTACATTTTTTGTTTATTATATAATTTTGTTGTATTATTAAACATATTTTATAATTTTTAATTATTTAAATACATATTTGTTTATTTTTTTTTAAATAAATCATGGTATACATTGACTATTTTATTTTAGGAATAATAAATTAAACTTGCTAAATAACTTAAGAATGTCTCACTAAGAATTATTATATTAAAAAATTTGATGCATGTGGTGCAGTGGATATCGGCTCGGAACAACAAATCAAAGAGCCGTTTTCGAATTCCATTTAAATTCCTTGCATTCATTTATGCGCAAGTACCCATGGGAAAGATATTAATCCATCTCATCCCTCCAGCTATGGGTTAAATAGCAGGACAGATTGGGTTCTATAGCCTTGGCTGGCAACCAGTCTACCACAGAAAGCAATGGCAACTTACTGCAGGATAATTTTCTGCCCAGTTAGTCATGTCTCTTTTGAGACGTGATCGCCCATGCGTGTATCACGTATAGCATTTAACTGACTGAATGCATTGTATTTGTTGAATTAATTATACCTACTGACCTAACCAGCAAGTTATCACATACCATAAGCTAGAGAAAAAAAAGTAGTAATTACTGTCATTGAATAATTATGTTCTCTTGTAAAAAAGACTTTCATTTAAACAGTATGTGAAAAAAATATGATGATTCAAGTCATAATACATTATCGATTGTGGATTTTACAACCATAAATACATTTTATTACCTTCAGCTATGAATACTCCCAGCATTTGTTTACTTATAAAACTGTCAACTGGCAATGACAGTAATACAAATTCAAATTAGCATTTAAAAAATTCCCAGTAGCAAAAATTAAATTCAAAACAAAAATTAGCAATAAATTCTTCTTGGGTTAAGGCTGGCATTGAAGCTTTCATACCAGCCAGGAAGTTGAGACTTAAATCCCACTCATCCTCTTGCTTCTCCCCCACTTGCTCGGCCACCATTGCCCATCGAAATCACTTCTTCCAGCTTTATTGGAGTCACGCGTCGAACCATAACAGGCGCCTCTTTGCCTCTGCTCGCAATGACTGCAAGAAGATACTTAAAGAAGCTAAACTACTGTTTGCAGCCAGAATGAATTAGTGCATAGCATCCCATAAGTTCAGTTCCAAAGACTACTGGAGGAACTGTAAAAGTGTACTAAACAACAGCAAACCCTCAATCACTCCTCTAATCAATGAATTTGAGATCCTTACCTCTACAACAGACAAAGCTGAGTGCTTTGCTCGCAGATTCTCCATAAACTTGACACTGGACTCATCTGAAGTATCTGTACCTGACTTCCCACCCTGAACTGAGGCCCAACTGAATGACATCCACATTACCCCCTCAGTGGTCTCTAACATAATTTCAAAGTTTGACTCCCATAAAGCGAGCAGCAGCGACAGAATCCCAATCATTGTCCTGAAGAAATGTTCCCCTAAACTCTCCTCTGTTCTCTCCAAACTCTATAACTACTGCCTCTCTGTTTCTCACATTCCTGCCTACTGGAAATCCTCCTCCATGGTTCCAGTATATAAAAAACACTGGTGAACCCTCTGGCCCCTCTAATTATCACTATCAGCCTCCTACCGATTTTTGGCAAAGTGTTCAAAGCCATCATCAACGTGGAGGTGGTTCAACATCTCACAGCCCACAGTCTCTTCTCTGACAAACAGTATGGTTTCCGCTTTACCAGGTCTATTGCTGATATGCTCACGACCATCACTGAGTATATATACACAAGGCTCTCAACAAGAATGGCAAAGCCCGAACTGTTGCCCTAGATATCTTCAAAACTTTTGACAGGGTCTGGCTTGCTGGGTTTCCACGCAAGCTGCGAGGCTATGGTATAACTGGACAATTGTTTGACCTAATCCAGTCATTCCTCTCTAATCGCACAATGAAGGTAGTATTGAACGGACATGCCTCCCAATATGATCATATGAACACAGGTGTTCCTCAAGGCTATTCTAGATCCTACGCTTTTCCTTATCTACATTAACAGTCTCCCTGATGTAATAAGATCACAAGTAGGCATATATGAGGATGACGCTATGGTTTACTCTTGCCTCGATCAAAAGTCTGCCGAGGCTGACAAAACAAACCTCACTGCTGAGCTTGAAAAGGACCTTCAATCTGTAGCGGACTGGGGTAAGAAATGGCTCATGAATTTTAATGCTTCCAAAACGAAGCTGCTATCTATTAACCATCACAGACAATTGCTTCTATCCTCCCATTAGCATGGATCAGGCTAGTCTCCCTGAAAGCAAAACACTGCACCTCCTCGAGTTAACTCTCACAACAGACCTCAAGTGGAATGACTATATAGAATCCATAGCTAAATCCACTGCTAAGAAAGGTTCTCTGTATAGGGGCCAGGAAGTTTTTCCTGTCTAAAACAATCCTACACATATACAAATCTACCATCTGCCCGTGCATTGAATACTGCTGCCATATCTGGTTGGGTGCTCCTGTTATCCACCTAGGGATGCTCAACAAAATCCAATGGAAAATCTGTAATGTGATCGATCCCAACTCGGCAGCTCAGATACAGTCACGTTCTCTCTGGTGTGGCTTCTCTGTGTCTCTTCTACAAATACTTTCACAGCTTCTGCTCTGATGAACTTAGCTCATTGGTGCCCCCATATATAAATTTACTCAAGCCACAAGATTAGCAATTAGGTCCCACCCTTTTATAGTGAAACCAATAAAATTCAAACAAAAATTCTACTCCAGCAGCTTCTTTTCTTGCACTTCCAAACTGTGGAATTCCCTTCCCTTTACTTGCTTCCCCGACAGCTACAATCTCCAAGAATTTAAATGTAAAGTCAATAGTCATCTCCTATCTCACTAACTTGCATCCTCTCTCTCATGCTCCTTTCTCCGTCCACTCCACTCTCATCAGTATTCTCATCCTTCTTTTACCCACTTTCTGACACCCACTAAAACCTGTCACTCTTTCTCATAACTTTCCTCCTATGTAACCCCCTGCACAACAGTGGCAGTAAAATGCCTTGCTTGGGGCTATCAGTTAAGTACCATACGTGAAACACGTTTGGCCGATCATGTCTCGAAAGAGACATGACTGACTGGGCAGTAGGTTGCCATTGCTTTCTGTGGTAGATTGGTTGCCAGCCAAGGCTATAGAACCCAATCTGTCCTGCTATTTAACCCATAACTGGAGGGAAGAGACGGATTAATACCTTTCCCAAGGGTATTTGTGCATAAGTGAATGCAAGGAATTCAACTGGAATTCGAACTCAGCTCCCCGATTTCTTGTCCCGAACCGATATCCACTGCACCACAACGCACAATGCTTGGGGCTATATTATTAAAAAAAATGTATCCCATAGCCAAACAATCTGTAAACTATATAATTAAGAAAAAAGTATAGAAAATGACCATAAAATTACCCTTACAAAATTATATACACACACATTTACATATATACAGAGTAATGTAAAATTGTAAAACTCTAAATACTTATTTCATTTTACTCAAGATGTTAGCTACATCAGTGTAAATGATCACATACACAGATCAATATGCACACAAGTTCCAAACTAAAGGATGTATAAAGCAAATATTCAAATCTCCATATTAATAAACTATATATCTTACTGTATTCAAGCGTGCTTATGATTGTACAGATAGCAAATAATAGTCAAAAATACATTATTTCACATCTCTTACACCTGCTGACACAATGGAGCTAGGGTTATAGGTGGCCTATCTGAATAAATTGGGCATTATCCATCATGCCTGATATTTCTCAATTAGAAATCTGCCAAGGCTGACAAAGTAAACATGGCTGCTGGACTTCAAAAGGGCTTCCTATATGTGACTGAATGGAGTAGGAAACGACTCGTAAATTTGAATGCCTCCAAAATGAAGCTACTCTCCTCTAACCACCATAGAGAGACTTTCCTGTCTTCCATCAAAATGGATAACAATCGAATCCTAGAGAGCAACACACTGTTCCTACTTGACCTCACTCTCACAAATGAGCTCAAATGGAATGACTACATCAAATCCATAACTGCATCTACTGCTAGGAAGGTTGGGTCACTGTGTTGGGCCAGAATATTTTTTTTCTTGTCAGAATCTATTTTGCATATTTATAAATCTACCATTCATTCAAGTATTCTTGCCATCTCTAGTCGAGTGCCCTTGCTATTTATCTTGAGGTTCTCAACAAAGTCCAAAGGAGGATCTGCAATATAATCCTGACTTGGCAGCTTGCCTTCAGTCACTTTCTCACAAACATGATAGGTTTTCCTCCTCTGTCTTTTTCTACAAATATTTTCATGGCAACTGCTCTGACAAGCTTCCCTTCCCACCAAAATGCCAAAAGTGAGAATGTTTCTAACATAAGGTGTCCCACACTATGATGCAGAGAGTTTGTCTCTGAAGGTAGAACCTGCTCTCATAACTGAACACTAGAAAATGTAATTTGATTCCCTATGCAAGCCTCTCATGACACCACTAGAGACATGCAAAGTGTGACAGGAAGTGTGACAAGAGGTATACATGCCCAGAGTCCTATGTCAATTGAGTATATTTTCAACAGCCTATATTGACACTTCCAGTTATTCTGATCACTGCTACTCTAATAAGGTAGTGTAATATAACAATCTGGCCCCACCCGAGGAAGCTGGTGTAAGCGGGGGCGTTTTCCGGTCGTTGAAAGGAACGGATGTTTGTTTGACCTTATTTCCGGCAGTAGCGGAAATGGCTACAAGAGGCAAACAGAACAGGTGTCTCTGAGAATTACGTGGGCGTGCGTTGGCGAGGCAAAGCCGGAAGTCCCGGTTTGGAGATTATAAAAAGACCTTGGCGCACGGATTTACCAGACAGTCCAGGGAGACAGTCCAGAGAGACAGTCCGGACAGACAGACCAGAGTAGCAGGAGAGAGAGAGACACAATAGACGACACTCCCGTCAGCCCCATTAGAAGCGCGCTCTCAATGCTCTGTCCCTGTGCTACACGGTTCATCGTCATTAATAAAAAATACAACATATATATTTTTATATATATGCCTGTTCTGTTCGTCGATGTAACTGGGACCAGCATTCGCTAGGCGTAACAAACATCATTTGGTGCCTAAGTGACTTGCTGTTTTGAGACAACAAAACAGATAGATACGAGCTGGTTACCACGGCGACGATTGAGGATTCAACGGACTTAAAACTACCAGATAGAAAGAAAAAAAGAAGACGAAAATATATAGCAGCCGCACGACCATAGACATCAACGAAAGGTAAGTGACTCTTTGATTTGATAGTGTGTGTGTTTTCTGCTCGTGTTTATAAGTCTAGTTAGAAAAAAAAAAAATGGGACAGCATACTTTTGCCGATCTGACCGTAGAAATGAGAAATATGGATTGTTCGGTAGAACGGAGGGGGTGCAGGCAGACAGTGGTACGCCTAGGGAGAGAGCATTAGGTTTGGGGTTGGCGGGAGGAGTGGAGTTGAGATATTTGCCTATCTGTGGGTGTAGCGCATCTGAGTTAATGATTTATTTTTTTTGTTAATATTTTACCATATATGTGAAGTGAGTTTACTGGTATGTTGCTTAATTAATCTTACTTTTATTGAGTAAGTGAAATGTAAAATCATGTAAAGGAAGTTTCTTCTACTCTTTAAAGTGGATAATTGGATTAACTTGTTGATAACAATGTTTTCTTTGGGTTGTGCAAGAGAATAGTTAATATTTCGTAGAATAAATATTTAATGAAATAATTTTGTTTTGTGTCTTAATTTTACTTAAAAAGCGGCATGAACTTTCCAGACAACCCAATAGAAATATTGACGAACAACTATTCTCAATGTGATTATGAAGGTCAGTTGTATGGTTGAAATAGTTGAGTTTTTCTGACCAGTACTCGAGCCGAATTAAAAAAAAAAAAACAATCGATGTTCTACGTACACAAACTTTCCCCAATTGAAGTATTAGCGTAAAATGGCCCTCTCCATTTTCTCCATTTGGCCTTGTATTGCATGAATTAAATCAAAATTGGTAAACATTGACAAATTATAAATATAGCTGAATGCTACCACAATAGGAAAATCAGAGAAACGAAAGGGTTCTTTAATTTTGATCTCGTCAACAGAATTCGTTCGTAAACGTCAATTTGTAATCTTTACACAGATATTGTCAAAATTTAAAAATGTTTGTGTTTTGTGTGACATTTCTACAGCATAGAAATGACTTAAATGTTATCGAGAGTTTTAAAGTGTATTTTTAATTATGCAGTTAACAACAGCCAACAAAATCGCCAATTATAAATATATCTCAACATCGTTGCTTGAAAACAACTGCATTGTTTGGTTATTTCTTTGCGAATACACCGATTATATATATTCTTAAAACATTCACCCGCGTCTCAGTGTTTCGCGATGTAAGTCAGATATTGAAAAGATATTTTGTTATCAATATGGTGGAATCGGATTATTTGGGGAGATTTGGGAAATATCTTTTGAAGATATATTAATTTCTGAAAACTAGTAAATACCTTGGAACAGATAGATATGGAAAGATTTAGTGAAGGATATAAAGAACTCCCGAAGAAGTTGACGATAGGAGTCATTGCTGGCGTGGTCGGCGTAATAATAATCCTTGGAATAATGGCTAGGAAGCAGATTTTTAAGTGTAAAAGAAGCAACAGTGCTTCGGGAAAGGAAATTGAGTTATCCGTTGTGAATAGTACTCCGGGGTCAACGGGTGTTCAACACTCAAATGTCTCTGCGTTAAACAGAGAGATGTCAACAAATCAGATATGCTTGGATTCGAATCCAGAGGAAGTAGTTCAAGGAATAGAAGACATTGTACAAACTAAGGAACTACGAGTCACGGGTCCATTTTTTTTAGACTAAAATTAATATAGATGAAACCTTTAATCCTCCACAAGTAAATTGCATGCGGATTAACGTTGGAATCAGGGTAATTTTCTTCATTTTCTATTGAACATTTCTCGGTCAGACTATGAATGATATGTACGGCAGATATTGGCCATTTTTCTGTGTTCAAACATAGTATGTTTGAAATTAAATTAAATTAAATGAGGTTACATGTGTAACAATAAACTCGAGCAGAGGCACGCATGGTATTGGTCAAAGGTCATTTACTCGATGTTAGTTTGGAAACTGGGGCGCGGTTACCGCCTATAATCATGTGGTTATGCATTGAGGAGTCTACGCTTATGGACAGAGTCGAGAAAGAAAATGAACATTTTTAAGAACTTTGCCCAATTCTGTGAAAATGGATATTAAAAAAGAGAGAAAAAAAAAGGGGGGGGAAAAAAAAAAAAAAAAAGGAACAATGAAACATCGAGCTGGTAGAACAATTTTCATGATGGACACGAACATTGTCGGGTTGCCGATGTAGGCTCCCCTATATATTTTTTTTTGTTGTTTTTTTTGTTTCGGCATGCACATGTTTTTGTTGTTTTGGCGTGCACATGTTTTATACAATTGTCGGGCTTGTGTGGCATGGGGAGGAGTGTGAGGGTGTTGCGCTTAAAATGTTCTTAGGTGAACATTTTGGAAAATGGGTGGGCGAGGAATGTAATATAATAATCTGGCCCCACCCGAGGAAGGGATGCAAGCGGGGGCGTTTTTCGGTCGTTGAAAGGAACGGATGTTTGTTTGACCTTATTTCCGGCAGTAGCGGAAATGGCTACAGAGGCAAACAGAACAGGTGTCTCTGAGAATTGCGTGGGCGAGGCAAAGCCGGAAGTCCCGGTTTGGAGATTATAAAAAGACCTCGGCGCACGGATTTCACCAGACAGTCCGGACAGACAGACAGAGAGACAGAGTAGACCAGACCAGAGGAGCGACAGAGATCGGCCGGTGAAGAGAGACACTCCCGTCAACCCATTAGAAGCGCGCTCTCAATTCTCTGTCCCTGTGCTACACAGTCCATCGTCATTAATAAAAAATACAACTTATATTTTTATATATATGGTGATTGCTGTTTGTAGTCGTGCGACCAGATATAACAGTAGCAATCTTGGTGATCATATATACTAGGCAGCCATCCAGAACCTGGACTATCATTGTAAGACTGTTCATTTGATCACCATTTCCAACATGCTATATCTTATATATACCACAAATAACCAAAGCAAGTAAAATATGTATTTCAATGGTATAAGAACTGCTTGTATTGGACACTTTCAGCAAATTGAACTGTGTCAAAGCAAGTATTACTGTCTAAATCACAAACACTAGTGTGAGCATTAACAAGTTACAAAGATAACTGAAGTACTTAAAAGTTTTATTGGGTTATCTACTACCTTCCAATAAGCACATACAAGATCTTCAAAGCAGTGCAATTTTCTTTGTGTTAGACCTCAGGCGGTTTTAAAACCATATGTTACTTCTCTGTGTAGGCTCTATCTAGAGAATGGTGGTGGGGCAAAAAATTGTTTAAGGCATGAAACTGAAATTTAGAGTCATGTTAATTCTTATGTCTACACCATACATAAGAAAGAAAAAAAGAAAGAAAACACTAAATGAGATCTGACGCCGGTATTGTACTCATTTTCAGGTACCTATTATTACAAAGCCTTACCAGATGACCAAGTTTTTTTAAGTGAATTCAAACTCAATAACCCTGCCTCAGATTTAGAAAACCATAACAATTAGATTGTACACAACATTTTTTACATTTTTTATGTGCTTACTGCTTCTTGGAATTACTTTCTACATTTTGTAACAGTCTTTTTATAATGTTTACCATTAACAATCCAATGCTATAAATATCATACAACTTATACAGAATATTTTCTTTTTAAACAATTCAACCTTATCTGGGATTACTCTGGATCTATGTTCATGTTTCACTCAGCCATTGACACTTGCATCTCTTAAAAGCTACTTAAATCACATAAAACAGAGATATACCACAAAATTGTGTTTTATTATTGACACCCTTGTACTTTTTTAAAAACTAAATGACTAGTTATAAAGTTTTCCTAAATGTCTTGATGACACTGAATATATCAATAAACCTATAAAATCAATAGTTAGTCAATGGAATTAGCTTTTTTGATGGTAGATGAGAGTCTAACAGATGTATTATTATATTTGTCAATCTATTCAATAGACTAAACTTCTACGGCAATATCAAGCTGTAACTATTTCGATTTCAATAAATTTTACGTTCAAAAGCTTTATAAAGACCAGAAAGTCTATACAAGCTGTTACAGACATACACATTAACTGCTTTGAAAGAAAGCAATAAATACAAATGAAAAATCATAAAAATATTTATGGGTCATGTATGAAGATAACATCCTTTATTTTAACAAAAGTTAAAATATTAACTTATCTATAAGATACATTTTACAAAATTATTTTTCCATGGCTACTCATCAAAACTCTCTCCCAGTCTAGCTCTAACCTCCAGTCGCCGGTCACTCATAATACCAACACAATAAAAGGCAGTGTAACTTTTTTATGCGTTTTTTTAATAATAAAAAGTAAATTTTTTAAGTCAGTATAGCATATCTTTTGCACTGGTTGAGAAAAAAAATGATCTTGTAACAGTTGTTTTGCTACTACCTTTCATTAAATCTTTACATTAAAGGTTCTTAAAAACTCTTAACCAAGTGAATAGAAATTTTAAACCACTACATGTTCCCAATAATCATGAAGAAGAGAAGCAGTGCATGCAAAAAGGTTGGACAAAAAACATCTGTGCACAATTGTTGGTTATCTAACTCCTGCTCCTCAAAGTCAATAATACTGATAATTATAAATTAACAACAATTGTACTGAGTGAGAGAGAAACATCTTTCAAGAACATTTTAGGATGCAACTTGTCTTCAGGGTGTCTGAAAAGTAGCTTCTTGTAAAAGTTAAAAAAAAAAAAATTATGATTCTAGTTCAAAGATGCAATAGAACTATGAAGAAATTTTAAATACGTAAATGAAAATTGAAAAAATTAAGCGCTTGATTTGAAATAAAAGTTAATGCTTAAATAATAATGATCTCCAAATGTCAACTTCAAGTTCAAAGTACAGTTTCATTTCTCTAACTGCTATTTATCATCACTGTATAAATGGTTGCACCTTTTTGTCTACAAAATCCTTAATATACTATACTTTCCTTTGTTTCTCTTCTATACAATTTTATTTACTGACTAGTTCCTTTTATAAAGCAAGACATTTCAAAGTGAGTGAGGGCATCATAACAGTACCTTCACAAAACTTCAAAGTCAGCATAAACCTGCTCACTTAAAGTAACAAATTTTTTGCACTAAAACTATAAACAATATCCACACCCCAATATTGACCACATTACGGTAAAAAATTGCTTTAAAAAAAAAAGAAAAAGAAAAAGAAAAAAAGAAAAAGAAAAAATTCTTGACACTAAACATTATAACACTATATATATATATATATATATATATATATATATATATATATATATATTGTAACAAAATTGTGGAACTCGTAGTTTTTTTTACCTGCTGTTCATGTATTTACTTTTATAAAAACTGTAACAGCCAAACATTTACTTTTCAGATGGCCAGAGAATCAGAAGACCTCTGTATAATGAAAAAGGAATATATTATTTTTGAAAATATTCAAGGTGGAAATGCATTTTATCATGTAGAACCAAACTTCACAAATATTTGTATTAAAATAAAACTGACTATAATAACTTTTTACATATATGCATAATATGTAATTTGAAGTATTTATGCAGATCAAAACAGGTTTCTATCCACTCGTATACTGATTTCTATTCTTATTCTGTGTATCAGCCAACATTTACACATCACAATTTAGTATGATTTAAGATTATAACATTTTCAAAAGAAAAAAAAATACTATGAAGATTTGAACAATGAGACTGAACTTATGAAAAAACTAAATTAATCTGACAAGATAAGATGACAAATAAACAAAATTTTCTTTATTTTAGCATAAACATCTTTGATGACTCATTGTTCCCAAAAATGTTTTGTAAATACAAAATTTAGGAGATAAATATAGGTCAAGGAAAATATGCAGGTGAATTTTTTATAATATAGTAATAACTGAGCTTCTTGCCAATAGCATTTAATTAAATCTTTTTTTTATACAATTTTTCAAAGCAAAATATCCATTTTGTATAAATTAGACTCAAAATTACAAAATCTGATTCTTTAATTTCCAGTTTTACTCAGAGTATAATATTTGGGTTTTTATAAAAATCCCATTAAAGTAAATCAAGTATGAAAAGAATGTTTATACATGATAAATTTTACTAAAATTAGACAAACAGAATACACAGATTTTAAAATGTTAATCAAAAGGGAGAGGTTTCTTCAGATTTAGCAGAAAAAAAAATGTCAAGTTCCACTTCTTTAAGAAAGAAAAAAATTACTTTCTACCAAAATGTTCTTGAGAAGATATACATTGTAAACTGAGAATCCAGTTTATAATTTAATTTTTGCTGAAATCATTTTTTATCTCTAGAATTCTAAAAGCATTTGGAAAAATAATTAAAATAATTATATATATTACAGACAGATAAATATAAATATCAGTAATCAATAGAAGAGCAAAATTTCTATAAATTGCAACAACAAAGCTTAAAGCGGCTATTTGAAGCAAATGGCTCAGTGCACTAAACTGTCTTTAAAAAGCATCTTGAAATGCAATAAATGTTCTTTTATACAAATTTCTATAATCCAAAAAGTAAAGTTATTGTCTGGGTCAGTGCAAAAAATAAAATAAATCAGATACCAGAAAGTAACATGTGAGTTGCAATTGACCAGCTACTTGTGTTGATGTGCAGCCTGAATATGAAATACTGAAACTGGGGGAAAAGAACCCGCCTTGTCCCATGTCATGCAGTATCATTTCAGATTTACTCATTAAATAGAATTTGAAAGATTTATTTGGAAAAACAATGTGCCTGAACCGCTTATGTTTTTAAAGAGATGACATTTAAAAAGCAAACAAACTGTGAAATTGAAGACAGAATATGCAAGGCAGAAAATGTCAATTTGCACAGAACCGCATCAAGAATTTAACATTTAAGGTTTTTCAAATCAGACTGCAATGTGAGTCAGCGGCAAGTAACACCAATGCGTACTTCAAGTAAAAATTCAAAGACTAAACTGATTAGATAGATAAACAGAAAGAGAGAACTTGAATCCAGATAAAAACAGATTTTGAAATACAAGTGGGACATTTGAACTAGACAATATACTCACTCCTTCCAATTCAATCTTAATGGTCAAGCCTCAAAACATGGATTCAAGTAGAGAATAGAAAGAAATAATAAGTCATCCTCATGCAATCCATCTTCATAAACTCAAAAGTAAAGCCTTTCTGATTTCAGATTTATTAAAAACATTTATGTAAAATAGTCAAGAAATAAAAAAAATAAAGTTAATTAAAATAACTGAAGATTTGCAATTGAAATATAGATATAAGCCACATAAAATTAGAGGTGAAAAGTGTGTAATAAAATTAGTTTGCAAACAAAAATATTCTTTTTATTTTTACGATGCTGAAAAATCAGAGTAAATGAATACTGAAGTTGTTATAAATATAAAATGCTACATATTAATTTCTTGAAATATAATTTGAACTGCTTACATTTTTTTGTTTTCTATTTTACAAGTTTAAAATCCTTAGTGTATCAAAACAAAGTGGGATGTAAGTTGGTTGAACAGAAAGAGTAAAAAGGCTATTTTGATAATCAGTGGCAGGCTTTCACTTTTATAACAAAGTTGGGCTTAAAAAAAAAAAAAAAAAAAAAAAGGAAAAGAAAGAGTAACTGAGTTAATATCTAAAAATACAATCAAATAAAAGTTGCCATAAAACACTATTTTGAATGTCAATCCAGATGATGAATATAAACACACTTTGAGTAGATAGCACTGACTATGAGGAAAAATTTAAAATACAATTATTTGGGGACATTTTTATTGTTTTGAATCTCTATAGATGCAATAAATATACAAGTGATCCATAATGAATATTATTAAGAAAGTGGAAGATTGTAGATGTTGTAATTTAAAAATTTATTCATACCACATGCCCCCTCCACTAATTATACTGACTGAACTTTTCATGAGAAATCTCCCATCCATAACACACAGTGCAAAGTGTTTTTGTCCTACTTTATCTTATAGGCTATTGAATATAGTAGATAAGAAAATACTAATTTCTCATGAAATAAAAATATATTTATTGTATTAAAAGTCCCTGAATTTTAGTTACGTCAGCATATACATTACTGTTTATATATTTGATAAGTTTTTTTTAAAATCATATTTCTACAAAAAGTTGCATATATCAATCTAATCCATAATATTTAAAATGAATTCTTAAAAACACAGTGAAACTTTGAAACAATTACAAATTATTTCAGAAAAAAATTATATATAAATCATTAAAAGCAACAATTTAAAAAAAATCTTATACTGCATATCATTACAAATCTAATGAGTTTGAAATGAAATCATTTTAACTTTAGTTGTATTTCTAAATTTAAGAAATATTTGAAAGATTCAATAATCACCGAGCATATTAATCCTACCAGAACAGAATGGATTTTGCAAGTATGATATAAACAGAAAGTTCAGGATGTAGATTTTCTTTCATTCACTCACTTTTCAAAAGATGGAACTTAATCGATCACTTAGTTAAATGCTCTTATTACCTGGTATTTGTTCCAATTAAAATAGCTCAGAAAGATCATCACTAATGATAAAAATAATAAAGACACAGAAGAGACTCAATTTGAACAGAATATATAAATATTCCATTGGAATACAATTATATCTTTTATGCACAGCAGCCTCTTAGAACATTAAAGCTTTAGCCTAAAATGACTTGACATTTTAATCATGAAAATAATCAGCACCTAATTATGCTTTATACTATGCAAATCAATATTTTCACAAAATTGGTCTGAATCAATCTTGTGAAATTTTTCTTTAGCTACAGTGACACGCATAAGTATTGGATACATGTTATTTTCTGTTATAACTCTAGTTTATGTTTGCCATTTTTTCTGATATTTGGTAAGAAATATCTTATAAAGTTGCTTTATCTGTATGTGAAAGGAAAATTAAAAACTCATGGTTGAGCCCATTTTTTTTTAATCAAAATTCAAAATTACCCAATGCAAAAGTATTGGATTCATCAATTTAATATTTTATTGCGTAGCCTCTGTTTTGTTTCACTGCTTCCAGTCACTTTCTATAGTTGGCCACAAGTTTTCCACACTGATCCACCGTTACTTTACCCCATTCTTCTTTGCATAATTCCTCTAATTGCTTGCTATTTTGTGGATTCCACTTATGAACTTTAACCTTCAAAGTATTCCACAAATTCTCAATTGGATTCCAGTCAGGAGACTGACTTGGCCAATTAAGAGGACTAATACCATTATTTTCAAACCATTCTTTTGTAAGTTTTGTGATATGTTCGGGTTCATTGTTGTGTTGAAGCACGAAATTCCAACCATGTCCTAAAGAACTTGCAGATTTCTGAAGGTTCTTCTCTACAATCTCCCTGTACATGCTACCATTCATTCTACCATGGATAACTTGTAACTCACCAGTGCTCTTGGATGAACAGCATCCACATATAATGGAACCACCCCCAAACTTAACTGTGGGGATGGTATTGCACTTGTTGAAGGCAGTGCCATTTTTTCACCAAAACAGTTGTCGCTGTGTTCGTTCCGAATAGTTCAACTTTCGTTTCATCCAACCAGATTACCTTTTTCCAAAACTGCATACCTTTCTTTTCATAAGCTTTGACAAACTTTGATCAGTCTTTGACATGTTTGGTTTTCAGTAAAGGCACTTTTCTTGGTGATCTTGAATGAAATCCTGTGCAATATAGAGCTGTGCTAATGGTATCCTTACTTACATTAATTCCAGCACCCTCAAGATCGGTTTTAATTTCAGAACGAGTAATGAAGGTGCTTTTTGCATATTTCTGATGATCCACCTTAAGTCCTCTCCTTTATTTTTCTCGGTCTTCCATTTCTTGGAAGGTTTGCTGTACCATTGCCATACTTCTTATACTTTCTGATGATATTTCCTACTGTACTTAGTGCTAGATTCATTTCTTTGCTAATTTTTCGGTAACCTTGTCCTCCTTTGTGACGTTCAATGATTCTATTTCACATATCTCTGGATAATTCTTTAGTTTTTGCCATTTTTAATCCTTGAATTGCAGGATGCACATCAAAGAGGCAGATGATTAGTAGCACTATCTTGTAAGCAATTGTGTGCTTCTCTGTTTGGTCAGAGATAACATTCCAATACTATCGAAAATTTGAATATTTAAAGTCTTTTAAAATACAAACTTTCGATTGGAAATTTGAAAAAAATTTCATGTATCCAATACTTTTGCATTGGGTAATTTTGAACTTTGATAAAAGAAAATGGATTCACCCATGAGTTTTAATTCTCCTTTCACATACAACTAAAACAACTTTACGAGATATTACTTACCAAATATCAGGCAAAATGGTGAACATAAACTAGAATTATAACAGAAAATAACATGTATCCAATACTTATGCGTGTCACTGTATATTTATATTTATTTGAGCAATATGTCATTTGAGTTTCAGCTATATTATATATTGAATATTAACTATATTATAGTTAATATTTATATTCACTTGTTTATTTTTTTTTGGTAGGGGGAAAGGGTCACATGTTATTATGCAAACAAAGCATAAGTTTTAAAGTTTTTATTTATAAATAAATTCAGAAGAAGCAAAATGAAACTTCCTCTGGAAAATGAGAATTAGTTATATAAATTTTAAAAGAAAAGTGAGTTTCAAAACAAACAGCCACTTTTTTATTGTAGAAGCAATAACAGCATTTTTTGCTAAGGCGCAGTTATCAGATTAATACTTTGCCTGTTGAACTGACTCGTCTTTTGACAATACGGCATCCACAATGGCCTTCATTATGACTGGTGCAATATTCAACCCGAAACCCATTCGGGTCACAAACAAGTTCTACCTTCTCAATCCATTCAGTAACTGCTGGTCCGGTTACCGAACCATCAAACTCTGGTATCAACTTCACGTCAAAAGTCTTGTCCGTCATAACGCCGAAATAGCTGCTACAACATCCAAAGCAGCCGAAATAGCTGCTATGAACGCACATGCAAGTCCTTGTTCAGATATTCCCCCAAAGAGACCTGTTAGCTTCTTCAAGTCGGTTAAAAACACGTCGATGGATTTGTTCGGGCGCAGTCGGCGTTCTACGAACTGCTCTTAAGCCAAGAAACAATCTGGTGCAAAGGCAATCCGCAAATGCTTTGCCTGTCAACCTCAGAAGAACATACATGTGTTCATAGCAGCTATTTCAGCTGCTTTGAATGTCGCAGCAGCCATTTCACCATTACGACGGACAAGACTTTTGACATGAGGTTTGATGGTTCGCAGGACCGTAGCAATCAGGAGAGGTTCCATTCACCATAGAAGCACATACTGAGCGTGTAGGTTCAATTTTAATAGCGGCGCGACAGACACTCGTGAGTAAGTCAGTCTGTCAATCCTGGCAGATGACAGAGGTGGACATACTCACTGTAAACAAAAATACTCTCAAATGTTGCGAAGTTGGACGTGTTAAGCTTGGTATGGCCAATACAACCCCGCCTCAAAATCAGTATCTTGGTAGTGGATGGAGAACTATTAGGTTTTAATTTATTGCTTGGGTTCGACACCATTAAAAAGTTAGGCGGACTCCAAATAACAGAGTGTGGCAATGGATGGTTTCCCAAGCATGGGATTGTTCCATTACGACGAAGCACCAGGATAAAGAGACCTGCTTCAAGTTGTTCGATTTGTGATAATGAGATCCGGGGGGGGGGGGCATAGCGAGGAAAACGATGACTTACCTCATCAAACCAAGCGACAGCGCGTCGCATTAATACTATCACGGAAAATGCGGCGACAAAGAAAATTACAGACCCAAACAGAAAAAAGGGGCACATATTCTGCATAACATGCTGAAAACAGAATATTTAAAATAAAAAACAAGTCCATTGCAGGAGTCGCGATAAAAATATATGCAAATATTTAGCATCCTCTCTGAGTTGTCGGCCAATGGAAAAAAATTGATCAGCCAATAAAAGGAGTCGTTGTTCTCAAAGCGGGGGAGAAATTTATTTGGGTCTGACTGGTTATGTGGATAGCAGTTCGCGAGATTGTACCGGCGAATTTAATTTTCGGCATTTTCTTTTTCTGGCTCGATATTCGAGTCTGAACTTTACATGATTTTTTCTCTGCATTGTGGAAGTAATTTGAGAGAAAATATTTCTTTGCAATGCCAGATCTCCTACATAGTTCCATGACACTGGAGTCTTCCTAAATATGGTTAGTTCGTAAATTAGTAGGTACCAGCATCATTTACAACATAAAAAAATAATAGCAATGCCATTGACTGATAAGTAGTAGTCATGTTAAACAAATCATTCAGGTAGCTGTAGTCATGGGCTGGTAGTTGATCACCAAATCAGGTCTTCAAATTTTCTGTTAGATCAGTCTGCAAATGGAAACTTCGTAAGTTGGAATAAATTTCTTCAGTTGACCAACTTTTCTTGGCCAAGTGGTGATGTAGTAGGTAGTGAAGAGGGACGCAATATTTCCATGGCAACTAGACTACAACTGTCTAAATGGACAAAAACCTTCCTATTTATACTGAGGCATCTCAGTGTAGTTGAGCTGGGATTATTTTGATGTATCATCAAAAATACTTAATTTATAATTTTCAAAACTTCTCCAAATCTGGTATGGTCACATTCCCCTCTAGATTTTCATGTGTACATTGGTTGAAAAACCTTACCAATACGTAGGATGGGTTCATACTGGCCATCAACTAGATCTTCAACTAATTAACAATCTGGTCAAATTATAGTTTTTTTTAGCATCAAATCTCTATTGACCCATTTTAATGGCCATCCCATAGACAGAAAAATTAATGGACAAGTAGTGATTCATTATTTTATTAAAGAATCTCTGTTCAGTATTCATCTGTGCAGTTGTGTGTCCTGTTTCATAGCCATTTCATTTCTCCTATTCTCTTAACACACATTCAAGATAATTCTATTTTGTATGTATGTGTGTGTGTAGGGGGGGTAGATAAAGTTTTATCTGGATTTCTCCCTTGAATAAACATTCACACACACGGCTTCTTTCTTGTTACCATTTTATATTCAAAATCTCACAACCTCATAATTTTAGCCCCAAATGATTTCTACTTAAAGTAGAAAAAAAAAAACACACAGACCCCAGGTTAATTATGGTATATTCATAAAATTCAAGTTGCCTAGTGTGGCGATCTTGGTTTTTCCTTGTTAATGTATCAAGTTTATTTCATTCCAACTGGTCATCAGGTATAGATTCACTCACTTGTAAAATCCAAATTTACAATAATTTTCTGAATTTATCTTAATATCACCATCAACTTTGAAGGAACTGATCATTTTGTTGTTAACAATACTTGTCTAACAGATCTCCCTCCTCCCTGTTGTCTTAAGTCATGCTGGTTGACTACTTCTATAAAGAAACAGACTTCTAGTTCAGTCATCAGATTCATCCAATATAGCTTTACATTCATCAATAAAAAATATGGTTGAAAAATTGATTTTCATGCACTTCTTCAACCAACTGAGGGGATTTCTCTTGGTGATGCTTTCTTACAGTTAGATCAACCAAATGCAGGAGACAATTTTACTCCAGCAGATTCTTTTCTTGCACTTCCTGCCTGCTGAACTCCCTTCCATATACTTGCTTTCTTGGTGGCCACAACCTCCAGGAATTTAAATGCAAAGTCAATTACATCTCTTATCCACTTAACTCCAGCCCTTTCCACATCACCCTGTGTATATTGTTCTTTTCCTTTCTCTCTACCTTCGTAACTGTCTTCCCTCCTGTGTTCACATCCTTTTCTTGCCCTTTCTCTTTCACCCCTGTAACTGGTTCGTCTTTGTCTTCACTCTCCCCCTGTCTAAAACTTTAACTCTCTTATGTAGTCCCCTGCACATCAGTGATGGTACCACCTTGCTTGGGGTGAAATTATTTTAAAAAATAATATGTATATATTCTGCATCTTTTCTTTTGTTTACATTTGCTATAGAAAAAGCTTTTGCAAAGAGTTTCTTGCTAGTTAATTTTCTTTTATTCAAACCATTCCAGTTATTCTCAAATATTGTCTCATTCTATAAAAAAAACACTTTATTCTTACTCTTATCTTTCTAAATGTTTCCAATTTCTTTTTTGATTGCTTTATGATATCTCTTCTATTTTTAAAATAATTTCTAATGTTCTGTTCTCATCATTCAGTAACTACAATATATTGTTCCTCTTTTGAAGTTATATTTTTCTTACAACTCATGCCAAGCCTTATATGTGAAATTAAAAAAAATATTATCAATGACTTACATAATATTACAATAGAATAAATAATCTTTGAGCTGTATAATAGAATCTCATTCCACTTAAATAAGCTACTGTAAATATTTCTAATAAAAACAGATAAGCAGAAATTCATGTGGTGCATTTACCATATAAATATAAATTTATTATGAAAACATTAGCTCACAAATCTGACATTGTATTCAATATCACTTATCACTCTTTCTCTCTCCCCTTCATTATCTGAGTTGTACTCCTGCTTCCAACAGAAAAACAAAACTTTTTTTTATTACTGCAGGATTGTGAATGGATCCATCATCATTACATGCACAAACAAGGCATTAAATAAATAAGTAAGTAGAGCAAAAAACTGCAAACAAAAAAAAAAAAGAAAAAAAAAGGTCAAGAAATTTTTTAAAAAAGTAAAATTATTTTTGTGAACGTTAAACAAATAAAAAATAAGTCCATTAATTTGTAAGTGATAATTAACTAAAATCATCCAGGTGAACAAATTAAAAAAAAAAACAATTCCTTCTTTGGTATGTATTTTCAAACTACTAAAATTCTGGGGTGCCATCATAACAATTCATGCAAAAAATAATAATAAGAGATAAAAAAAAATAAAACAACATACACAACAAAAACATTTCTCCATGAATTTTATCTACAAGCAAGTAGCATTATGAAGGATCAACTAGCCAACTTCTCTCAAAGTTGTGCAGCATACACACACATGGCTACAAAGGGACTGTCATTTCTAAGGGAAGCAATTAAACTAAGGAGGAGGAGGAGGAGTTGCTCTAGCACCACCCAAATGCAAATGGCTACAAGAGATTGGAATGGAGGAAAAAGGAGTGGAAGGTGGCCAGCAAACAGGAGGTGCCTTTTAACTATAGAAAAACTAGTTATCAAATAAATACTGTACCAGCCAAAACAAGCAATTTATGGAAAGCACAGAGAAATGGTCAGATAATAAAGCCATTGGAGGAAAACTGAAAAGATAATAGATAAGAAATCAGAATGAAGTATTGGTGTTTTTTTTTTATTTGCTGTTTTCAGATGATGAGAAGTATGAATCAAAACATGAAATAGCTCCAAGAAACCATGCTGTAAGTTTCGTCATGCTTTATTTTTTTATAAACTCTTAAGCAAGAATTAAAGAATAATAGTAAATAAGAATTTTTGGCTATTCATGTATAAGTTTGCAGACTCGACCATTTTAAATACTCTTTTAAAAATTTTAAATAATAATGAAAAGAAAAATTAACAATTTTACAACCTCATAACAATTTAAGCTTTTAAATATTTTCCATTATCTTCCAAAATAACTCGAGGGCAAAGGTTAAAAAATTTTATATCTATTTATCACAGAGAGAGAAAGAGTATTAATGGTTTTAGTAAAAAATAACAGGCTATTTGAGGAGGAGAAAAGAACATTCTTAAAATGCATAAATTGCATAACATCAATTTTTTTGTTATCAAAAGAATTGATCACTAGAAAAGTGTGGGTGATTAGTTTTTGATATATGAACAGAAAATTTGTACTTTTCTTATGTGATGCCAAAATCTTCCTTTTTTTTTTTTACATTGAAAAAAGGTACTAGAATTAACAAAGAAGACAAGATTTTATTAAGGCACCTACTGATCTGTGATGTCTTTGTTTCCAGAACAATTATAATCAAAAGAGAAAAAAGGGGAAGAACAGACAAGAGTGGTTTTTTTCCAGTTTAAAGAGCAAAGACAAAAAGCACCCAATTTTTTTTTTATGTCTACCATGCAAAATATACAAAATTCACTTGCTATACCATCTTTCTTCTTGAGTATAATAAATTTATAGTAGATTTCATGAAGTACAAAATTTTTGAGCCATCTGATATTATCCTCACATAAGGTTGAATCAAGAGTTGCACATTATTGTGATTGCTGAAAGGAAACATGTTAAGGTTAGACCTTCAACATTTAAATGTGATAATGTGATGATGTGATGAAATGTTTGAAAGTATTTCAAAAGTTACTTCAATAATATTAAGCACAAAAAAAAAAAATGCACATATTACTGTGGTGCAGGATTTGGCTTACTTTGTACACTTGGATTTGAGAATGTGCTTTTATATGTAGAAAAATTAAAGATTTCAAAAAATGACAAAAGATCGTACCTGAACAAACCACCACATTAGAAATAATAACCTCCTAAAACCATTACGAGTCCTTCAATAATATATTAATTCTTAATTATGAAACTCATAAATTGAGTAATTATATTTTATGATAACCTATTAATACATAATAGCCAGTTTTAAATATTGCTTTTTAATCACTGGAAAAAAAAAACTAGCCTCACTTTATTTTAGAAAAAATTGGTCCAAAATTCAAATTAACAATAATACAAAAGCTTTTCCTTTTTTTTTTTTACAATTTGAACAACAATGCCAAGGATTCAATTTTAATTTATACAAGTTCACTTTAATATTTGTAAAGTGCAATAAAAAATCAAACATGTTTTTAGAAATTTTTAAAGATTTTATATGTTTAGATCTTCACTTGCTTAATATTTTCATAACACAAAAATATCAAGCAGTATTATATAAAAATGAATCTTTTCACACTACAGTTATATGTATGAATTAGCTCATTTCCCCTCCAAACAATTCCAATAGATAAAATTTGAGACCATGTTGTTATCAAAGTATTATTTAAAAAATAATTACAAGTTGAAGCGTTTTCTTCTAAGAAAGTAATGTGAAAATGAGAAAACAAAAGGATTATCACAAAGTTACCTACCAAAATGTTACCTATTCCTGACACTGATCAACAGTGGTCAGTATCTGAACCCAAGTTAAAATAAATGTTTTAACAAGCAAACTGGCTCTTAACGCATGAAAGATTAATGCAACTCAGTTGGCTACTTGCATTTTTTCCCTCACTTTTTGTCTCAGACAAAGTATATATCAAGACATTACTGATGAAGCACAAATATATTTTAAAAGAAATTTCCTCTGATATATAAGAAAAAAATTTGTGCATGCTTATCTTTAATTTTAATATTTTTCAGATACTTGTTATAGATTCACAGCCTGTAATAAACGAAGACATAGTGTGAACACTTTGGTTAGTTAACAATTTATAAATATGCAAGTTAGAGAGAAAATACATTGACATTCTTTTAAGATCCTTTTCAAGAGACTCTACACTAAATTAAATGATATCAGAATACAAAGAAATCATCCAGACAGACAAAGAAAATACATTCAACTACTATCCCAGTTAGCTTTTTGAAATGTTTTCCAAACCAAAAGCATCAGTACAATTCTGTTAGCTGCTTACATTAAAAATAAATAAAGATAAAATAAAATAAAATAAAACTTTATGTAGTATTGAAATTTCTTTGAACACATGACATATCAATTTTTCTACAAAAGTAGCAGATTTAATCCAAAATCAAGAAATAGATGTAGATAGGTGGTAGGATTTTTTTTACTGGAAACTTTGGAATAAAATAAATAGACTCAAGGCTATAAAATAATATATTTTTACTTATTTTCTTTGGAGTGAGTCCTTTGGTATTTGATGTAACAAAATATTTGTTTATAAGGCAGATATTGATAGTAGCTTTCTGTCCAGTAGTGTAGTTTTGAAGTCAGACCATGCAAGGAATTAATTGTTAAGAAATAGGTCAGTGTCAATCTACTGTGTAATCAGGACAGAAATATCATTAGCAGATGACCTCTTAACTACTTCTTCATATGTCACACATGGCTGGTATCTCTGTGGTAGCATCTTTTGTTTCATCTTCTCTTGCCATTTAGCCCAGAGGTGTCAGTTTATATCCCTTTGACCAGGCTCTGAGATTCTGACAGGAACTTTGGTTACAGCTAATATCAAAAGTCTCTATACTAATCTTTTTGATTGACCAAAATTATTTTATTTTCAGGCATTCCTTTCTTTTTCATTTTGATGTGCAAGCCTCCCTGATTTTTGTTAGTTTTCAGTCCCAAATTAGTAGGATTTGTTCCTGCAAACTCAGCATTTTTTAGCCAGGTTGAGTTTTTTTTTTAATCTTTATTTGAGGGTAGCCTTCTCATTAATTGAGAAAAGTATAGAATTCAAACAGAAAATTCCTTATTTTAATTCTTTTTATATTATATTTTTATCAGGACACTACATAGACATCAGAAATAACACCAGGAGCTAGCATGTAAAAAAAAAAAAACACCCTTGAAAGAGAAAGAAAGGCAAGATTAAAGTATGTACTGAAAGTCAGTTGACCTTAATCATTATCTTTAAAAAAAACTTAATACTCTTTCATACACCCTACTCATGGAATCATTCTCCATTATACCTAGAATATTTCTAGTTAACCTTTATATATAAAGTTTATCGAATGAAAAGTTTGGATTATATTTTTAAAAAAAAGAGAGACACTATTAAATTTACAGCTACAGGTACCTAATAGAAGAAAGAGGAGGGGCCAATTTTTTTCCCAGGGGCGTTTCAAAAATATCACAATCAGACTCAGACAAATTATTCCATAATTCTTTGAGTCTGATCGTGATATTTTTGTATATCCTGTATAACAACAATTTATTAGGCACCTGTAGCTGTAAATGAGTAGGGTGTATGAAAGAGTGTAATAAAATAAGTTTTTTTTTTTAAGAAAATGATTAAGAAAAAAAAATCAAAATTAAAAAGAAAAAAACACCCCACCCCTATCAAGTCTATGTAAGGAACACCAAAGGGAAAACCTAGCCACAAGATCAAAGTGAATACATAAAATAGGTCTGCTAACAACAGACATCAATTAATTAAACGCTAGCCAACCATAAAGCCGTCCTAAAAATTCTTAAGGTCAACAAACAAGATAAGTTCCTAAATTACACACACAAACCCCCCCCACACACACAAACACACAAAACTGACCAAGTAATCAAACCCCTCCACACGCCACTTTCTTCGAAGTTCTAACCAAAAGATATACCCGACCGATAAAAACGTACATTCCAACAGATAATACCATTAATCAACAATTTCACACTTACACACCAAGTTCTTCAAAAGTCTAACAGTCAAAACGAAAGACACATTCCCTTAATTATCAATAACCCCAACCAACCCCACAACAACAACGAACCAAATATAAACAGAGGATGATTCCAACTCTTGCTCTTTCCTCCTGATGATATGTTGGGGACCCAACATTGAAACAAACATAGGATTGTAGAGAAGAGGACATATATAGAAAAAATTATGTACATGTTCTAAAACATAATTTATAATAAATATTCCCAGCTCTATACATCATATATCGAGTACTGTTTTAAATTAATGTTTTGGACGGAAAAAAAAAATTTCTTTCCTCGTTCTGCACTGACTCGGATATATATATATATATATATATATATATATATATATATATACACACACACACACACACACACACACACACACACACAGGTATTCAAGCAAACTAACCAGGTATCCCAATGCAACCTATAATATCAGAGAAAGCAGTACATCCCACAAACTAAAAAAAATAAATAAATAAATAAATAAATAAAATAAAAAAGCTCATATATATTAGTAAAAAGTGCGAGACGCCATAAAAGTTTTGTTTAAAATGTAGATTTATTGTTATTATTACTTGCTTTTTGTATGATATCTTAAGTGTCCATAATGGTATATGTGTAGTTACATTTTTTTTTTTTAATCGTTTCACCCCGAGCAAGGCATTCCACTGCCACTATTGCGCAGGGGGTTACATAGGGTCGGGAAAGTGATGGGAAAAGGATGGTTAGATATAGGAAATGTGAGAAGGAGGGTGATAGACAGGTAAGGGTACCGAGAATGAGGGTTGGTTAGATGGTGAGAGTGTTTGAGAGAATAGATGCAAGTTAGTGTGTTAGGAGGTGTCTATTGACCTTAAATTTAAACTCCTGGAGATTGTAACCATCGGGGAAGCAGGCATGTGGAAGGGAATTCCACAGGCGAGAAGCGTGAGAAAAGAAGCTGTTGGAGTAGAAATTACGGTTACATCTTATCTGTTTCACTGTAAAAGGGTGGGACCTAGTTGCTAATCTAGTATCTCGTGTAAATTTGTACCTAGGCAGCACCAATCACCCAAATTCAGAGCAGAAGCCGTGAAAGTACTTATAGAAGAGGCACAGGGAAGTCACGTCACGCCAGTGAGAGAGTGGTTGCAGCCGGTCCGCCAAGTTAGGATCGATCACGTTACAGATTCTCCGTTGTATTTTATCAAGAAGCCCGAGGAGAGTAGCAGGGGCACTCGACCAGATGTGGCAGCAGTATTCAATACACAGGCGGATGGTAGATTTATATATGTGCAGGATAGATTCAGACGGGAAAAATTTCCGGGCCCTGCACAGAGAACCAACCTTCATAGCAGCGGACTTAGCAAGGGATTCGATATAGTCATTCCATTTGAGGTCCGTCGAGAGTGTAAAGCCAAGGAGGCGTAGTGTTTTACTCTCAGGGAGGCAAGCCTGTTCTATGCTAATGGGAGGAAGGTGCGATTGTCTATGATGGTTAATTGATAGCAGCCATTTCTTACCCCAGTCCACAACAGATTGGAGGTCCTTTTCAAGCTTGGCAGTGAGGTTCGCGTTGTCGCCCACACCAGGTATTTGATCGAGGCGAGAGTAAATTGTGGTGTCATCGGCGTACATGCCTACTTGGGATCTAATGGCATCTGGCAGATCATTAATGTAGATCAGAGAGCGTGGGAACTAGGATAGAGCCTTGAGGGACGCCAGCATTCGTATGGTAGTTTTGGGAGGCATGTCCGTTTAATACTACCTTCAATGTGCGGTTAGAGAGGAATGACTGGATTAGATCAAACAAATGTCCAGTTATACCATAGCTCTGCAGTTTGCATAAAAGGCCAGCATGCCAGACTCTGTTGAACACTTTGGAGATATCCAAGGCAACGGTTCGTGCTTTGCCATTGTTGTAGAGAGCCTGGTATATGTACTTGGTAATGGTTGTTACCATATCAGCAGTAGACCTGGTGAAGCGGAAACTGTACTGTTTGTCCGAGAGAAGCCTGTGGGCCGTGAGATGCTGAATCACCTCAGCGTTGATAATGGCTTCGAAAATTTTGCCAAAGATCGGAAGGAGGCTGATAGGCGGTAATTAGTGGGGTCTGAGGGTTTGCCAGTATTCTTAAATATAGGAACTACAAAGGAGGACTTCCAACAGGCTGGAAAGCAGGAAGCAGATCGGCAGAAGTTATAGAGTTTAGAGAGGATAGAGGAGAGTTCTGGGGCACATTTCTTCAGGACTATGATTGGGATTCCATCACCACTACTCACTTTGTGAGGGTCAAGTTTTGAGATTATCTTAGAGACCAGCGAGAGTGTAATGTTGATGTTATTCAGTTGAGCCTTAGTTCTAGGTGGGAAGTCGGGAGTAGGTACTCCTGACGAATCCATTGTCGAATTGGTAGAGAATCGACGAGCAAAGCATTTTGAGTCCAAAGTTCACTCTTCAGGCAAATAAACTTGTAACTTTACATACTGAAATACGTTTGTCTTTCTGATGGCCCCCATTATCATATATATATATATATATATATATATATATATATATATATATGATATTCCAGCCATCAGAAAAACAAACGGATCTTGATATGTAAAGCCACAAGTTTATTTGCCTGAAGAGAGTCAACTTTGAACTCAAAACATGTGTAGCGACACAAATACCATTATGGACACTTAAGATATCAAAATGCAAGTAATATTAATAATAACAATAAATCTACACTTTAAACAAAATGTTCACAGCATCTTGCACTTTTTTTTTCTTCTATACCAATTTCTCCCGTTGGAGCAACCCCATTTCTGTTTATATATATATATATATATATATATATATATATATATATATATAGGATAAGGAAGTGAAAAAACAGATTAAAACAAACTGTTCATGCATTTTTATAAAGAGTGCTCGATACAAAGTAGAGCCTAATATTGTAATTTTGTTATTACAATAGTTAATAAAAGCATTATATCACTACACAAAAATTTTCATGATTCATAACAATACTGTTCTTCAGGTGATATTTTAAAATAAATGATGAAAATGATTTGTTTAGAAAATGTTAGATGAATTTATAGTTGAGAAAATTAGGGATTGATAGTTGAAGAATATGCTTGTGGGTGTGTCAATATTGTTCAATCAAAAATGAGAATTAGGTTGAACTATGAAGATGAAGATTTGGGTCATGAAAGACAACAGAGTTGTGGTGCAATGGATATTAATTCAGAACGACAAATCGGGGAGCCGAGTTCAAATTCCAGTTGAATTTATTGCATTCACTTAAGCACAAATACCCTTGGGAAAGGTATTAATCTGTTTCTTTCCTCCAGTTATTGGTTAAATAATAGGACAGATTGGCTTCTATAGCCTTGGCTAGCAATCAAGTCTACTGCAGAAAGCAATGGAACCTACTGCGAGATAATCTTCTGTCCAGTCAGTCATGTCTCTTTTGAGACATGATCACCCAAAGCGTGTATCATGTATGGCACTTAACTAAGATTACATAGTGGGACCATACATTATTTAAATGGGCAGACAATTTTTAACAGCAGGATGGATTTCAGGTTTTTAAAAATTTGATTATGAGTTAAAGAGGCTGGAATGTTTAGGTTAGAATTAGAATTAAATAATTATGCTATACTAAGGTATATTGTAGTTATGTAAACCAAATAAGCATTGTCTGGGTCATTTATTTTAGTAAAATAATTTTTAATTTTTAAGTTATATTGGGGGCATAAGTTATAAATGATCAATTATAATTAGTTAAATTTTAGAGAAAAATATTTTTGATGTTTACATAAAACTATCACTTCATCTCTATGATTCAGTAGTACTTTATTTTTAGGGAACCTTAAAATCTGCAGCTTTTCATTCAGGCACAGAGGGCAGAGGTCATAGAATGACTTACAGATTCTTGTTTTTTTCCAGAATTTTACATTTTATTTTGGGGGTTTTGTTTGTATATTAACTTCCAAAAACACGTAGAAAAGGATGTCTGGTTTCGATATGTGTTATTTTTTAAGGAAGTTAAATGCAAATACCAACGCTGCTTAAAAGTGTTCTTAGTAGATACAATGTAAACTTTTTTAATAGTTGGGTTTTCATTTGATGTTATAGTACATTGGTGCACAATAGAATTTGTTAGACACCAATTTTCCAGTGGCAATTGTTAAGATTTCGAAAATTACATAAGTTTGTATTATTGTTATTTTCATTATTTGGATAATTATTGTTATTTTGGTTTACATGCTGAATTAAGATTTTATTATGATTTTTAATTTTTTTTTTTCAGATTATTTGCACAACTATAACCTAATTTAAGGGTATTTTTATTAAAATTTACTTAGAGGGTTATTATTAGGGAAATGTTTCTCAATTAAATTGAGGAACTTCAGCCCTAACTTAGTGCTAAACATCTGATTAAAAAGAGGTGTATACCAAATGATTTTTCTATTTCTTTTTTTCCTGTTATAGTCATATTTTTTTTATAAATGATTTTTATAGCCACTATTCTTTAGTGCATTATTATAAAAATCTCTATGTTTATAAAATACTTCTTCACTAGAAGAGTTATTACTAATTCTATATTCTATGGAGGAGGGTACATGTGAGATTACATAAAGCAAATAAACCAATGAGATTGAAAGACACTGTGGAGTCTAATGCACCCATTGTAATGTCAAATTGGTCACCAGAATTATTTTTTATCCATTGTTCTTAGTTGTGGATGAGAACAGATGTCTTAAAAATAAATGTCCCACAAAAATATTTACTTCGTTTTCATAACTACAATATACTTTAGTATAGCATAATTATTTAATTCTAGTTTTAACCTAAACATTCCAGCCCCTTTAACTTGTGAGGTAGTAAATGATCAAATTTTAAAAATAACCTGAAATCGAACCTGCTGTTAAAAATTATTGTCTACCCAATAAAATAATGTATGGTCCCACTATGTATCTTACCCAGACAAAATTAAAAAGTGTCATGCCATGACATCTGGCTACTCTGTTGTCTTCTGAGACCCAAATATTCAACTTCATAGTTGAACCTAATTCTCATTTTTGAGTAAACAATATTGACACATCTACAAGCATATTCTCCAGCTATCACTCCCTAATTTTCTAAATAGCCATAAATTCATCTAATATTTTTTAAATAAATCATTTTCACCATTTATTTAAAAAATATTTAAAAATCACTTGAAAAAGAACAGTATTGTTCTGAAACACAAACATTTTTGTATAGTCATATGATGCTTTTATAAACTATTGTAATAACAAGATTATATATATATATATATATATATATATATAAAAGAACAAACAGGAAACATTATCAATCTAACATGTTTCACTTTTATTAAAGTTTGAGAGAAAACACAAAATGACAGAATTTTTTGTATTTTCAATTTTGTTTGAATTGATTCTCATTGGTCAGTCATGTATAAAAATGAATAAAAATAAAGTAAAATAAAGTTTTAAAAAAAGTTTTCAATGAACTGATTTAAAACCCAACAACACCGACAGACATTCTCTTGAGTCTGAACATTAAAGGTGAGAAGGTAATTTGATTCATGGTTCCCACAAATTTAAAAAAAAAAAGTATCAATGTACACAAAAGAAATCTTGTACATATTTTATCAAATGCATTTGTTACACATAAAAATAAATTGAACTACAACTTTTATCTAAAGAATGTCACACTTATTAAAAGAGAAAGTAACTTACTTAGAAAATTCTCAAGAGTGCTGCTATCAAATCTCATCAAAACATAAATCTATGCTCCAGAAAAAATGTTAAAAACTTAAAAGAAAACAGTTTAATTCATAACTTCGTGTTATTTAAAATATACAGGTGTAATGAATAAATTGTCACCATTTTAATTTTGTGTATACACATTTTTGTTGACAGCACAGTATAGTAGGGTCAGTTTGGCACTGCCCATGAAAGAAATAGCACCATGATGCAATTCACGCCACCAGAAATCTGGAAATTGCATGCTGTACTGCTTGGCATTTGCATTGGAAGCTCCAATACAAACATTCCAGAGTGTTTGGGTGTCAATGTGATGAGAGTGCAGAGGATTTTGAATGAATTGGATGATTATAAAAGGTATGACAGCATTGTTCTGATAAGAAAAGAAGTCCCAAATTTGTTGACAAAGGCCACAAAATCAATACAGAGGCTTACATCAAGTGCCTTGAGAAGGTGGTGTTGCTGCCCCAGGTCAATAGAATGACTGATAGAAGACCCTATGTCTTGCAATAGGACACTGCACCATGCCACACAAGCAGGAGAACCCAGTCATGCTGTCAGACAATTTCTATGACCACATCATCCCTTACATTTGACTACCTAACTGCCCAGACTGCAACCTCCTTGATTATTACATTTGGGATGCTGTTGAGTGAGAGACCAACAATAATCCTTGTAACATCAACGGTGAATTAAAGGCAAGGATCATGGCAGCATTCACCAACTTAAAAAGGTAACTGTCCAGAAGAATTTCAGAAGATTCCAAAGTCCCCTGGAGGCCATGGTTGAAGCTAACAGTGATTTTTTTTTTTTTGGGGGGGGGGGGGTTACTTTAATATTTTAAGATATTTGTGTAATTTTAGTAAATATAACTGTTAAAAAGAGATGTAAGTGTTATTTTCATTTTTGTGTAAGTTAGAAGACAATTTTTCCATCGCACCCTGTATAATCAGGAACTAAAATAATTTAAATATTAGTTTTCATAAAAAATTTCAAATTCCATCTATTAGACAAATTATATCTCTTAGCATCCTCCATAGCAAAACATTTCAGCTAACCTGTTGAATATTTAAGGGTTTCTTAAATTTAAAAATTTTGTAAACTAATAACATTTTTGCTCTTGTCTATAAATACTTGTTACAAAATGAAATCTTTGCATTTCCCTCCACTTTATTTTATATATAATTTGTATATTCCTTTTCTTGGGTATATTCTAACTATTTTTAAAAGAGCTCTTTAATACATGTAAATATAACATCTTTCTTATTATTTACCCACCGTTTCATGCACTGTGATTTAAAAACAAAAAAAAACAAAAAAAACAAAAAAAAAACTAAAAAAAAAACAAAAAAAAGTCAAAAACAAAAACAAAAACAAAAAATGTTTGTTATCATTGGATACTCTTTAAATGGAAAACATCAGTAATAAAATAAACTATAATAAAAACAAAAAAAAACAAGAGGAAGATATGGTGATCTATGTAGGCACAATGACCTACATCATTTGAAAAGTGTGAAAAAGTAGGCACAATGACCTACATCATTTGAAAAGTGTGAAAAACTTTAAAAATAAGGACTTTCCAACAGTAACAAATACCTATTAAATCTGTTAAAGGGTAAATAGAAAATTATCTTTTTGTGTGCATGTAGGTGTCAAATATAAAAACATTTTTATTTTTCAAAATGAAAACCTTATTTATTATATAAATCCTAAACTGATAAAATGTTACTGTTTCCTTAACATTTTTAGGTAACACAACTGAAATTCTTATATATATATATATATATATATATATATGTATATATATGATTAGCTTAACAGGTAATGACTAGAATATGTATGCAGCTAGATCACTGAAAGGAGAAAAGGTAAGAAAAGGTAATTTCTAAAAGCAATTATCACTATTTTTTTTTGTTATTCATGAATATAGAAACATCAAAATTTCATAAATTATGATCTGAAAGGCTGTAAATTAAAAAAAAAACAACAACAACAAAAAACAGATGACAAAAGAGCATCACAATTACAAAACCTGGCCCAGATATCCATATGTAATTAAATGAAAAATAGGAAATATCACAAAATAAATTCAAAAAGTGATCTTACCTGATAGTTCAGCCATACTCTTAAGCAGGGTTTGCATAAATCCTTCAAAATTAAACAAAATATTCCTTTCTGGGAACACATTTCTAAAAAAAAAAAAAAAAAAAAAAAAAATGAAATATTAAAAATGATTATGCATATAAATATTCCTATTCTTAAATTAATTCTTGATTAAGAATCCCCCCACCATATTTTTAATGTACAATATAGAAACAATGCTCAAATAAATTTTAAATAAAAATTGAAAATTTGGGATATTGAAATATCTTCAAAGTTTTTTGCATTTTAAGAAATCATATTGAGCATTTTCTAGGAAAATCAATTTATAATAAATTTAAATAAAGTGAACACCCCTTATTAACTTAAAATATAATTAAAAAATAATTTCATAATCTAGATCAGTGGTGCTGTGTGCCTCATAGGTGCAGTGGAAGAGGATAGCAGGTGAGATAGAATCATTGAAAAACAATCAAAGATTTAGAAACAGTCTTAAAAAACTACATATGCCAAAAATAAATGTGATTTCAAAATTTAAAATATTATTATGGATTACTTGTAATTCTGATTTTATTATCGTGATATTTTTGCATTGTACCAAATATTAAGAATATAGTAACTAGGATCTGCAAATTGAAGGAGAGAGTTATCAATAATAATGTTCTGACTTTGAATATGCATTTAACACCTCTAACCCTCTCTTGTTTTTTTTATTTTTACATGTACTTTTTATCACATAAAATTTGGTGAGGTGTGAGCAAATTTTTCATTCCAAAAATGCATTCCAGAGGAAAAAGAAAAATTAAATACAGATTTTTAGATGATTCACTTCACATAAAAGAAAACTGGAAAAAAAAAAACATTTTTCTGGTTGCAGTGCCAATTGTACAAATCAACCATTTGATCATCTATGTAAAAAGCTTTAGTAAAATAGAATCCAGACAACTAGCAGAGTCAAAATAATTAATTAAATAAATAAACAGGCAAATAACTGGATAGAAAAGGCAGAGATATTAAAATAAGTATCTCTACTAAATTGCTGAAAAAACAGCATAGTATGAATAAAAAAAGGCCCTTAAACTTAATAACTATCACCCAGTTCACCCACATCTATTGAACAGGTGAAGAGGCTCATCCCTTGTTTCCTGTTTAAGATGCGGTTTCCGGTTTTCTCTTTTCCAATCTTTTCTTCATTTTTTTCAATTGGAGTAGATAGACTAAACTATCGCCCAGTTCACACTCCACCCACGTCTATTGAACAGGTGAAGAGGCTCATCCCTTGTTCCCTGTTTAGGATGTGGTTTCCGGCTTTCTCTTTTCCATTCTTTTTACCCTGACGTAGCCCCCTGTGCATCAGTGGCGTTATCGCCTTGCTTGGGGTGATATGATTAAAAAAAAAAATAAAAATGAACTTTTTCCATCAAAATGTTTAAATTATTATTAAGAGGAAAAATCAAAATATTTTAAAATTATTTTTTTATATTTTTTTTATTTCTTTCTGACATGTTCGAAATTTTGTTAAAAAAATCTCATATTGATTATAGCTAGCGAGTAACCGAATCATTACAAGAGTTTACAATAAAAAATGTAATATTACATAACTCATTTTTTCGGTGACAAACATCAATTTGGAAATTTTTGCAAAAATCAAATAATTGTCAGATTTTAATGAAGCTTTCAGGACTTATTCACAAATGAAATTATTTAAAAAAAATCTTGGTAAAAATATATTTTTGTTTTTTCACATCTGTTACCCCGTCTCCACTGTTTATTAGTTAAACACAGAACTCATTGGGTAATCTATTATATTTTTGAAAAATTTTACCTTTATTTCTAAGAATCTGCTCTTAATTGTAAAATAAAAAATGCAATATAATTATCATGTTATTTAATAAGCTTTAATTACTTTAATAGATAATATAAATTTCAGACATTATAGTTCAAAGAAAAAATTTTCTTGACTAATAATGAAATTTTAAAAATTGTTTTCACTTTTTTAATTATAATAATTTATAAAGTTTCAAAAATATTTTTAAAATACTTCAAAGATTTGTTGGGGTTAGTTTATAAACTTATTAAGCATATATTATATTTACTAATCGAAAATTAAAAAGTTTAATACAAATTGTCATGCCTTCCTATTTTTAAAATAAATTTCTTTTGTGTCTTAAATTTTGTTTTTGTGTCTTTGAAGTTTTTTTTTTTTTTTTTGCATAGTAATTTCTAAATGTAAATTAAAAGTTCCTGTGTTTCAGGGTTTCTTCCCTTAACAGGAAAAAAATCTGTAAAATTATGTCACTTGTGATCGCCATACACTTATTTTATTTCACACCTGTCAAATCAGTCAACACATATGGTGAAAAGTCAGAAAGTTGAACTGTGTTTAAGAAATAGTTTTATTCTGAATTTCATGCTATTAATAAGTAGTACTTGTGTAAATTAGATTAATTTAACATTAAATTTGTTAATTTTCAAAAAATGTGTCACAGATGTATACATTACTTTTGCAAGACTTTTAAAACCAAGAATTAACTTTTGTTTACAAATATATCGATTGCTTAAAAATGGCCAAAAAAATTTAAATATTAAAAAAAATTTCAAAATTTTAGATTCCAATCAATATAATTTCTGTTTGAAATACACCAGTGTATTTTGCTTGCTGGAAATAGTAAATTTAATTATTTAGCCTTCAATTAGAACTAAAATAAAAGTTTCAAGAAAACATTTTTATTTTGAAAAATTCAATTTAAAAGTTAGTTATCGAAAATGAGTGGAGGTACCTATATTAAAAGAATTACATGGCTACTTATTTTAGTACAGATTGAAAATTTCATCCAAATTTTGGAATAAAGAAGTCAACAGAAATTAAGTATTGTTAAAATTCATACAAGTAACAAATGGTTGAATACAAATTAGGTTGTTACAAAAATAATGGCCGCTCAAAGTGTTGTATTTTGAAAAGATATTTTAACATATATATATATATATATATATATATATATATTAGGTGAATTTTGGTACACATAATAATTAATGTGTGTTCTTTAATCACTTTTAACTTATTTTTAAGTAACAGAGAAGTGTCTCAGACACTTGGTGTCAGCACTGCAACAGTCTTACGACATTTCATATTGACAAGATGAAAAAGCTCAGTAAAGGGGTTCCTAATGATCTCAATGAAAATCAAAAACTTAAGCATTTTGAAGTGTGCTCGATGCTCTTTCTGCATAACATTAATGATTTCTTTCTTGACCAAATAGTCACTTGTGATGAAAAGTGGATCCTTTATAATAACCATAAAGGATCAGGTCAATCTAAGCCAAAATTGTATAGCAAAAGATTTGGTGATATCCATTACAGCTTTCTGGAAGCCAATCAGAGCATTAATGTAGAGCTTTACTGCAATCAACTTGCTGAAATGCATTTACGGCTGCAAAAAATAAAACCTGCATTGGTTAATCGACATGGTCCAATTCTGCTCCAAGATAATGTGTGGCCACATGTTGCAAGAATGACATCGCAAAAACTCACAGGCTTGGGATACAAGAGTTTACCACATCCTCCATATTCTCTTGAATATGATTATCATTTTTTAAGCACTTGAGCACATTTTTAAATGACAAAACTTTTAGGTCCAAACCAGAGGTGGAACCATCTTTCACAGATTTCATTGCATCACAGTCAATAACTATTTATCAAGGAGAAATCAATAATCTTGCTGATCAATAGCAGAGGTGCATAGATGCTCAAGGCTCATATTTTTTACTAATTTCAACATTTCTACAGTTAATTTTTCACAAATAAAATTATGTTTCTGAAATCGGCCATTATTTTTCTAACAATCTAATACATTTATCATTGAAAGTCAAAATAAACCAAAATTCCATTAATTTTCTTGTGCTTTCTTCAAGATTTTAACGTAATATTCAAAAGTCAACCCAAAATATTAGATCTTTAAGCTTTCAAAATGTAAATAAATCGATACATTCTATTCAATGAATAAGGTTATTTTTGCCTTACTGAAATAAAACAAAATATTTCACCAATTTCCAGTAAATATATAAAGACATTATAACTATTCTGAAATTATCGTATGCCTTTATATCTGAACTAATATAGTCAGTCAGTTAAGTGCCATACACGATACATGCTTGGGTGATCATGTCTCTTTCGATCCAGGACTGACTAAGCAGAAGATTTTCCTGCAGTAGGTTGCCATTTTTTTCTGTAGTAGACTGGTTGCCAACCAAAGCTAAAGAACCCAATCTGTCTTGCTATTCAACCTAAAGTTGGAAGAAGAAGAAGAGATGGAGTAATACCTTTCCCAAGTGCATTTGCACGTAAGTGAATGCAACGAATTCAAACTCTGCTCACTGATTTCTCATTCTAAGCAGATAACCACTGCACCACAACACAACTAATCTTCATGGTTACACTTACAACATTTTGGCTGTTGTACCCTCCAACATTCTTTAGGTATCTGTTGTACAGAGTAACCTTCTCAGAATTTTCAATAAAAACCTTTACTCAATCTATAGGTGTTCCCATTCTGCTTTTCATAGAGGGAATAACTCAAATCAGTTAATACTTCATCATCATCATCATTTATCCATCACACCCAGATGGTGCATAGGGCAGCAACTTTTTGTTGCTGTTTCTATAACAAACTGTTTTTTACGGGGCAGGGTTGTTAGCCCTGCACCCAACCCCCAAACCTGGAGGACGAGTGGACCATTCTTGGTCCTTTACGTTTACAGCACCTGGTATTCCCAAATGGTCACCCATTTAAGTACTGACCAGGCTCGATGTTGCTTAACTTCAGTGATCGGACGGGAACTGGTGTATTCAACACAATATAGCTGTAGACTCAGTTAATACTTACCAATCTATTATTGACATCTAGTTACCTGGCTATATGAGTTTAGTTTGGGCAATGCAGAAAAGCCACATGGTCTAGTTTGGTGGAAGAAATAGACAAGCAATGCACAGGAGTTTTAACTGATACAAAATACCTTACGTATGGAAAGTGGAATGAGTAAAATCTACTGTGAACTGAATAAAGTGTTTAGTTCAAAACCTCCCACCCAAAAAAAAGAACTTAAAGTACAACCAACACTTGAATAAGACTGGAGATCACAATAACTGAAACATTTTCAGTATATCAACCAAAAATATACTAATCTGAATGTAAAGGAATATAATAATTGAAAATGATCAAATTAAAAGATAATTTAAAAATCTATCAACAAATAATTTATATTTTATATATTGTAATCAACTTACTTTTTTCTTAGTTTCTTTGTTATGGGTGAAAATGTCATGGAAGAAGAGATTTGCAATTCAGAGGCATAAACGCCACTTGCGGAAATGTCTCCCTGAAAAGAATAATTTTTTTTTTTTTAAATGAATACTACCAGTGAAATAGAAACCTTTTCATAAATTAATAGTTGCTATAAACAAAATCTACACATAAAAATATAATTTCCAACATATGGATGAAGTCACATTGAATAGAAATGCACTAAGTCACTACAAAAAGAATGATTTTTTTTATACAATTGATTTGAAGAGCAATTATCAAGTTATAGTAACTAAGTTCAGTTTTTTTATGTCATGATCACTTTATTCTTAAATTTTATAAATATAAGTTTATTATAAGTTACTGAAAATAAGTATGAAGAAATCTAGTTAATCAATTATTAAAAAATCTTTTGTAAATTTAAGCATTATTAAAAAAATCTTGTAAATCGAAAAACATTTTCTTTTTTTTGCTGGAAATAGCAGCAAATATTGAACATTAACTCAGGGGAAGTAACTAAACATCTTGCATTAGACTTAGAAAAATGCAGAAAATATTGGGGTTTAATTTAAATATCAAAAGAATTATAAGATTAATAGTTAAATGAAAACCAGAAATTAATATTCACAGCAATTGGTTCAACTCAAAATGCTTTACTTACAAAAGAGAGTCAACAGTCAGTTTACTATATTCCTAGTATCATAATTTTTTTTTTTTTTCAAGATAAAAATTTTATTTCTTCCATTGATTTGAAACTTAACTAAATCAATGTTCAAACTGGTGTAAAAAGATTTTAAGTAATAACCCCCAAAAATAATTTCATGTTTTAAAATGTAGTAAACATTTGATTTGGAAATTTATTTCTAAAAATTAATACTATGGATTGGAAGCTTTTTTTTATATTAGACCATGAAGCGAAATGAAAAGTAAACAAAGATAATGTTTAAACTACCTGACCATGTCAAAGCCAAGTTGTCAACATTCCGTTTGAAGAAAGAAAAAAAATGTAAAAAGAGCAAAATGTATCATGGAAAGTGGATTGTACAAAGACAATGTGAAACAATCAAAAAACAAAAAATATAATTAGAAAGGCAAAGCTTAATAGAAAAACCGGTTTGAAGTCAAGAAAGCACAAAAAAAAAAAGATGTATTTTAGATGAAAGACTTGACACTCTCAAACAAAAGGATAAATAGAAAACATACACACATGTGTGCGTGTGTGCACGTCAGGTGATTGTACAAGTTATGTCCAGTATTTGACAGTAACAAAATGAATGATATTTTAGTTTGACAAAAATATCTAAATGAAAACAATATATTTGTACAGTTTTAAAACAAGTTACATTGTCATAGTACAATTCAATTAACTTGTAACAAGAGTTACAGAGTAGATTTTACAAGTAGATAACTACCTAATGGTTAGTTAGAATGAGAATTGCTATGGTTGTAATTGAAGTAGGATAAATTACAAGTGGTTGAGGGAGGAATGTAACAGAGCTATTCAGATAGATTTTACAAGTGAATCTATATCTGGTGGTCAGTTGAAATAGAATTAATTGATATCTGGATGGGAAAAGCCAAGAGAGCCAAGCTAGTAATTTGTATTTTACTAGAATACCTAAAGAACTCTAGAGCCAGTTTTTCTACTTATAGTAGGATGCAGCCTTTTGAACTAAAAAGGCCCCGAATCTAAAAAGTGAGATCAGACCAGAAGTTAATATCTCACAAGATACTGACGAGAAAGAAGACAGATGTTTGGATGTCATCCCAGATAAGAAAAGCTGGAAAATAAATATCAGCCCAAAGTAAACAGAATTATCTGAAGGACTGCTGGAGAAAATAAATGAATGTGAAATTAAATCCAGATGGGACTGAACAGATAAAGATTGCTTTGTAGACAAAATGATGGTTTGTGGTTGTCAATCATTCATTTTTTTTCTATCTGCAGGATGGGCAGATAATTCATTGGAGGGAAATAGGTTAAGGTTTGAAACTGGATGGGTGAATGGAAATTGAATACTGTGAAAATTAGAATTTTACCAGGTAATTTTACTTGAATGAAGAGATCTAGTTGGTAATATAACCAATTGAACCCACCTTCAGAGTGAAAGGATGAAGTTTCCCAACCAATAGGCATGTGAAAATCTGGGAGGGAGTTTTTGAACAAGCTAAATTTGGCTAATGATAAATTCCAGATTTTTGATAATAAATTAAATCTCAGCCCATCAACACTCAATGTAAGTAATTCAATCCTGGTCTAAAAAGTAGTTTTGGTAATCACATAGCCAGCTTGCCAGACAGTCAAGTAGTAGATATGGGTAGTCAAGAAGTTAGGTACTGGGGGCAAGAGTTGTATATTGGTTGCCAAAGAAAACAACACTACACCACCAAATCCAACATCTCTTGCAACATACTGCCCAAGAAAGGTTGATTAACCAAAAAAATTTTCCTCAACTTAAGGAATTTCCATTTGCAAAGTGTAAAAACTTGGAGGCAAGATTCTGGAAATCAATTTTGTCTACAGGACCAAAATCAAAGTCTCCTGACTGAATTGTTGAATGAACTACTAGTCATCAGGATACTACTGTTATTTTTGTGATATGGTGAATAATGCCAACACCAACGAACTCGAAAACCAGCTGTAGTTAGCTAGACCACAGTATCACAGAATTAAGGATTAAATTGTTAACATCCAACAAAATACTATATTTTTACCACATTTGTCTGTTTTGAAAGTGTTTTTTCTTTTAATTTTTCTAATAACCTGCTACCTTTGTTCTTAATGACATTTCAACCTTCTCTCAAGAATAAAAGAAAACAAACACAATGTGGGTAGAGGAGATTGATGGACAGAGAGAAACACTGAACAAGATTAGGAGCCAAGAGTGTGATCATGTTATAAACTTAGTAACTAACTTCACCCTCCTAAAGTCTATGGAAGCACATAAGACATGTACTGTTCTATGAGCAGAGAAAAGGTAACAATGTATATTCATGATATTTAAAGAATAGATTCTTTAAATTAATGAAACTGTCAAATAATATTTGAAAAGTTGAATAAAGTTGACTTCAAATTAAAAGAAGCATCCCATGCTAGCATGGAAACCGACATTAAATGATCATAATGATGACAGACTAGTTGTTTTGTTGTATTTAACAATCACTTGCTTTTTTTTTTTTACTTGATAGACATAGTATGAGTTTGCTTAAAGATATAGATCAAAGAATTCAAGCCCTTAAGATATTTCATAACCATCTACAATAACTTGGAAGATATCTAAACTTTGAAAATAGGTTCCTCATGTTTTGATAGAAAGCAAGAGAGATTAGCAACTGGTAATGGAAACTGAATATTTTAAGAGAAATAACATGATACAAACAGTGACACAGGGGAGGCAAATAGGCTAAAGAAGAAATCAAAATGAACTTCTATTGAAAGAAGGCTTGGTGCTTGGTGGGACAGCCTTGGTACAAATATTTTAAGAGAAAAACAAGCGTGAAAAAAAAAGTTTTTATGAGAAACTGTTGGAAACAGTAAAACTACTTAAAAACCCACTTTGATTTACTGTCAATGTTTTTGAAGCTTAAGACAATACAAGATAAAACAATATCAATTATTATTAATGTTTTATCAGTATTTCTTTCATCAGAATTTTAGTTACTTTCTATCACAACTACCCAGTCAAATGAGTGTTGTAACTGTTAGCAAGTATAGCAGATCAACAATAAGCTTTTAACAACATTCAAAGACACATCCCATTTTCAAAAAAGGTGCCCTTGCACAAGACAGGTTTCCTTAAGATAAACAGGAAGGGAGTATAATAAAAAAAGCTTAATCTTTATTTCCAATCTAGAATGTTTCAGTTATGAGAGGAAGATTAAATAAATACAAATCAAAAATAAATAATTAGCTAAGATCTATGAGGACTTATAAAAAAAAAAAAAAAAAAAGAAACAGTTTACTTTACAATATGAAACACAATGTGATATTTATTGGTTATGAAATGTCTGATCTCCCCATTTTTAGTAATGAAATATTCTAATGATGTAGTAAAAAGAGCCATTGTTCAATCTCAATAAGTGAATAACTTATTAATTAGTTAGGAATGCCAGGCTGCTAATACACTGTTTTACATTTCTTTTGTTGCATGTTATCACCAGATATTTTTATTTTCAATTATTGAAAAAGATTTTTTTCTTTACATACACCAATAGAAAAACAATCCAAGATTCTCCATATAAAAAATTTAGTCAATGCAACTGCAAAATTATTTAAAATGTCATCATTTTTTGACAGCACAGATAAACTAGTCAAATGTAAAAGAAGAAGAAAAAGAATTAAATTCTTTTCCCAAAAGAAATGACATACATTGTGACATGCACGTCTTTGATAAATATCTGTTTTAACCACTTTTTTATTCTTCCTATTTAATTCATGTTATTAAATAGGAAAAAGAAAGAAACAAAAAATATACAACTCTAATCACAAGATTTTAAGAGAAAGAATACCTGCATAATTAGAAATAAAAGATAATTTCTAATGGGAAGTGAAAAAAAAGAAATTTTAAAAATTTAATAATCAATGTTGTTTAGAGCTGTTTGTCAAGTACATGTTTATTAATTCATTGTTTCTTTTAATTCATATGCATATAAGGCAATGAAATTCTTACTTGGGTATTTTCAGTAGAAACATCAGTAAATCATTATTAAACCTGTTTTTTAGAAATTCTAAATAAGTATTGAATTAGAAGAGAACCCAATTGAATTGGACATGGCTAAAATATTTTTCAATTAAGCATTCAAAATTTCAACAACTTGTGAAAAAATAAAAAAAGTAAATTTAAATAATTTTGCAGTTGCATTGGTCATATTTTCTGTACAAAGTTTTATCTACGTACCTCCAGAGATAAGTGATACCTAAGATTTAAAATGAATTTTTCAAAATGAAAAATCTTTCTTGAACCTTTTATTTTAGCTTTAAAATCAAGCTACTAGAGTAAATTTAATATTTTCTTCAAGCAAAATACTTTGCTGTATTTCAAAATGAATTTAAATGGATTGGAACGAGTTGTAAAAAAAAAGTGGGGGATGAAAATGCTTGCTTTTATCCTTATTTACAACTCTCTTGGCACAACATATTATAGGTACCCCCAATGATTCACTAAAAATAAGCATACATGATAAAAGAATGTCCCAAACTTAAAAAACAGAGTTTTATCCTCAAGATCTTAATGTTATTAAGAGGAAAGACCAAAGGATATTTTTATTAAATTGTATTTTTAACTTTGTAGAAGCTTCAAAATTTTGGTTAAAATGTTTTTTCTTACAGCAGATGCCCATAAATTAGTATAGGAAATTGTGGCATTTTTTTATGGTCAAAAGCACATTGATTTAGAAACACTTGCAAAAATCAAATGATTATTGGATTTTAATAAAAACAGGATTTATTCACAAATAATTTATTTTAGAAAGATTTCTTTTGTAAAAAATCTTGATAAAAAAAGTTTTTTTAACATTTATTAACCCCACACACACATTTAATTTTATGGAATTTGTAGAAGTTCATTTTTGTAGAGCTTAATTGTTTACATAAGTAGAAGTCCCTGAAGAATTGAAATCATTTTTTGTTTTCTAACACTGGACTCCCAGTTAACAAAAACCTGCTCTGAATCATAAAATCAAAAATGCAATAATATTAAGACATTATTTCATTTGAAAAAGATTTTAATTGCTTTTATAAATAAGATATATTATAGACACTATAGTCTTAAGAAAAAAATTTTTTAAGATGAATAATAGATTTTTACAAGAATATTTACAATTTTTCTAATTTTAATTTATAAATATTTAAGTCTTAAAATTATATGTTAATTTGTTGTAACTACAACAAATTAACATATAATGATATTGTTATCAAGTAAAAATTAATCATAAATGAAAAAACTTATTACAATTCAGTGACCCCCAGTATTTTTGTAAGTGAGGATCCAGTTGAGGAAAAAAAAAAACAATTTGATGTTTTAAATTTTCCAGGGACTTGTACTTATGACTAATGTAAACATTAAGCTTGAAATTTCATAAAAGTAAGTAAGTGAGGGGTTCACAGATGTAAGAAAAAATATTTTTATCAATATTTTCTAAAAAATAAACATTTCTGAAATAATTTAATTCATCTGTGAACAAATCCTGAAAGCTTCATTAAAATCCAATAATTATTTAATTTTTTAAAAGAATTTGAATGAGTTTTCTTTAACGGCATATCAACCTGAGTGGATTATTTAATGGCAAAATGATGAGTTTTTTAGAGTATCATATTTTTTAAACTTTATTTTAAGTTTGGTTATTATGAGATTTTTTTTTTTTTTTTTTTTTTTTTTTAGAAAACTCAAGATGTCTTTTGGTTTTGCATTTTTGAAAAGGTCCTTTAAAATGAAAGAAAGAAGGTTTGTTTTTTTTTTCTTTTTTTTAAATGGTATATCAACCTCAATGGGTTATTTAATGCCAACAGAATTTTTAAAATATAACACATCACTCAATAAATTCTGTGCCTAACTAATAAAACAACAACTTTTAGGCAAAATTCAACTTTATTTATCAACATAGTCTCCTTCTAGGGTGATACATTAATTCCAATGCTTCTCTAACAATTCAATGCCTTTTTGTAGAATTTGTCTTTGGCCTCAAAATATGCCTCAGTTTCCGATATTACTTCTTAATTGGAGCTAAATCACTTTCCTGAAGTATTCTTTTGAGATCTGCAAACAATCAGATCTAGAAAATAGGACGGGTGCAATTCAAAGTGCAATTCATGTACTTTTGCCATCGTTGTGATCAACTTGTAACATGGTGCATTGTCTTGGTGAAAAATGACAGTGGTGAAACCAGGTTTCATCCATTGTCACAAATTTACACAAAAACTCCTTGTGTTGAAACAGTTATAAACAACACTCTGAATCATTGATGTATTGTTATTTTTGATTACCGTGAGCAAACGGGACACCCACTTTGAGCACAACTTTCTCATTGACAAATATTCATACAAAATGGTGAATACACTGCCTTCTGATATGTTCAACTCCTCTGCTATTTCAGGGAACTTCAATTTATGATCAGCCAAAATAAGTTTGTGGACTTTCTTGGTGTTTTTCGGGACAACTGCCAATTTTGGACAACCTGAGCATTCAGCATCATCTGTGTTTGTATGACCACATTTAAAGTCAGTATACCACCTCTTAACAGTTGTTTCTGATGGAGCAGAGCCTGAATAACACTTATCAAGCCATTGCTTCGCTTCAACAGTATTTCCAACCCCCATCAGAAAGCAATGCTTTATCAACACATGAAATTCAGATTTTTCCATTGTTTTGAAAATTTGCAACAGTAGCTTCACTTAAATAACTGTAATTTGTAAACTAATAATTCGATTAGGTCCTAATTTTGTCATGTGCCATTTGAAGATTAGTTCTTCATAAAAATCATATGGATGGTTTTTTATTAGAGGCACAATCTATGTGTCAGGCCTGGCACTAATTGAATGATGCGTTATTCATATGAATAGAATATGTATTCTTTGTAAGAAATCAGTTTGTAGATCTGGTTTCATCAATGTACTTTTGTAAAGAGGGTTTTGTCAAGAATCAGATATAATATACTGTTGGTAATATTTTATTCTCTAAAAAAGTATTGCTAAAATTTTCACTATAAAAATCTTTTTTATACTTTCATAGTGTTTTGACTACAGTGGGGGGGGGGGTAACTATTTGGCCATAGCTAGGACCCTAACAGGTGTTACCACCCCAGGTTATAGTGGACCTTGGAACAACAGAAATTAAGAGATGGTTTCATGCTCCTCATAACTTCCAAATTAGAGGCCTTGCTGCCAGATGCAGTTTATTGTCATACCCAGGATGACTCATTGGTGGTGTGTGAGTGTGTGTGGGGGTTACCTCTCAGTAGAGGTGCAGTCAGCATATTCTGAATTTCCAGCTGACAAGAATTTTCAAATGAATTTCAAAATCAATGTGTTTTTCACAGCAAAAAGATACTAAAATTTCCTATACAAATTTATGATCACCCACTGATGATACAAAAATGAAATCTAACCAATATTTTGAAGATTCTAAAAAGGATTAAAAATATAATTTAATAATAAAAAAATTCTTTGGTATTTACTCTTATTGATTATAAATGTGTTTTTATTATGTTTGGTGACATTTTTTCATCATGGTACAGTATTTTTTTTTAGCAAATCTTCATAGGTGACTATTTTTATCTCTACAGTTGGGTGTTGACACATTTAGTAGAGAACTTTACTTTTTAAATGATTAAAATAAAAATATTCAAAGAAAGCTAACACAAAAGAAATAAAAGCAATGTATTAGCAGCCTGATGTTAAAATAAGATCAGGCTGCATGACCAATAAATATAAAATCCCATTAGATTATTTGGGCAATATAATCACCCTTAAATAGATGACCATTTCTTAAAAGCAAACAATATTTCTTTTACAGAGTGATTTCTAAATAGAGTAGATTGTGGCAACAAAATTGAAGATTCAGAAGAGAAAATTTATAAATATATCATGACAAAAAAAAAAAGAAAGAAAAAAAAGAGTGATAGACTTTAAGAATGGTCATGCTTAGTCTCAAGAATAGAAGTAAATCAAAGTATTTTTTAAAATTATCACTTCTGTAGGAAGAAAGCAAACATTTTTTGTGTTCAGAAGGAAGGAAAGAAAAAAAACCCATACTGATACTGTTTCTACCATTCCAAAATACACATGCAAGACTTTTCTCTGGTTATTTTTATTTCTTTACATTATAATTTAACATGTTTCTCTTGATTCATGACAAAAAAAAAAAAAAAAGATTTTAACTCCTGTACAATGTGAACATAACTACACAATAATTACTTTTATAAAGGTAAATTGATATCTATGACATCTCAATATGTGCTTGCTCAAATATAAAAGAAGAATACAAAAGTTCTCCTGACTCATACTGAATTTTAAAAATGACAACTTGCCAACATATTGCATAAATACAAGATTTGTCTATCATGAGAAACATTTATGCTGCCTTGACTTGGCAACCTATCATAGGGGATTTTACTGCACGTGCATGAACAGAACCTCTCCTATAGAGTTACTAAATCGTCAGTGAGATACCCCTGAGTGACCTCAAGTATTATGTGACTGCTACATTCATGACAGCTATGGAAGCAAATTCTTTATATATCATACAAGGTTCTTTGGACAAAACACTACATTATCCAAGCCTGACATTTCAAGCTTTTCCAATAGATAAAATGCCCTAAAGAAAATTGAAGAGAACTTTGTAGACTTTTGAAAAGTGAAAGGGCTACACAGATAAGAGTACTTCAAGAGGGTGAACTAATTTCAAAAGTATGTTTTGTTAAGAGTTAGCTATTTTCTGTTTATATTAAATGGCTGGATACTTTCCAAGCCATAATTAACATTTGATAAAAATAAAAAATAGAAAACACACATGAGGATAGTGTGTAAAAAGATTCAAATTCCTAACTAAATGCAATACCAAAATTGTTAAAAATTAATATAAAAGCCTTCTTTAATTTCTTTTAATATTCTCAGGTTTTCTTTACAATACAAAAAAAAAATCAAGTAATTTTACAATAAAATTTGGAGCAAAAGAATTTTAGAATTCATATAAATATGTATATATATATATATATATATCTGAATGTTTTCCTAATGTACTGTGAGGGATGAACTATGACATTTTTTAAATGTTTAATAATTTCAGTTAATCGTATGAATAATTCATGAGTGTTTTTCTAGTAACCAACAATTTTTTGCTTATAGATAATTTATATATATATATATATATATATATATATATATATATATATATATATGGAATAGTTAATTTTTATGTTCACTGAAGACTGGGAAAAAAAAGTAGCCTGAACTAATTTGCTTACTGGAAGCCAGCTCTATTATTTAAATATAATTTTGTTTAAGTTTGCTTAACAGTCTAATTACTTATAATTTAACTTAGTAAAAATTAAAATTAAGACCTTTTCTAAACTCAAAAGAAAATCAAATGATTTATGCATTAGAAGAAAAACTAAAACACAGAAACTTATAAAATGAATATATAAAACAATTAAATAAAAAATAAATAAATTACCTTTTTTCCAGGAAAGTGTCTTAGTTGCTATTTTCACTGGCTTATCACTCCACGTTTATCATCTACTGTTTTTGAACTAAATACTGCTCTTACTCTCAATTAATACCTGTTTTGTCTTACCAATTTTTCATTTAACAAAATTTTCATAGATACAGACACTAATTATATGTTAGACTTTGCTTCTTTCCAGTTTTTCTTTCTTCCGAGGTTTTATTTATTTCACAGCTGTTGTTCAACATGTGGGAACAGGCATTCTTTTATTTTTGTATGCTTTTTTGTTTTCAAAATAATTTCTTTTAAATGCCGAGAGAAGTCTCATATGCTTGATTAAGCTTTTTCCCTTTTATAGAAAAAGGGAAACTAAATAAACAGATTCTGTGCTAGCTGACTTTGCCCTTTGGCTGGATATGAAAAAAAAAAAACATAATTAATCGCTAACAGGTTGTCACATCTGTTCTGGCCAACATACTAACTGCATAATAATGATGATTATGTATTTTAGGATCTACATGCAAAAAAATTCATATTGTTGTCTTAGCCACTTTACAAAATGTACACACAAAAAAACGTTAAGCACAATAATGACTTAAAATTACTATGGTTTTTATTGAAAAAATTCTGATGGAATATTATACCTTTTCTCGGAACAATTTTCAAACACTTGGTATCAGTTGTTACTTTCAGCTAGTCTAATGATGAGCAGTACTCATCTGAACCTATCATTGTATCTCCAGTTTACCTTACCTGGAGATAACCAGTTTGTATTGTGTGATATATCCACATCTTACCCTAGACTTTTTGTTCCATCCAAGTTATGTATATCCGTATTTAATAGTATACATTCAGTATCACACCCTGGGATTAAATCATCTATTAAAATGATTAAGGCTAGATATTTCTAGCCAAACAAGGGTAAAACAATTAAAGAATTTTGTATATCATGCATACTTTACCAACAAGCAAAAGTATACAAGCACACAAAATCGCCAATACTAACATTAGAAATAGCATTGTCAAGATTTCATCAGTACATATTGACTTAGTAGGACCACTTCCACTAATAAAACGCCTGCATAATCTTTATATCAGTCCATATCAATATATTTTGACATGCATTGATCACACAACTCACTGGATAGAAACCCAACCTATATCCAAAATCAGTGCACAGAGTGTTGTTGAGTCCTTTGTAAATGCATGGATCACATGATGGGGCATTCCTCTGCATGTTATAACAAACCAAGACACTTCAAAATTGAATTGTTTTCCAAGTTGTCGAAACTAACTGGGTTTTGTAGGCTACACACAACAGCTTATCATCCTCAATTTAACAGTGAAAAGAATCCTGGCTTTCAGTTTTACCAATAATTTTGCTAGAAATTTGTAATATGCCTAACAGTTCTAATTTTTCTCTTTTTTTCATGCTGTTACTATTACAGTTATTTATAGACACTACAACTAGTAAAACTGTAACTCACCATTTCACAAATTTCATACAAGTCTGTGTCACAGTTTGAACTTAGAGATTTCTCCAAAATATCCAATAAACCCCTAAAATCTTATGTCCCAGACAAGCTAAAGACTAGTGATAAAGTCTGGATTAGAAAAGACAAAAAATACCCAAATATTTCCTGATCAAAACTAGTGATGATGTTCAGACTTAAGTGTCTGGACAGATCAAATATAAGATCATTCATAGAGACAGAAAAACTGAGAATAAATGTTAGATAAGAATAAAATCTATGATGGTTTACCTCAAGAAGAAAATAAGATGAGACAAGATTCTCCCAACATAGCCATAAAATCGTCTTCAGGTAGAACAGTTTCTTGAAAGAAACATAATGATTAATTTTATTATTAGCATGCTCTGCACTTGATGTGCGTGTGTGTGTGTGTGTGTGTGTGTGTGTGTGTGTGGAGGGGAGGCTGCACCAGAGTAATAAAATATACTGAGCTGCTTTCTGACCAACAACAATGCAAAAATTTGAATATCTCTAATTATATATTTTAATTTAATGTTTTTCTTATTGTAGCTCGTTATTAGAAATGACCCACATTGTGTATAATTGTACACTACGTAGTGTGTCCACAAAGAAAACTACAAACATACCATGTACACAGTATCACCATCTTTGCATAAAGAACTCTTGCATGAATTCATTTTATTTACTGCTCATAAAAAAAAAGAAAAAAAAAGAAAAACACACACACATCATGACATTTATGTGGTGAATTACACATATACAATTTTTCAACAATTTCATTCTCTGCAGATCATATACAGCAAAAAACATACTCTGAAAATTTTAGATTAAAATTCAGAAAATGGGCTTATTGATCCAAACAAACAGAGAAATTTAACTACCTAGACACAGGCAACAGAAAATGTTATAAAAAAATCCAGAGAAGCAAAGAAATAGAGAGAGATGTCTTCCATAAACTAAGTAAAGTATTAAGAGATAGGAAAATTTCACGAGAAACAAAAACAAGTACTGATCTGCAATCTAATCTATGATAGGGTAGTGAATGCTGGACAATCTCTTCTGAGATGATGAAGAATTGGAAAATAGTTATTTTTTTTTATAATCATTTCACTCCAAGCAAGGTGGGACTGCCACTAGTGAACAGAGAGCTACATTGATAGAAAAGACTGGATACAGAAAGGGTAAAAGATGAACGGTATTCAAGAAAATAGAAAATAGCAACTGACATTGAATTTAAATATTTGGAGATTGTACCTATCAGGAAAGCATTTAAACAGAAGGGAGTTCTACAGGAAGTGCAGAGAAAAGAAACTGTTGAGGTAGAAGTGATGGTTACATTTAACTATTTCAGCAGTAAAACAGCGAGACCTAGATGCCAATCTAGTAGCACACTTAAATTCACATGGGGCAAAGGAGAAAATAAAAGCACATCAGAGCAGTTACCATGAAAATAGTTGTAGAAAAAAGTACAGAGAGAAGCCTTGTCACGATGAGAAAGTGACTGGAGTCAAGATACCAAGTCAGGACTGATTACAATGCAGATCCTTCTTTGGATTTTGTTGAGAACCTTGGGATGAACAGCAAGCAAAAGAAATCCAATGCATGGACAAATAGTAGATTTATAAATGTGCAACTTTCTGGCTTGATACAGAGACCCAATCTTTCTAGCAGTAGATGCAGCTATAGATGAGATACATCCGTTCTACTTCAGGTCGGTTAAAAAAACGAGGCCAAAGATGTGCAGTGCATTGCTGTCAAAGAAACTTGCATCAGCCACGCTGATGGATCGCAAGGAAAGTTTCTCTATGATGGTTAAAGGAAAGTTTCTCTATGATGGTTAAAGGATAGCAGCTTTGTTTTAGAGGCATTCAAATTTACAAGCCACTGATTGGAGGTTTGTTTCAAAAGAAGCAACCAGGTTTATTTTGCCAGTCTTGGCAGATTTCTTATTGAGATGGGAGTAAGTGTTGGTGTCATCTGCATAACTGCCTACTTTGGAACTGATGATATCAGGAAGATCATTAATAAAGACCAGAAACAGCATAGAACTTGGAAGAGAGCCTTTAGAGACACCCATGTTTGGAAGCTTACTCGTTCAAAACAACCTTTATTTTGTGATTCAATAGGATTAATTAGATTAAATCAAACAATCTTCCTGAAATACCATAGCCCTAGAGCTATCATAGAAAGCCAGCATGCTAAACCCTGTCAAATGCTTTTGAGATATCTAGAGCAACAGTTCAAGCTTCACCCTTATTAACAAGAGCTTGGTTGCTGTACATATTCAGTGATAGCCATTAGCACATCAGTGGTAGACCTGGCGAAGCAGAAGCCACATTGTTTGTATTATGATGAAACACACCTATTCCTCAGATAATGGACTCTCCCTCCTATATTAATAAGAGTTAACAGAAATACTTGGGAAGTTCATAGGAGTTCTTTAGACTTCTATTGGAGTTCAGTAGAACTACTAGGCAGTTGATATTAGTCTGCAGTTAAGCGAATACTAAGGAGTCAGTTTTCAGTGGAAGATTACCAAGTTCCTAACATTTTGGGTACATTAAGTCGATTAGCAACCGACATAGCACGATTATAACCTTCAGTGCAAAAACTACTCCACAACAGTTTGTCAACGTGAAGGTTGTGAGATGCCTAACGATTTCAGCACTGATAATAGCCTCGAATACACCTTGCCAAAAAGAGTTAAGTCGCTAATAGGGTGATAATTAGAGGCATTAGATGATTCTACAGGAACTACAAATGAGGAGAAGTAGAAAACAGAAAGGCAATAGTTATAGAGTTTGGAGAGGATTGGAGCCAGCTCAGAGGCACATTTCTTTAGGAGGAATACTGGGATTCCATCACCTCTACTTGTCTTATAGGAGTCTAATTTAGAAAAAGATAAGATGGGGTTATGCATATCACTCAATTGAGCCTGTTCTTGGTGGGAAAATAGGTGTGGGTACTCCAAATGAGTCAAGCATAATGCTAAAAGAAAATTTGCAAGCAAAGCATTTAGCCCTGTCTGCTGTAGATGTGAAGACTTCAAATTGATTGAATAGAGGAGGGATTGGGAGGTGGTGGTGGTGGTGGTGTTCTGCACACTCTTGCAGAGCCACCAGTAATCTCTATAACCAAACTTGCAAGATGCTATACAACATTTCATTCGATCAGCAAACAATAACTTTGTAACTTTTAGAATATGCTCACATACATTACAAGCAGAGACAAAGAGGCGCTTTTTGAAATCAGCCATGTCACTCTGGTACAGCCAGAAGTGATTCCTGTGAGCAAGAGCAGCCAAGCATGCAGGTGAGAACCAAAGAGATGAATGAGATTTAACTTGAAATTCCCTTGCTGGAATGAAAGCAATGATGGCAGCTTTCACTCAGAAGGAAACCTCAGAGGTGCAGTCTTGAACAGCAAGACTAAAAACTTTGTTCCAAGGAATGTCATGAAGGAAATCACAGAACGAGTCCTAATCCGCACATTGATAACAAAAAGATATTCTGTCAGTAGGAGGTTCCTGAATGGAGAGAGAGCAGAAAGAAATGTTTACAGACACCACCCATAATCAAAGTTGCCAAGAGGGCAGAGCTGTATAACATGAGTCAGGGATCAAAGTAAAGAAGAGATCTAGAATAGAAACTTGTCCTTCAGGGTTACAGGAGAAATGCATGGGGAAATCCACCACTTGCATAAGAGATTGAGAAGTCCAGGGTGTGGATGCTAGCAAGATCAGTGACAGAGTGTTTAGGCCACTTGGCATGAGGGGCATAAAAATCACTTAACACAAATACATTTGCAAATGGATGTGGTAAAATAGCCTTGTCTATATTATCAGAAATACTACTGAGCACACAACAGCCACAAGAGGAAGGGAAGCAGTTGAAAAAGACGAGAAAGCTGACCGAGTTTAATAGAAAGAGATCCATGTAAGAATGGTTGGGAGATTCAAGAGAGATCTAAGGAGCCAGAGGGTAGATGCTCATAGACATAAACTAAATAAGAATGATTTGATTTATTCTGTAAATGCTTATTGTCTACTGACAATGAACAAGATCTGTAAAAGACAGAAATACAATAGTTAGAATTACATCAAGCATAGTAATCCTCTATCTGCACCCCCAGTTTTTGCGTGTGTATCAATGTAAATGTCAAGTGGGACATGTTCAAAGACCACGAGATGTCTACAAACATTAGGCATGAGGCATATATGCCAGGATACCGAATCAAAAGTCATGTGAGATCCGAACTGTCATGATGTAGTCTTTGAACCACTTTGGTACATGTTTAGCACAGCCTGACATTCTCAGCGTATTCAACACACATGGGGAGGACAGGGTTGTCTCTAGACTAGAGGGTTTGGCTTTTAGGATTCGGTTTGGCGATGCACTGGTATCAAAACTCAAGCTGCCATCAACTGTCGTTTGTTCTCAATCATGTGGAGCAGTTCTCAGCACTGGTGGCACACTTTGCAGCGTTTGTGATGCTTTTGGTGAGACTTCCGATTGTGTAGGGGAGTGGCAGAAGCAATAGGGTTCTTGGTTTCTGTGAATTTGGGTGGTATTGTGGTAACGTCATTTGAAGTGATTGTTGGTTTCAAGGTGGGAGCTGCATGACGTATTCTAATGTCGCTGTCAAAGAGAGTTGCACTGGGATATACTTGCATATGAACTTTCTGTTCCAGAATGTCACTCACCTCGATACACCAATGCTGATGACATATTGATTGAATTGACGAACTTCAATGACTACACCAGTTTTATCCCATTTCCTTGCATAAAGTCCAACCTGATTTTAAATCCACACATGGTTACCAACGACTAGTGGTGGTAGCTGTTGGGTATGTTCAAACAACGTCTTGGCACACATCACGTATCAGTTTCACAGGGCCTCTTCACATGCTTTCCATAAGCTGTGCCATGTTTCATGTGTTTTATAATTCCATGGGATGATGGGTATAAAATCATGAATGGAGAAACCAAAGATGCACATAGCGAGTGATAACTTAGTGTCTCTATTTGGCATGTTCCTATACTGCAGCATTGCACATTGCAATGAGTGTGTATCAATGGTTCCGGAGAGGACGTGTGTTGTCCATAAGTAGGCACTTAACAGTCTTAACACCAATCTCTGCTCTGCAGTTACTGTGTGGGAATTCTACCAAGGAAAACCTATGGTGAACACCCCAATCAGTTAGGGACTGTTGAGTGATGCTAGCAGTGAACTAGGGTCCTCCGTCAGAGGCCAGCTCAACAGGTTTGCCACAGGTTACAAAGGTACATCTGAGGCAGGAAATGAGTCCTTGGGCCCCATCTGAGGATCTTTCAACTATTGGCCAGTTGGAATAGCGGTCCACGATAACTAGGTAATGGTGTCCTTGATATGCAAAAAAAGTCAATGCAGAGACACTGGAAGGGGTATTCCAGGCTTGTTGGAGGGATTAGTGGAGCACTTGGATTCGACGATGCATTATGGTTACATTGTACGCAGCTGGCACGAAGTGCTGCAATAGCAGGCATTATCCCCGGCCAAAATACGGATGCTTCAGCCCTTACGATCTTAGCGGTTATTCCCTAATAAGCTGAATGTAAAGCACAGAGTACCTCATCTTGTAGGGATAGTGGGATGATGGCACAATCCTTATAAATTATAACACCATCTATGGTAAAAAGATCATTGCGAAACTGAAAATACTTGCGGATAGAGTTCAGCATTTCATGACAGAATTTGGGCATGCCAGATTCTATGAGCTTGGTTAGTATAAGCATATCGTCATTGCTGGCAGTGGCAGCATGCACTCTGTCTCATGTGACTGACTTGAGGTTTACTGTATCAAGTGATATGGCAGCGGCCACAATCACATACTCCTTGATATTACTGTCAGTGGTGTCATATATCCTAAGGTCAAGCAATAATCAGAAAGCATCATGGTTTGAGACTATTGATACTAGGTCATCAGTCAATATGAGTTTCATAGGTTCGCCAGCTGGGTGGCGTTATAGGTAGTCAGTGACGTGATGCTTTACTCCAGGTATATGAACCATTGTAAACCTGTAGTGTAGCATCTTCTCTTTGAGATTCAGTTAACGTGTGTTTGAGATATCTTCAAGTGATCTGTTGAGGAATACTCTTAGCAGCAGTTTGTGATCAACCGCAATTATGAGATCTGAGCAGCCTATGATGAAATATCTGGCCTTGTCTAAGGCTTCAGCAACAACAAGGGCCTCACCTTCTATTGGTGTGTATTGTGACTCTGCTGCATAGTTGAAATAGCTGCTAACCAGAGTGGCAGCAAAAGGGCTTGCTTTCTGTGCAGTCACTAGGTTTCTGTAAGAACCAAAATCCAATACCAGTCTTTGACCAATCAGTTGTTAGGCAGGTTCAGTTGTCTGTGTCAAAGATGCTGACACCATGCTCAATTTCAGCGGTGATTGCAGCTTTGAACTTCTAAAAGAGAGCCTCTAGATCCTCATTCCACTTGAATTGGGTGCCAGGTTTGAGTAACTTTCAGAAGGGTAACATGTGGTTTGCCATGTTGAATGCATAGAAGACTTGATTAACTAGACCAAACCATGAACAGACATCCGTCATGTTTTTCTGTGTCGGGAAGTCTAAAATTGCCTGTAAGTACTTCCTACATGGACAGACATTGTTATTTGTGATTTCAAATCCAGCGAATTCAACAACATCTGCTCCGAAGATAAACTTATCCGGGTTCAGTGTAATGCCATTTTTACCACAGATATTCAGCCAATTCACTGTTTAGAAAAAACTGTCTTCTAGATTGTCAGCCCAAAGTAGAGTGTCATCGACATACTTTGTCTTGTTTGGGATGTCTGTGACAATCTCATATCACCGTGTGTATCTGTCGCTGGACACAATATAGCGTTGTGGTGCGATTCTGTAGCGATACCGACCCCAATTGGGTACAATGGAAAATTTGGTTTGAATTCCAAGATGTTAGAAAAAGAAATGTTGAGGGATTTAGGTGTTTTTAGCATGGCTGGTTTAGTTTTTTTATATATTTGATGGTCATGTTTTTTGGTTATTAGTAAACAGAGGCTTAAAGTAATAGCAGCAGTTGGTTATCAAATGCAACATTTTTTACCAAAAACTGCTAAGAATACCATGGACAGAACTCGTAACAAAGGTTTTTAAAGGAAAATAGGCACAAAAAGGAAAATTTATACTGCCAATCAAGAAAAAGATAATCGAAATTGTAACGAATATGCACAGAAGTGTCCTTGTACTGCGTGTGTGTGTTTTCACCAGGCATACCTCGGAGTACCATAATGAACTCGACCGAAAACTATACAAAGAGGACGTTCGAGTCATTTGGGAGTGTGTGTGGCAGGAGATGTTGTGGCCAGGCATTTTTTTGGATCGCATGAAGGCGTTCGTTTGGATTCGGCTTGCTGCTCAGACTAGATGCCATCAAACAGGAGGAATATCTGTAACTGGTGTCAGTGAGGTAAAATTTTTGCAGTGGGTTGAACCAGTTGTTGCTGCCATCACCATTACCAAACCAGACTTCAAAGTAGAATAGGACAAGACCACTCGGAGGTGGACCACATCTTGGAAATGGGCTGGCAACCAACCTTCAGGTACGTTAAGAAACAGACTGGCAGAATATCCAGCTCTTGCACAAATTCGGGAGGAGTATGATCGGGAACTCCAGATGTGGATAGATAACGGCTGGCTGCTTTCTTACCCAGAGGAGGAGCTCGGACCACCAAAGCGCTTAATCCCCCTTATGGCCATTCTGCAGGAAAACAAACAGAAGGTTCATCCTGTTATGGACTATCGGGAACTCAATCAGTATGTTGACACATACGTGGCCAACGCAGATGTTTGTTCGCAAAAATTACAGGAATGGCAACAGCAAGGACCAAATGCTGCAGTGCTGGACCTACGCAGGGGCTATCTGCAGGTACATGTCGACAAGTCCCTTTGGTCATTCCAAACAGTGGAGATCAAGAGACAAAGGTATTGTCTCACCTGCTTAGGATTTGGGCTCAATGTTGCCCCTTTAATCATGCGGGACATTGTTAATACCATCTTGAGCCAGGACGATATCAACAACGCAGCCTCTTCCTCTTAAATCGATGACGTTTTTGTAAATGAGTGTGTTCTGTGATATGTCAAGGAACATTTGGAGCAGTTTGCTCTGTCAAGTAAGACCCCAGAACGGCTAAGAATTGGCACACACATGTTGGGATTGCGTGTCAGGGAGGAGCAAGGAAAACTGCGATGACATCATGGATGTGAACTTCTGGTAGTCCCTGATAAACTTACTTGCCAAATTGTCTTCTCCCTGAGCGGGAAGCTGATTGGTCATTTCCCGGTATGCAGCTGGTGATGTGTTGCCACGGCATTTGTGAAGTGGAGGGCAAACACTGTTACCACTGGATGGGACGATGAAGTGCAAGACCCTCTTCTAGCCTGGATGATCAACAACATTTTTAAGAGACTTGCCCAGGACATTCCAGTGAAAGGTGACTGGTGTATCAGTGGGCAAAATGTAACCGTGTGGGTAGATGCAAGCTCCTTAGTCACCAGTGTGGTTGTGGAGAGCAATGGCACTGTGGCAGAAGATGCAAGCTGGCTCCGACCGGTGCACAAAAACCAGTGCTGAGCTTGATGCTGTGCTGCGAGGTGTCAACTTTGCATTACAATGGAAGGCTAAAACCATTCATTTACAGACAGACTCGGCATGTGTGCATCGCTGGATAGCTGACACCCTGTCCGAACAGACAAGAGTGCATACCAAGGCAGCCTCTGAGATGTTAATCAGACATCAGCTTGCCACACTCCATGAGTTAGCCTTAGAATATGAGCTGGACATTGATGTAGAGCTTGTCAAGTCTTACAATAAACCAGCCAACCAAGAGTACCACAGCAATAACTGAATAAAATGCACACAATGACGGAGCCCAGAGAACCTATGTGCGCTGTAGCTGAAGAGTGTGATGTTGCTCAAGTACAGGTCATTCATCAATCCAGAGAACACTATTTTGTGAAGTTGATCGACCCAAGAGTAACAAAAGCTGAGGTGCGAGCGGTGGTTAGAGGATACAAAGAATGCCAGTCAATCGACCCAGCCCCAGTGCGTTGGAAACCAGGCAGGCTTGAGGCTGCGGAAAATTGGCACAGGTTTGCGATGGATGTAACCCATTTCAGACATCAACTATACCTGACACTAATAGACTGCAACTCCAGTCATTCTGCCATTTGGAAGCCCTTGCATCATCAAGCAGTTGGAAGTAGTGTTTTGTGAAAGAGGGCCACCGATTGATCTGCTTACAGATAATGGCGCAGTGTTTTGCGGAGAGAAATTTGCCACTTTTGCAAAGATGTGGAGTGTACAAGTGCGATTTCACTGTGCCCACATACCATCAGGGAATGAAATAGTTAAGAGATCCCATCACACAATAAAGCACATTGCGACGAGAACACGATGTTCAGTTTTAGAGGCTGTATATTGCCACAACGTTATCCCAAAGAACAATAAAACAGCTTCTACCGCACTGGCAAATTCAACCGACACCTACAATGTCCACATTAAGGGTATCAATGCAGCTTTAGTTGTCAGTCCTTATACAGTGGAAGAGGCTGTCTTGGTGAAAAATCTGCACAGAAGGTGTATGACGCAGTTCAACAAGGGCACGGTGACACAAATTAATAGTCTACACTTGGTCTCTGTTGTTGGACTACTGCGCCACATAAAAGATGTGCATCCTGCGTGCAGGAAGGACTATACCGTCAGCAACCACGTTACTTTTTCAGATGATGAAGCCCTGTTGATATGTATAAAAATCACAGAAAGAACACACCTCAGAGAGTAGCGCACCTGATGAACCTATGTGGGATATTTGAAGAGAGCAACACTGAGGAAGCACCTGAAACTATACCATTGAGAGGAAGCACAAGGCAGAAGTGGTCTACTCCACATTACCATTTATATGATCTTGAAATCAGGTAGGAGTGTAACGAGCATGCGTGGAAACATCCTCAAACTGCGTGTGTGTGTATGCTTTTGCTGGGCTCACCTTGGAGTACCTTAATGGACTCAACCGTGGACTATAAAAGGAGGGCGCCTGAGTCATTTGGGAGTGCGTGTGGCAGGAGTCGCTGTGGTCAGCGTTTGCTTGGGTTTGCAAGGAGGCGTTCGCTTGGGTGTAGCACCGCCGTTCGCAACAGTTTTTTTTATACCACATCTGATTTTCGTTCAATCACAGAACTCTCGTGTGATAATGAGGAGAGTTTGGAAAATCCAATACTAACAAGACACTGCGAACGCAAGAAAAACAAAGAAGAAACAGCCAGTGACCAACTTTGTGTGAATGAATAGATAGAATAAAAATCTAAACTTATTGATAAATGGAACTTTTTGTGTGTCTGTTACCTATAGACTCCGAAACGGCTGAACCGATTTTCTTGAAAATTTACACAGTTGTACTATAAGCGTCTTCGAGTGTTCTTAGCTAGGTTTTTGTGTCGAGGTACACCCGATAAATATCGAAAATCGAAAAAAATCGGTTTATAAAAGGAGTGGTCCGATTTTAATCAAATTTGATACACTCATAGACAAAGACATAAGAAACGATATTCAGAAGTTTCAGGTTGCAGTTCTTACAATAGTGCAGAAAATTTGATATCGATGCCAGGAAATCAAAATTTGACTTTTACATCCATTCATTTTTCTTTCAGTCTAACGGTTTCGCTTTAACTGGAAACAACTATTGCTTTTTTTAGTCTTTCGTGCCAACGTCCAAACCAAAGTGTCTGAGCTCCAGGACCATGGATTAGTTTTAAATCTTTCATTACACCCGAGCAACGCCGGGCTATACTGCTAGTTCAATTATAATTGATAATAAAAAAGACTAAAAAAATGTTTCCAAAAAAATTACGTTAGAGCAAAAAAAAAAAAAAAGAAATTGCGAAGAGCCATAATTGTGTACGAGAAAATTCATAAAATTAAAAAAATAAAAATAAATAAATAAATTATTTCCTAGAAACTGAGAAGAGAAGTGTTTTAGGTAAACAACAATAAACGTTGTTGAAATTATATTATTTTTTAAAATTAGAAAAAATAAAAACAGTTATGACGTGCGTTTCTTGTTAATTTGATAATTAAGTTTTTTTATTGTAACAGAAAATTAATAGAATATTTGAAAGACGGGCTTTATTTAGAAGGCTAAATAAAAAATATTTAGAATAAAATTGTTCGCAAATAAGGCCTAACTGAAGCTGGCATAAATAATTTATGATAAATAATACGTTTCGATTTCTTTCTTTCTTTTAATTCTTAAGAAGGGCGTTTTTATTTTTAAACTTCTTGTTTTACTTTTCTGCAACTTACACTTACTTCATCCATACAGAATATGATACCAAGTAAATTTTATTTCAGGATTCATATTTTAAAATAATAATAATAAATACTTGCAATTGCTAGCATTACAAGTTCGTATGAAAAGAGATTTATTTGCTTAAAGTAAAAATAAAACATCTGTTAAGCTTTAAAGAGTGAAGTAAAATGTTTCATTTTTGTTTTCCTAAACAAATCAACATTGGTGTTTGTTACTGCTATTTTTTAAGTGTTAGAAATTTGAATAAGGTACTTACTAGTTTACTCAACGCGGCAAATATAACGTTATCATAAACAAAAAAAAACGTTCAGATTATTTTATTTTTTTTACATTTTTTGACGATATTTAATTTTAGGGGATTCGTTAGGCTCTGCATGGGTAAAAACTAGGAGAACCAGTCTACGTTCGTTTTTTTTTTTTTTCACAATTTGAGTAAAATTTATTTTAAAAAATAAATCAAAATCGTTGTTGCTTAAAAGGTCGTCCACAAAAAAAACAAAAGTAAGAAACAATTTTTTCTCATCCTTCTGCATTTACAAATTAAATGCAAAAGAAAAGGATGAGAAAATAACTAAGTTTCTTTTTTAACTGATTGCTATGTTTACTTGTTTTTTTTTTTTTTACAATTTACTTATGGTTTTCAAAAAATTGGAATCATCAGATAATAAATCAAGTTAAGAAAAAAATAATTAAAAAATACTTGATTAAGCAGTTAAAGCCAATAATCGTAAGCAAAATAATAATCTTAAAAACATTTGACAATAAGGATCAATGGATAACAGCTGAAAATAAACTCAAAAGGAAAATTAGGGGAAAAAAACTACATGAACTTGTTCAGTTGACTGAAGTGAAGGTTGTTTTTTATTTTAAAATCGAATCTAAAGTTATTTTATTTATCTGATGAAATGTACCAAAAGAATTAATTGTGGCTAAGCCTTTAAAAACAAGAATTCGATTTTACAAAACATGAATGAACATTTATTTTGAAGTTCTTCATTTCACTTTATTAAAAAAATTAAAACTATATCTTTTAGTTTTAAGAATACAAACTAACCTTTTTACTAAATAAAAGTATTTTATTTTAATTTTTAATAATTTAAAGTCTTTCTTTGTGTTTACTTTTTTAACCAAAACCATCACGGTAAAGGTTATCATCAGTCGTATGTTGCAAAAAAATGTCTGTCATCATCAGTAAAAGAGTTTCTCAAGTTAACGGATTTATCAACGATTTATGGCAAATCACTTAATGAACCAGTTCCTTCATTTTCAAAAGTTTGAATAAATGTCCTTTTAAAAAGTGGAGAAGACATTCAAAGAGAAAATGAAATAATTTTTTAAACCAGACAAGGCACACTATTTGATTTTTGACTACATCGTTCCTTCTCTTTATTTCTCTGAAAATGAAAAGGTGAAAAAAAAATGTCATAATTCCTTACCCATATTTTACCCTATCATATCTCGAAGAATAGTGTACCACATTAAAATGATGGAGATATTTTCGGTATTCTTGAAGAAATATGCATTTTGCTCCCAATTGGTAAACATCCCAATTATACTTTTGTCGATAAAAGCATCAGCCATAGCTCTATTACGTCACTTCCGTCTGGTTACTAAGCAACAACATCCTAGTTCTTGGATGAAAAATAAATAGCAATAACTTGGGTTGGCTTGAGTTGAGTATTTTCTTTCTTTCTTTCTTTCTTTCTTTTTTTTTGTATCCCATTAAAAAGTAGCTATCTTCATCTTTGTTGTTTTTTATTTCATTTTATTACATTAGTACATTTACAGTGATTTTCTTGCCTCCAGCCATAAATTTTTAGAAAGCTCTTTTGTTTTTTTTTGTTTTTTTTTTAAAAAAGAACGTTTTATCTTTTTCATCTTAGAATTAAAAACTGTGGTGGGGGTACAAAATTATCTTTAAAAACGCATTTTTTTTAAAAAACATAACTTTTAATTTACTATTACATAAAAATAAAAAAAATGTTTTATGCATTAAAAAAAGAAAAATCTTTCTTGAAGCTTTTTTTAGTTTTAATTGCAGGCTATAATAAATTAAAATTTAACTAAAAATGTATTTTCAATAAGTAAAATACTTTTACTACTTACTGTATTTCAAACTGAATTTAAATTGATATGATGATTTATTTTTCTGATTATCACTAAAATCGAAAAAATAATCCATATTGACAAATTTGTCAACACAACAAAATTCTCTTTATAAAAAATATCTTTTAAAAATAAAATATACTGTTACAGTGCACATTTTCGTTTTACAATATGAGTGCAGAAAAAAAATATTACCTCAAAAATAAAACTTTTTACTACAGTCGAAAACAAGTCTCCTCCAAAGGTTGTTGCTACAAAAACTGTGGGCTTGTAATGAGACAATGTACTGAACACTAGTTGGTCAGCATAAATCACACCATTTCTTGGAATCACCTTTCCTAGAATTTAAATAATTTGCACCCAATTCAGCCTACACAATTGATGCATAGCCACACAGTATAAAATAGAAAATGTGCCTAAAATCCCACAGTTTGGAAATTAACCCTAGTGGAAAAGGACCTTAGTGGAGGATCAGCAACAGGTCTAAATCTGTCACTTGAAAAAATTTAATACTTCAAAGAAATTCACCAAATCCTTACTGAGACTCATTCTTGAGCAAACAAGATTCAACTCAACAATTTTCAGTTTTTTAAATGTCAATCAGCCAAAAGATGAATTCTCAATTTTAAACAAGCCAAATTCAACCAAAAGAAATATTCTCATTATCGCCTGAATTTTCACCCTGAATCTAAATATATTCAAACATCATTCGACTTTACTGAAGGAGAGAAGTTTATCTGCAGATAACACATTCTTTTCAGTACAAAACTAAATAATAATTTTGAACACAAATCATAATCATCATCGCCAACCTCAAGTTAAGTACAATTCTTTTCAAATTATGTTCATAGGCAGCAAACTCTTATCAACATATTTTTGAATTAATACACTTAACTCAAGAACTTTATTGTGAAAGACTTTTATTCATTTTAACAGTTATTTTGTGCACAACATTTGAACTCTTAAATTTATCACTTTAATCCTAACACCAGAACTGATTTCATATTTCATGAACATTAATTATCACTTTCAACATTCACCTTTCACATCTGTATGCCTTTTGATATAAATTGTTATTTATTCATAAATTATCAAGTGTCTTTTTCATCTTCATTCATTCTTTTTCATGCGAAACACAAATTGTTTGTAGAGGAATATTCTTTCATGTAGCCCAATTCAAAATATAGCCTTCTGATAATTTAAATAAAAAATAAAATCCCGATATCTCTACTGTAGAAGTAGGGAGATGGTTAATGTTTTTTAAATCAGCCTTGTGTCAAACATAACCGAACTCCCTACAACTTAGGATTATTCCCTATCATCAGAAGGTCGGAGATTGGAATGTGTGGAAGAATAAAAGTATACCTTTTACATGTTTAAATAGAAATTTATGAATAGAAAAGAATAAAATGAATTGGCAGAAGTTAAAGGTTCAATGAGAGACAGTATTAAGAAGTTAAGGGTATCAAGAGTTCATAGTAGTCCTTGCAAGAGTGAGTGTGTGTACGTAGGAAGGAATGTATGTAAGTAGGTATGTATGAGCATTTATTGTTGGGTAGAATTGTCTCTGAAGTTATCGCTCGGGGTGAATGGTGAAAAGGAAGGAGGTGAGTGAAACAGAGGTGAGAGAGAAAGATAGAGACAATAATAATGATGTTTGTCAAAGTTACGTGTTAATTACACTCGCCATCTTAACTCTCTGGCAACAGTCAAGCTTGCTCCGTGTTTGTAGGTCATTTGGGAATTCACTCCCAGATGTGATTTCTATTTTGTTTTTAGATGTTTCCTAGTTTTCTATTGGCCAAAAAACATTTTTCATCAAGGTGTGAAATTTCACGAGTTTTGTTTTTGAATTCGCTTTTGTGTGTATGCTAAGCAAAGTTTGTAATTCGAATAAATACATTTATTTCTAACAAAAACTATGAGTTAGTGCCTAGCATTTGAATTTTTAAATCTAAAACTTGTTTTGTTCATCATACTACAACAATAGTTTCCTGAAAATTTACTTGAGAAAGATTAACTGATTTCAAATTTAATTAATTCAAATTGAAACAAATTAATATTATTTTTAGTTTCAAATATTGAAGAAAAAAAGCATTTTTTAATACTGAGGTGGGCATTTTTTTGAGGTGTTGACAGTTCTATTGATACTGATTGATGTTTAGGAAGTTTATCTAAATGAAACAATTACTTTATATGAATGCCCTTTTTCTAACTACCATCTCTAAAGATTTTATTTTTTATAACTTGATCTTTATTTTAGTAAATAAAATAAAAGTTCTAGGTTGTTGTTTTTTCTTTTGTTCCTTTGGGAAAAGTGTATTTTTAAGCCAGAGAGGCTGTAAAAAGAAATTGTTGCAAGAAAATCTACTTTACAATTAGCAGTTAAAGAACTGCCAAAATTGTTTTTTTGTGAATTGTTACAGATTCATTTTTTGAATTTATGGAAAATAAGTTTTCATATTGACTAGCCAATAAGAGATGTACTCTCAAACCCTTGTGAAAACCTGGATGGAGTCTGATGTAAACCTCCTTTCTTGAATATCCTGCCTTAATAGGTCACAAAAGGAAATTTTTGTACAAATTTTGAATTGTACCTTTTGCAGGATATGCATTGTGGTGCAATAGATATTGGCTCAGAATAAGAAATTGGGGAACCAAGTTCTAATTCCAGTTGAATTCACTGCATTCACTTAAGTGCAAATACCCTTGGGAAAGGTATCTATCTATCTCTTTTCTCTCCAGCTATGTGTTGAATAGCAAGACAGATTGAGTTCTGTAACCTTGGTTTGCAACGAGTCTACCAAAAAAGAAATGGCAAACTAATGCAAGAAAATCTTCCACCTAGTCAGTCATGGATCGAAAGAGACATTATTGCCTAAACATGTATCATGTGTGGCACTTAAATGACAAACTGAACTTTTCTGGCTTTTACTTATGTATTAAATGTTTTTGTTGTGGGACTGTGGTAAGAATATTGACCCTACAAACTTTTGTATGAGTGAAAATAGCAAAGACAATGAGGAAATGGAGGTGAAGATGTAGAATTTATCAATGTCAATTTTTATTAAGATAAAAATGACAAGCAAGCAGTCAGAAATCGGAAAAGGCCATAAGCTAGAATGTCGGCAGTGATTGGTAGGATCAACTCAGGCTGGAACGTCATCGTCAGTCGACAAGAACAATGCAGGCTGGAGCATCATCAGTAGTCTGCAAGAATAGCACAGACTGGAACAGTAACCTGCAGAGGTTGGGTTTGGCTGCAGTCTAGCACATGTTCACTCCTAGGCAGGTGGGAGAGCTAACACATGTGTGCTTTGGCTATGGGCTGGCACATGTTTTACTTCCTTTTGCAGGATTCGACCACAGGTAAACAGGATCACTACGAGCTAGCACATGCTGAAACACAGCAATTGAAATTAAACAGTCATCGCTTTCTTTGCCAGATAGACTGCAGGCAATGGGATCTCAGATGGACTAGACTGTGCCATCTATGAAACAGAGTCAAACCTAAAGCATGACCGGCTGCTAACTAAAATTTAATCACTCCAGATATCAACCACAGATAGCAGGATTGCAAACAAAGAGTACACCTTAGTGGACATGTGCAGACAGTGAGTATTTAAGTAGTGTACATATAGTACACAGATACTACACTTTGATTCTGCCCTCTAGGCCAAGAAGGCATGTTATTTACCCTACTCACCCACCAAAGTGAGATGTGACACAAGGTCGGTTTTTAATGTGAAGATCCTGAGCACCTATGCTTGAGCTACTGGTCAAAGATTACCCAGCTCCCACATGCATGGTAACTGGGTACTAAGCTTGGTCATAGCTGGTTGTTTCTCTTCCAAACCTACACATGCGTAAACAGGTGACGAGTGCTGCAGGCAGCCGATGAGCAGAAAGTGAGTATGACCACAGATAGTATACTTTGATCCTGCCTTCCAGGCCAAGAAGACTGTTATTTACCCTACTTACCCACTGAAGCACAATGCGACACAAGGTTGGTTTTTAATGTAGGGACCCTGGGCATGAACACTCAGGTCACTGGTCAAAGATTACCCAGCCCCCACCGATGTGGTAACTGGGTACTAAAAAGACTGCACTATATCCCATCATTATAGTGTGATCTTGGTACTAAGCTTGTCTTAGCTTTTCAAAGCTGATCATTGCCTTCCAAACCTATGCACCCATCACTAGATGGCAAATGCTGCAGGTGGTCAGAGAGTAAAAAGTGAGTGTCTGAGAACAGGTACTACATTTTGATCTGAGATTTTCCCTACTCTCCCACTGGAGTGAGTTGTGACACAAGATTGGTTTTTTGCGTGGGGAACCTGAGCGTATGCGCTCAGGCCATTGGTTAAAGATTACCCAATCCCCGCTTATTTGGTAACTGGGTACAAAGCTGGTCATGCTTGTCAAAGCTGGTCAAAAGCTAGTCATTGCTTCCCGGCCGGCAAACAGGCAGTGAGTATCTGAGAACAGATACTACACTTTGATCCTGCCAGCCAAGCCAAGAAGGCTCTGTATTTACCACCTCCTCACTAGAGCAGATGCTTAAGGCGGATGAGACACGTTAATTAATGTGGGGATTCCGAGCCCTTAAGCTCAGCCAAAAATATCCCATAGACCTTGCTTAAGGTTGGGTTGAGCTCTCGTTTATTTACTCCAGATTAGACTCTACCCTTTGGCAGAGCCTCGGCTGGATTCCTCTTTGCTTGGAAGCAGAGAGTTGACCAAGAGAGAGGTTGGATCAAGTGTGATCGTACTGGACCAAGAAGGTTTTTCAGCAAAATCTGATTATAAGGTTTCAGCTGTTGACAACATCTCCTGGCTGCTGGAGGTTGGTGGAAAGGGAAAGGTGATTTCAAGGTCACCTCTTTGTTCAAATCATGACAAGTAGGAGTAACAGGCTTCAACATTTTTTCTTTTAAACTTTACAGTGATTTATTTTGTGATGTGTGCTTATTTTAACCTCAAGGAGAAGAGAAGCACATGTTCTCTTTTCTCTTTCTGTTTATACTAACCAGGTTTTTGTGTTTCACACAAGAATTTAGATTTGGTAGGGAATTTAAATTTTTATAAATCTTAAATATGTAGAAAAATATTCTAAGTAATCTAATATTTTATTGAATTTTAGGTATTTTGGCTTTAACCTTACTTATGAAAATGCTTACTGAGAAAATGTTCAAAAATTACCAATCAATTTTAATATTTACTAGAGGTATGACTCTTATTTTCTGACAATGTCATGTATGGACATCTGTAGTTGCAAAAAATCAATATGTTTATACATGCATAAAATAAATTCAAAATTCTTTTTAAAATATTAGGTGTAGTTGAAATGTAGTGAGCTTTACATTTATGATTAGTAAATACAGCTTTAATTTAATAATATTCCTTGACTGCTAGAAATTAATACAGGTTTAAAACTTTATAAATTATTATAATTCAAATTTTCAAAAAATAATCCTTTTAAAAATTTATTATTGATCAAAGATTATTTTGTCTTAAGACAATAGTGTCCATAATATATTTTATTAAAAGCTTATCTAATTAAATAATGTATTAATTTTATTGCATTTTAATTTTACAATTCATGGCAGATTTTATGTAACTGGAGGTCATGTTTTGCCAAAAAATTCAATAATTTAAATTCTCCAAGGACTTGTGCTTATAACTAATACAAACATTAAATGCTACGAAAAATGTATTTCTGGAAATTTCATAAAATTAAATAAGTTTGAGATAACAGATCTTAAAATAACATATTTACAAAGTTTTCCGAAAGAAACATTTCAATAAAAATTTCATTAATTTGTAAATATATCTTGAAAATTTCATTAAAATCTGACAATTATCTGATGTTTGCAAGAACTTCCAAATCACCACAAAAAGATGCTCATATTTCTTGTACTTATTTATGGTTCCACGTTAACACAAGAAAAAAAATTAACTAAAATTTCAATGGTTCTAAAAGGATTAAAAAAAATAATTTTTACATAAAAATCCTTTGGTCATTTCTCTAAATAATACAATGAATATTTTGAAGATAAACCTTTGTTCTTAATAAGTTCTGGAAATTTTTACATCCTGCATGCTTATATTTTTAGTGAATCTTTAGAAGTACCTATATCAATATATCAATAAGTTATGTGATACATGCTGAGGTGATCAAGTCTCTTTTGATCCATGATTGACTAGGCAGAAGATTTCCCCGTAGTAGTTTGCCATTTTTTTCTGTGGTAGACTCATTGCCAACCAAGGCTATAAAACACAATCTGTCCTGCTATTCAACACATAGCTGAAGAGAAAAGAGATAGATAAATTCCTTTCCCCAGGATATTTGCATTTAAATGAATGCAATGAATTCAACTGGAATTTGAACTTGGCTCCCCAATTTCTTATTCAGAGTCAATATTTACTGCACCAGAATGCACATCTTCATATTAATATGTACAAATATATTTTTTGTTTCTTTTTTTTTGTTATATTTTTTGACTCAACACTTTATATGGCATAATAATTTTTTTCCTTATCCTTACTCTTCTTTCCCAATTTGTTTTAATATATATTAATACATACATATATATTTATAGATGCAAATATATTAATATATACAAATATATTAATATATGCAAATATATTAATATATGCAAATATATTAAAACAAATTGGAAAGAAGAGCAAGAATAAGGAAAAAATTATTGCGCGCCATAAAGTGGCGAGTCAAAAAAGTATAACAAAAAAAAACAAAATAGGGTAGTAACATGTTATTGTTCCTTGATCTTCAGTGTTCAATCAAGGACAAAAAATATAAATATGTGTAAAAAAACTAAAAAGAAAAGAAGGGAATGAAAAATATTAGAGAATCTGCATTATAAATCATGGACAGATTACATTTAAAACTCAACAATTATTCCTCTGATTATAGAAGGAAGGTGGTTTAACAAGTTGATATTTAAATGCAGGCATAAGAATAAGTATCAAATCATTTAGCAAGATCAAAATCAAAATTAAACTTAAAAATTTGGTTTATATAAGAGAAAAATCTGGAATTTCTCGTTAGAAATATTATACCCCTAAAGAATTTTTTAATAGTTATATTGTATTATTATAACAGTTATATAATGTTAATATTATTAGAATGTAATATGGTATGTATATGTGTGTATGAATATGTAGGTATGTATATGTATATGTGCATGTGTGTATATATAAATGAAAATATACATAAAATATATATCTAAACTTATTTATAAATGGAACTTTGTCTGTGTGTGTATGTGTGTGTGTGTGTGTGTGTGTGTGTGCGCGTTACCTATAGACTCCAAAACAGCTGAACCAATTTTCTTGAAAATTTACACAGTTGTACTATGAGCGTCTGCAAGTGTTCTTAGCTAGGTTTTATGTCGAGGTACCCCCGATAAATATTGAAAATCGATAATCAAAAAAATCGTGTTATAGAAGGAGTGGTCCGATTTTAATCAAATTTGATACACTCATAGAAAAAGACATATGAAACAATATTCAGAAGTTTCAAGGTTGCAGTTCTTACAATAGTGCAGAAAATTGATAATATATATATATATATATATATATAAAAGGCAAGATGTTTGTGTGTGTGTCTGTTTATCTGCCTGTATGTCTGTACTTGTTTCAGCCCTTTTATTTTAGTTTTTGCTTCAGGTTTGGCTCTAAATAGGTATAATTGTAGTTCTTAGTCTCAGCCATGATACCATTTACTCAGAGGACTTATTTAGCCTTCAAAATTCAGTTTACGACGAAAAAAACTTACTTTCATGGCTTCTGCTCCAACGAACTTAAGTCACTGGTGCCTCTGCAACAGGTGTTTACTCATGCAACCAGATTGGCATCTGGGTCCCACCCATTCACAGTTAGATTAACCAAATGCAGACGACATTTCTACTCCTGCAGCTTCTTCTCTCACACTTCCCACCTGTGGAACTCACTTCCATATTCTTGCTTTCCTGACGGCTACAACCTCCAGGAATTTAAATGCAATGTCAATACTCATCTATTAACTACTTGACTCTAGTTCTTTCACCACCCCGTATATCCTTTCATTTCTCTCCACCTTTGCAACTGTCATCACACCTGTATTCCCATCCTTCTCTTGCTCCTTTCTAACTGGTTCGTCTTCCTCTTCACTCTCTTCTAATTAATCTTTTTACTCTTATGTAACCCCCTGCACATCAGTGGCATTACCGCCTTGCTCGGGGTGATACGATTAAAAAAAATTTAAAAAAAATACCAGGAAATCAAAATTTGACTTACATCCATTCATTTTTCTTTCATTCTACGATTTCGCTTTAACTGGAAACAACTATTGCTTTTTAGTCTTTCATGCCAACGTCCAAACAGTCTGAGCTCCAGGACCATGGAATAGTTTTAAAACTTTCATTACACCCGAGCAACGCTGGGCTATACTGCTAGTGTGTATATATGTGTGTGTGTGTGTGTGTGTGTGTGTGTGTGTGTGTGTATATATATATATATTGTTTCCTCTTATTCAGTATTATATGACATTTACTTTTTGGTCTTGGTGTATGTTATTTTCTTTACTGGTAGAATTTTTTATTATTATTATTATTATGTCATTTTTCATCATATTTCGATTTCTGCTTTGGTCTCACTACCAACCAAGTCTGCGGGGAGACCTAAGGCAGGTAGTGGCGTGTTGTTATGGCTTCATTTCATGTTTTTCTATCTTCCCTATCATCCCTAGCATTACATAGATAAAGGTTTCCTTAGTGTGTGGGCTGTACTTAATAAGACAATTTTTTGTATATCTCTTAAGCTGGGGTTTCCAGGGATTCTTTCAATGTGTTGTTTTGTTCCATTTTTTATCATTCCAAGTGCACCTACTATCACTGGCACAACTCTTGTTTTCAATTTCCACATTTTTTTCTATTTCAATTTCCAGGTCTTTATATTTTGACAGTTTTTCAAATTCCTTGATTGCTATGTTACAATCCACTGGACAAGCCATATCAATTAATAGACAAGTTTTATGATTATTTTATTATTTTTTTATATATTTTTATTATTATTATTATTAATATTTTTATTATTAGTATTATTTAGTATTATTTTATTTTAAAAATGTTTTGTTATTATTAATATTACATTTATTTTTATGTTATTATTACTACATTTATAACAATATTGTAATACTACTATTATTTATATTTTGTATTAAAAAGTAGAATTTATGATTTATTTTTATAGCGTACAACCAATTATCTTTAAAAATAAATTTAAGGTTAAATTTCCATGTCATGTTTTCAAAGAAAACAGACAACTTGCAATTCTGGTTAATACTCTCACTTTCATCGACGTATTTTTTAGTTAGACGTTTTAAGATGTTAGCTTTAACTTCCTTTCTCCTTATACTTTTCGTTCTCTTTTTCTTTCTCTTTTTACTTTTTAAAATTTTTCTAATTTTTTTTTTTTCTTTTTTCTTTTTTGAATGAGCGAGGAAAATTTTTTGTAGATCGCTGTTACAAATATCTATTCTTGATATGGGCATGTGAGTGTCTGTATGATTGTTTTCTGGAAACATTAACTGTTGTTGTACTATTTGGGGCTGAGGAGTGGCAACTTAGCTGAGAAATATTTATTACCCATGGATTTGTAGAATATCCAAAACATTTTCAAGATTATATTACTTTGTTAAATATTTTATTAAATTTAACATTAAGTTCTTTTGAGTTTATCTCTATTGGAATTTACCTGACAAATATACAAAATATTCTGATACGAGTGAATACAGAACAAAGAATTCTTACAACGTCCAAAACATTAATTTAAAACAGTGCTCAATATAATATATAGAGCTGTGAATATTTATTATAAATTATATTTTAGAACATGTACATAATTATTCTATATATATATTTGCTACTTCGACATTAAAAATTCAATGTTTCATCGAAGTAGCAAATATATATATAGAATACATGTTCTAAAATATAATTTATATATATATATATATATAAGACCTCTAGCACTCTCAAATAGTAATTCAAATGTGCAATTTATTTTAATACATTTGTATATATTAACATTTACTCTTTAAAATGTTTGTTTTTAAAGCCATAATAATTGCCCAGAATATTTATGTAAATTGTAACAAGGAAGAATGAAAACTAAGTAATATGTGATGATTGACATAAATGGGCATTCCACATGCATAAAATTGGTAACAAATTATGTTGTGAGAGAATTTGATTGTAGAATTTAATAACTCTCTTCTCAAGTAGTATGGAAGAAAAAAATCATGTCAATTCATATTTGTCCTCATTAATCAAGAAATTTAATGAACAATAGCATTTACAAGTCAGATGTGATAATCTTTATTGATAGCAATTGCCATAAAAATTAAATTGATGAAAATGAATGATAGAATTACAAGTAAATAATCTTAATATGATTGGTAGAAAGAAAAGGAAGAGAAATTAAGAAGGAAAAAAACGGAGAGGAAGAAATCATTAGCAGAAGGGAAAAAGATTGGGAAGAAATTTCTGTGAAAAGGTAAAAATAAAAGTGGAAAGAATGGCAGAATGTAAAGGGACTGATAGAAAGAGAAATAGTTAACATAAAGAAAAGATATTTGCACTATTCATATTGTTTGAACAATTGTCCTCATTTTTGTTGCCAGAAACAGGTGACAGAAGAAAAAAAAAGAGCAAGAGAGAGAGAGAGTGAGAGAGAGAGAGAGTGAGAGAGTGAGCGTGAGAGAGAGAGAAAAAGAAGGAAAATCTAAACTTATTTATAAATGGAACTTTGTCTGTGTGTGTGTGTATGTGTGTGTGTGTGTGTGTGTGTGTGTGCGTTACCTATAGACTCCGAAATGGCTGAACCAACTTTCTTGAAAATTTACACAGTTGTACTATAAGTGTCTGCGAGTGTTATTAGCTAAGCTTTGTGTCGAGGTACCACTGATAAATATAGAAAATCAATAATTGAAAAAATCGTGTTATAGAAGGAGTGGTCCGATTTTATTATTGATCTCTATCTTTCTCTCTCACCTCCTTCCTTTTCATCATTCACCCTGAATGATAACCTCAAAGACAATCCTACCCAACAATAAGCAATCATACATACATACATACATACATACATACGTTCCTGCCTACATACACGTAAACTCATTCTTGCAAGGACTACTACAAACTCTTCATACCCTTAACTTCTTAATAGTGTTTCTCATTGAACATTAACTTCTACCAATTCATGTTATTCTTTTCAATTAATCTAAACTTATTTATAAATGGAACTTTGTCTGTTACCTATAGACTCTGAAACGGCTGAACCAATTTTCTTGAAAATTTACACAGTTGTACTATAAGCATCTGCGAATGTTCTTAGCTAGGCTTTGTGTTGAGGTACCCCCGATAAATATCGAAAATCAATAATCGAAAAAATCAGGTTATAGAAGGAGTGGTATGATTTTAATCAAATTTGATACACTCATAGACAAAGACATAAGAAACGATATTCAGATATTTCAAGGTTGCAGAATTCCTACAATAGTGCAGAAAATCGATAATATATATATATATATAAGGCAAGATGTTTGTGTGTGTGTGTTTGTTTATCTGTATGTATGTCCTTTATACAAATCCACAATTTTTATCCGATTCTCACCAAACCTCACACAAATATTCTTTAGGCCGAGTCTGAGCTCCAGGACCATGGATTAGTTTTAAAGCTTTCATTGCACCTGAGCAATGCCGAGCTATACTGCTAGTTATTAATATAAGTAAAAAAAAAAGAGATAAGGATGGTTGGTAGAAATGAAAGGAAGGCAAAGATTGAGAAATGGCAGGCAAAAGAAAAAGAAACAAAAATTGAGAGAAAAATTATTTACACTGTTCAAGCTGTTGTCCTGATCTTTATTGCCATGTGTATGACATTTCGACCATTGTATGCTCTGGCCTTCATCAAATGCTAGGAATTTTGAACCAAACCTTTTATTTTGATCACTGAGGTATATCATTCTCATTCCATATGCAATGCTACTTCTGGATGCAGTTATCTCCCTTTAACTCAACTAGCTAAGTTATTTGTTCACCACTACTGTAGCCAGGTACTGAACTCACAACTCTTTGGGTCAAGTCACTGGAACTAACCAACATCTATATCCACTGGGCAATGTGTAATGAGAATTACATACTCCAGTGATTGAAATAAAATGTTTGATTCAAAATTTCTAGCACCTGAAGAAGGTAAGAGTGTACAATGGCTGAAATGTCGTAAACATGGCAATAAAGATGAGGACAACAGTCCAAACAATGTAAATAATGTAAATACTACCTCATCTCAGAAGACAAATATTGAGAGAAACAGTTGAAAAGAGACACAGGAAAATGACAAGGACAAGAGAAATGGTTGACAGTGTAGGGTTTGATACATTCACACCCACACACACATGGTCATTCAGCATTCACGTGATAACCCTAGTTTTTCCACGCCAACGGCATGCCGATATAAGCCAGGCGTGTCACGTGTTACACCAGTTAAGGCAAGAGCAGACATGTTTATTACCTAACTCACACATACACATGCACATGCAGGTAGCAATTAGTGGCGCAAATTTTTATTTCTCACCAGCATGCACACGCAACGCTAAAAATCTCCAATTGGAAACAGACATTAACAGTATGTACATTAACTTTATTCAAACTGAACTTGATTCAGTTTAATCTTCTATCAAACATTTACGTTTCTCTCCAGACAAAGGGAAAGAACTTTTCTTTCCTTATTTGATTTGCATGCTTTCAACTCTATGTAACCTTTGTTAATATATTGTTGTTCTGGTTACTTTCGCCTTTTCATGTTTCCTTATTTCTTGTGATATTTCATGACGCAAGTTACACCGAGTCGACTTGTAAATATAAATTAGTAATAGACGCTTCATCCTCTACAACAGCATAAAAAGAGAAACAAAGAAAGAGCTGGGGAAGGGAAATTGCTGGTAGAATAGAGATAAAGAGAAAGAAATGATTGGTCAAAGGAAAAAACAGACAAAGAAAGAGAAACAGGTAACAAAAAAATAAAAGAGACAGTGTGTACATAATAATAGTGTTACATGTTAAGTGTAACAAAAGAAAAAAAAAATCGATTAACCAAAACTTAGAGTTAAATCACATGCAAATATTTAATTTACGATAAACACAAAATGATATATGTACAAAATTTATAATTTTTTGCATTCAAAACAGAAACGTAGAGTTTACTACTCGCAGAGTAACGGGTAAGTGTTACAAAGAGGAAGGAAGGTGTCAAATATCTTTACCCAGTTAAGATAGCAAAGAAGTTTAAGTGCTACACTTTTAGGAAATCCTCAAATGTGTATATAAAGAATAATTATTAGTTTGCTCAATGAAAGAGAAAAAATATGTATTTATCCATATAGTTCCATGAGATTCTATTTCAGGTTTTAGTTGGTCAGCAACTTTTCTTAGAGTTTCTTTTGGCTGGATGCACAGATCCATGAATCAGGCTGGAGTTGATAATGTCAACAAATCCTGTTAACAACTAACTACTTTCTTACCCAAACCTATTTTTATGGGGGCTAACACCTAATTTGCATATTGCTAGAATATTTTGAATTCTCTCGAAGCTACTGGAATTTTCTCGGACATTCTAGCATCTTCTAAACGTTCTATTTCTAATTTCCTTATTTTTACGACTATTTCATGAATTAAAACATTTTTGTAATAACAAGTAGGGCTCAACAGAATCCCTTACTACAACGTTTTAGACACTATTATTATTTTTTTATATATAAATGCCTCCTCGTAACATTCGTCAGAAGAAAAAGAAAGTCATAGAAAAAATAGTTAGCAACACATGGTACACAGAAGAAAAAAAATGACAGTGAGTGAGAAAAGAGTGACAGTCAACAAGACATAGTAAAAGAAAAAGCAGACACAATTAGACAGAAATGTTTAGAAGAATGAAATGATTAGGTCAGGTCATATTTAACAACATTTCAGCTGTTGCTGGGTCCATCAGCATCAAAGTCAAACTCTCTTTCTTTCTTTATTTTTTTTTACTATATTTTTCATTTCTCTAAGTCAGTCAGTTAAGTGCCATACATGATACACGCTTGGGCGATCATGTCTCGAAAGAGACATGACTGGCTGGGCAGAAGATTATCCCGCAGTAGGTTGCTATTGCTTTCAGCGGTAGACTGGTTGCTGACCAAGGCTATAGAACCCAATCTGTCCTGCTATTTAACCCATAACTGGAAGGAAGAGATGGATTAATACCTTTCCCAAGGGTATTTGCGCGTAAGTGAATACAATGGATTCAACTGGAATTCGAACTCGGCTCCCCGGCTTCTCGTTTCGAGCCGATATCCACTGTACCACAACGCACATTCTCTAAGTATGCAGCTTAATAAATAGATTTAATGTTAGCCTTTCTGCATTAATTATCATCAAGAATATTTCCACCATTTTTAAATGTTACAACATAAAACAATACAAAAAAATCAAAACTTCAAAAAACTAATGTTTTCTATGAATTCACTTACTCACTAGAGAATGTTTCTCTAATGATAATAATTCAAGCACCACATACATTGGTTACACAATCACCACATCATCATACCAGTTAATGTGCCATTTATCTGATTATTAAATCTTTTCACCCCAAACAAGGCAATGAAAGGGTGAGAAAGTGACTGAAGTCAAGCTGCCAAATTAGAATCAATTTTATTGCAGATCCTCCTTTGGATTTTGTCAAGAATCCTGGGGTGAACAGCAAGAAGAACCAAAAATATTTAATGCATGGACAAATGCTAAATCTATATATGTGCAAGATGGATTCTGACGAGAAAAAATTCCTGACCCAATAGTGACCCAACCTTATGAGCAGTAGGTGTAGCTTTTTTTTTTTTTTTTTTTTTTTTTAATTATATCACCCCGAGCAAGGCGGTAACACCACTGATACGCAGGCGGCTACGTAAAAGTGAAAAGATTGGAAAAGAGAAAGCCGGAAACCACATCCTAAACAGGGAACAAGGGATGAGCCTCTTCACCTGTTCAATAGACGTGGGTGGAGTATGGATTCAATGTAGTTGTTCCATTTGAGTTCGGCTGAGAGAGTGAGACCGAGAAGGTGCAGTGTAGTACTTCTTGGAAGGCTCGAGTAATCCATACTGATGGAAGGTAGGAAAGTTTCTCTATGGTGATTAAAGGAGAGAAACTTCATTTTGGAGGCCTTAGTATTTACGAGCCATTTTATAACTCATTCAATCACATATTGAAGGTCCCCTTGAATGGCAGCAGCCAGGTTTAGTTTGTCATTCTTGGTAAATTTTTTATTGAATAATGGTGGTGTCATTTGCATAGATGCCAACTTGGGAACTGATTACATCAGAAAGATCATTGATGAAGATCAGGAAAAGTGTAGAACCTAGGATAGAGCCTTAAAGGACACCCGCATTAATATGATAGGATGTGGACGTATGCCCATTCAATATGACTTTCATTACATGATTTGATAGGAATAATTAGACTAAATCAAATATCCAGTTATACCATTGATCTGTAGTTTCTGCAGAAGACCAGCATGCCAAATCCTGTCAAATGCTTTCAAGATACCCAAAGCAACAGCTGGAGATTTGCCATTCTTATCAAGATCCTGGTATATGTAGTATTTGATGATGGTATTTAGCATATCAGCTGTAGACCTGGTGAAGCAAAAGCCGTACTGTTTGTCAGAAAATAGGTTGTGGGATGTGAGATGATGAACCACTTCAGCATTGATAATAGCCTCAAATATTTTGCCAAAGATTGGTAAGAGGCTGATAGGGTGATAATTAGAGGGGTCAGAGGGCTTTCCAGAGTTTTTAACAACAAGAACTACAGAGGAGGACTTTCAACAAGCAGGAAAGCAAAAAGCAAAAAGCAGCAAGGCAATAGTTGTAGAGTTTGGAAAGTACAGGAGAGAGTTCAGGGGCACATTTTCCAGAAAAAGGAGTGAAAAGATTGGAAAAGAGAAAGCCAGAAACCACATCCTAAACAGGGAACAAGTGATGAGCCTCTTCACCTGTTCAATAAATGTGGATGGAGTGTGAACTGGGCAATAGTTTAGTCTATCTACTTCAATTGAAAAAAAAAAAGAAAAAGGAGTGAAAAGATTGGAAAAGAGAAAGCCAGAAACCACATCCTAAACAGGGAACAAGGGATTAGCCTCTTCACCTGTTCAATAGACGTGGGTGGAGTGTGAACCGGGCGATAGTTTAGTCTATCTACTCCAATTGAAAAAAAAAGGAAAAGGAGTGAAATGATTGGAAAAGAGAAAGTCAGAAACCACATCCTAAACAGGGAATAAGGGATGAGCTTCTTCACCATGCCTCCATTCATCTTCATGTGCAGGGGGCTATGTAAGAGTGACAAGATTGGAAAAGAGAAAACCGGAAACCACATCCTAAGCAGGTAACAAGGGATGAGCCTCTTCATCTGTTCAATAGATGTAGGTGGAGTGTGAACCGGGCGATAGTTTAGTCTATCTACTCCAATTGAAAAAAAGGAAAAGGAGTGAAAAGATTGGAAATGAGAAAACCAGAAACCACATCCTAAATGGGGAACAAGCGATTAGCCTCTACACCTGTTCAATAGATGTGGGTGGAGTGTGAACCGGGCGATAGTTTAGGCTATCTACTCCAATTGAAAAAAAAAAAGGGAAAAGGAGTGAAAAGATTGGAAAAGAGAAAGCCGGAAACCACATCCTAAAAAGGGAACAAGAAGTTAATGTTCAATAAGAAACACTATTAAGAAGTTAAGGGTATCAGGAGTTTGTAGTAGTCCTTGCAAGAATGAGTTTACGTGTATGTAGGCAGGAACGTATGTATGTATGCATGAGCGCTTATTGTTGGGTAGGATTGTTTTTGAGGTTTCACTCAGGGTGAATGGTGAAAAGGAAGAAGGTGAGAGAGAAAGATAGAGACAATAATAATAACGATCGCTTGACATTTGTCAAGGGTACATGTTAATTGCTCGTAAGCTTAACTCTTTGGTGATGATCAAACTTGGCCCATCTTTTATTTCATTTGAGAATTCACTCCCAGATGTGATTCTGGCCATTCCATTGGACGATAAACATTTTGCATCGAGGTGTGAAATTTCGTGAGTTTTGTGTTTGCTAAGCAAAGTTTGTAATTCAAGTAAATTCATTTATTTCTAACAAAATCAATCGGTCAGTGTTTAGCATTTGAATTTTTAAATTTAGATTTTGTTTTGTTCACTTCAGATTCAAAGAGAGAATGTCAAATCTCTTATCTCATGTATTATGAATGAAAAAGGCAAGACTCTTACTCTGGTATGAAATTTGAAAAACAATTACATTTATTGAATGACATAAAAATAATTATAATGCAGAATAAAAAATTTACAAAATAAGTTACACAAAATTTTCCTTTGTGTGACTAACACTTAGGCAAGATAACAAGTTTGAAATACAATTAGGTTGGGCTCATAAAAGCAATTACAATTATTATTAACAAACTTACTTCATTCATCACTCAAAAGAGTTGAGGAGGTTGAAAATTCATAGGCATTGCTGGGTTTGTTTAAACAATAGTTCAATTTCAAAAACTGAGGTGAGATAGATCTTGTATTTCCATAAAAAGTTCAAAATCAGGGTTAAATGTTCACAAACAACTATAGAAAGATAATCATTTATCTCTCTAAATTTTCTTCTTTCTACTTTCATTTCCATTTCTTCTGTTACTTTCTTTGCTTTTTCTTTCTACTTCTTTCTTTCCCACCTTCTTGTAGTGGTCATTGTTGGCGGCGACTTTTAGTTTTTCTTTTGTTCAAATCCCAGAATCAGCCGATGTCTTCCAGGTGAATGCCAAAACACATCTACTTTCTGCTTGTTTTTTTTCTTCCTCTTTTTCTTCATCTAAGTTCAGCTACCAGAACCAACTGGCACTATCTTGTTAATTCCTGTTTGATAAGCCAGACTTATTAAATAGACACAAATTGTCCCCAAATTGAATCATAAGTTTAATACTACAGGTTCATAGCATAACTTTCCCCATTAGTTAAAAAATAAAAATGTACCATTTTAAACCACATCTGTTTGTCAACTTTATTTAAGCAAGTTCTGGGATCATTAGACTTGAATCTCTTTCTTAACAAATTTTTGAAAATCAAGTTTTATACATGTATCTTTCATAAACTGTCAGGTTTCATTTTGGTGGTTATTTCTTTTTATAGCAAAAATTTGAATCTCAGTTTTTTTTACCAACTATCTGACTTTGTTTTAGAAGTTCTTTATTTAAAGACTACGTGTTTTTAACTATTTTTTTAATAAATGTTTTAAAACACTGTCTCCAAAAAAAGTGTAATTAAAAAATCTAGTCTATTGAATTGCTTTTTTATTTACTCTATAATTATTTTGACTTATTTCACATTTCTTTTTTATTATATAAATTTTTATACATCTGCTTCAACATTTTCCAATACAAATCTTATGTTGTTTGTGCGATAAAATGACTGTCTAATAAAAGTTACTTTGCCATTCTTGTTCAGGAAGTGCTTCACTTTACATTGTGCCTCCCAAACTGCACATTTCAGTCCCTCCTCTTGTCTGAGTATAAAAGAGTGTTTTGTATGATCATTGCATAGTCAGAACAAGGTGACTTTTCATGTCTTTCTGGGTCCACATTTCATAGAGCACATTTTTATCATAAATGGCCCAAAGAAATTTTTATTCATTGACTATGGGTACTTTTGTTCTTTCAACTTTGAGAATGGTTTCATTGTGTGTGTGTTTTTTTTCAGTTGACAAAAACAAAAATAAATACATTTTGTTTTTGGTTTTGAAAATTTAAGACCATCCTTTTTTTTCCCCATTCATTATTCTCTTTAGGCATTGCTATAGTTGGCATTTCTTGCTTTCCTCAAAAAGTTGCAGACAAACTTTGAAGTTTCCAACAGGAAATTATTTGAAAAAGTTTGGTTGTCTGTTCTTCAACCCAAGATCAAATTAATCTCTCATAATACCCAATTTCCAAATGGTGTCATCTGTTTTCTAACACAAAAACATAAATATATAATGATGCCAGATGTTCTTTTTTAATGAGTGCTTCTCTTATGTTTTTAAGCTGACTAGGCAATCAATAATTTGTATCAGAAATAGGTGATAAGGTTGTTGATTTCCGGAAAGAATGTTAATGTTAATCTGCTGTTTATAATATGTGCACTGGTTTTGCAGAGGTGACTTGTCAATGACATGGGCCCATATTTTTTGATCTGTAATGAGCTCGAATTTCAGTTGAATTCCTTGCATTCACTTACACACAAATACCCTTGGGAAAAGTATTAATCCATCTCTTCTCTCCAGTTATGGGTTAAATAATAAGATAGATTGGGTTCTATAGCCTTGGCTAGCAACCAGTCTACCACAGAAAGTAATGGCAACCTACTGTGGAATAATCTTCTGCCCAGTCAGTCATGTCCCTTTCGAGACATGATCACCCAAAGCGGGTATCATGTATGGCACTTGACTGACTGTCTTTTTGAGCATAGAAATTGTGGTTGCCTGTCTCCAAACATCTGGGAATTTGCCATTTATTCATATATTATTAAAGATATTTAGGAGGTAATCTAATGATTTCTCTGGTAAATAAATACTTGATAAATTCATACAGAACTTAATCCAGGATGACAGCTGGATTATAGGATCTTTTGTTTGTCATCAAGCTTCATTCAAGTGAATGGTTTATTAAAATCTTCAGAATTGCTTGATTTGAAGTTTAATTTGTTTTTGCTTTTTTTATTTTTTTCAACACTGTGTTTGATGTTTAGGAATTGTTAATTGCCATTTTTTTAATCATTTCACCCCAAGCAAAGCTATAAAACCACTAAGACGCAAGGGGCTACTGAGACTGAAAGAAACCGAGGAAACATTATTGAGGAGAAAGACAATAAAAGAATAAGACTCAAAAAATACAGAAGAAGACAACTGACATTATGGTCAAGCTTCTGAAGAGTGTAGTTGACAGGAAAGCAAAAAGCCAGGAGAGACTTCCACAGATGAGAAGTACGAGAGAAGAAACTATTAGAATAGAACTTTGCATCTTTCCATTTCAACTGTAAAATAATGAAACCAATTTATTGCTATGCTTAAATACATGAAGTTGAGATAGAAAAGAGGAAAGCTCATCAGAACAATCTCTATGAAAATATTTACAGAAAAGATTCTTGCAAGAAAAATTGAGCCAACTGTCCTAGCCGAAAACTTATCAATGGACTTGATATAATTGCCCTAATTCATATCAGTGGAAAACATTAGCATCAGCTGGTTGATGGAAAGCAAAAAGGTTCTCTCAGATGATTAAAACAGAGCAGTTTAGTTCTGGAAGTTAAAATTAACAAGCCATTTTTTGCCGCAATTAACAACAGATTGGAAGCCATTTTTTATATGAGCTGCTAATTTGACTTTATCAAACATCATATTTCTTACTGTTTCTTTTTAAAATGTCTTGTTTAGTAAGTCTGAAATATCCTTTTTAGTTACTTTGATGTTGTTTTGAAAGGTGTTTTAGCCGGGAGATATATCTTATCATCTACCAGACAATTTTTGTTTAGACAAAGTTGTTTATTTACATATTTTAAATATTCCTTTTTAGCTTCTTTTATTGTTCTGAATGCTTTTTGTTCTATATATATATATATAGTTTGAAGGTGTTTTACTTGAATGTTGTAGGATGATTGTTGAATTTGCATAAAGCCATTCAGCATAATGTGATGCCCCAGGCCAGGCTGGCCATCTGTCTAATGTGATGCTCGTTCTCGCTGATGGTCATGACGATCCCAGTTGTGACACTGCCACCTGGTTGTACAGTTGGTTTGGTCGCTGTTGCTGGCTGTGACGATCTCGTCTGATGATGTCGCCACAAAAGCTGGGTTACAGGACATCTTTTGCAACAACGGGCTACTGTCCCACATTGTGATTAGATCCCAGAGGTCACATTGTGCAATCTTAATAGTCATCTTTTGGAGCCAGTCCAGACACTGGCGTACACTTGTGGTTTGAGAAAAAAAAATTACGGCACCAAAAAAATAATTAATACAATGAATGAACGAAGTTGAACACGCCTGGAGAGCTATGCAGAATGTTTTTATATATATATATATATAAAAAAAAACAAGAAAGCAATGTCTTTCTTTTACCAGGAATACAGTTGTTTAAAATGATAATGAATCATCGAAAATGTTGGTTACAGCGGAGGGAGAAAGTTCGCTAAATAGCTTCCAATCCTTAGTAAATAAAATGTCTTGTCTAAGTTTCGTTAGCATTGGAGTAAACAGATCTCTTCAAACTTTCACTAAAATCTTTTCATGTATTTCATTGACATCTTTTCAGCTATTCTCTATAATCAGGGTTGTCAATTTTCTATGTAACTTCTAAAATAACAAAGTCCTTTCGGGTTCTTGACGGAATCTGACAGAATGTGCTGAATTGGAGGCAGCTGCTGGTGGAGAATGTGGTGGTGTTGGTGGCGGTGGCTCTCTGCCCAAAATCTGCGACTGAGCTTTTCTTGCCGAGCATCCATTTTTACAACCAATTTCGATCCTCTCTGGGGATCCAGCTGGCTCACAGCTTTTGGTCAATGAAATCGTTTTCAGCCCACTTGGAAGGTTTTAGCTCGACGAATGAGATTTTGCCAACTCACATCGGATTTCGATTCCCTTCAGGTTCCCACAGATTCTGGCTTACCAGTGGGTCTGTCGAATAACCTTGGCCTTCGTGTGACCTTATCAAATGACTCTGACACTTGTTTTGTCTAAACGTTTTTCAGCATACCTGAAATATTTATCTCAAACCCCCAAAAGAAGAGAAATGTATATTTCATTTTTTTGTTTTTGTCTTTCCCAGAATAGTTAGATTTTATATTCCCCGGATTTTAGAAGTACTTGATGGTATTAAAATTATTTTTTTTTCCTAATCTCACATCGCGTTTTGCAATAAAGCATTAATGATATTGCCAATATCAAAATATCAATTTCTCTCTCCATTGTTTTAAACCAACCAAGGGAAAGTATCCCCACGGGAGGAAGGAAAGTACCCCTGCGGGAGATAGTGTCACAATAACCTCATGGCTTCTTTGCAGTTATTAAATCATAATCTGTTGTGTTTGTTTGGATTTTAATTTATGGATATGCATTTCTTTGCTATAGAGATTAATATTTTTCTAACATGATTTGCTGGGTCTTTAACATTAGATTAATCTTTTGTTATATTGGTATCCAAATTCTTTCCAGTTTAATTTGTTTAATTTCTAATGAGGAAGATTTTCACCAGTGGATTTGGAGTTTTCTGGTATAATTAAAAAGTGATTGAAATCCCATGTGTCATTATGTATTGTCCAATGTAATTGTTGTAGGGTGGCTGACATCCCTGCAACACTCTCAATGATGGAATGACCCATGATTGAAATGGTCTATTTAAGTAAAGAATAATAGCAATCGAGGCTTAATATTCAAGTGTCATTCAAGTAATATTTGAACTGATTACTTTGGCGACTATTGCAATCTAAACCCCTCTTCTCTGTGTTGTAAGTTCTGCCTTGTCTGTTATTGTAACTATTGTACTGCTTTGTGTATATCTGTTTAGCACCAGATATTGAGCTGAATAATACCACAGAACACTTTCTCTGTGTATTGTATCCACCTCGGCGATATAACAGTAATCTAGCTAAACTGTAGGATCCCATTAAGCCAAGTAGTTGCCAGTAGATAGTTTAAAGTATGTTTAGGATTTCTTGCTTAAGAGGTATAAATTATTGCTATTAATAATGTTTTTTTAAGTGTTTGCTCTTTTTGGTTTGTCTTCCTACATACCCATGTAATATTGCAAATAGAATGAAGGATTTATGAAACAGTTCTCATAAACTATTGCTCATTTTCATTTCTGGGGTTGTGTAGTGGAATATATATAGAGCATAAAGGAACTATAATTTAAAGCAATCACATTTAAAACAATAAGGTTGCTTTAAATGTGATTGCTTGTAAGTTAGTTTCAAGTTTAATTTTGCTTTTATGTATATCATTTCTAATAATCAAATCATATAACAATTATCAATGTGTAATTATATATTTTGTGTCCCATTTGATAAAGGGAGATAACTTTATATTTTCTTCATAAAAGGAGATAATATTTTTTTGATAATGTTAGGTAATATAAAAAATAATAATTATCAATGTGTATTTATTTATATATGTCCTGTTTTATCTAACAGCCTAAGAAGACAGACTTAAATACAAGCAGTAATAATAAGTATTTATTTACAATTACTTTCAAACAAATATATCAAAGGGATTTTATTAATATTGTTGCAGAAAATGCATCAATCACAATATATTTTATCTGAATATGTGAAGTATGGTATCCTAGATTCAACAGATAAATTAGATAAATTTAGTATCAATATTTTAGCTATAATTACAAGTTCTCATATGATTTCAATACATTTTAGTTTTGCATTGGTTATCTCTGATTCAGCACAAACTTGTTTTATACATGCAGAATTAAATTTAAATAATTTTCAATATTTTTACATTGTTTTGTGTGTTTAAGAAAATGTTGTCACATGAACATTATAAAACGGAAAATCCTTTTAAAGAAAGGAAGTAATTAGAATGAGAGTGAGAAGAGAATGAAGGCAACAGTTATGCCTATCTCGGGATCAGTTACAGCCATGGCAGGTGGCTGATAGGCAAAAAATATTCACAGGATTTGCAGGAATGATGTGAAGCAATAAAGCATAAGGAGACATGAAGCACAAAGGTGAGACAGAAGAAGAGGGTAATAGAAGGAGAGGAGATCTGCACGAGAGAGGGCAGTGCAAAGAAGACAAAATGAAACAGAGGAAGAATCTAACACAAGAAGAGAAACTCTGAAAATGGAACAAGAAACAGAAGAGCAACACAACAGAAGAAGGAATGAAAATACTGGCACCGGAAGTGCACAAAACAGAGTTCAGAGAGAAAATAATCTTCTGTTCACTGAAGCCAATTACCTACAACATAACTTTGGTTGATAAAAAATAAACTGTCATTTTTTATGGCATGTTTACACTTAGTCAGTTAGTTAAGTGCCATACGTGATACATGCTTTAGGCGATCATGTCTCGAAAGAGACATGACTGATTGGGTAGAAGATTATCCCGCAGTAGGTTACCATTACTTTCTGTGGTAGACTGGTTGCCGACCAAGGCTATAGAACCCAATCTGTCCTGTTATTTAACCCATAACTGGAAGGAATAGACAGATTAATACCTTTCCCAAAGGTATTTGTGCGTAAGTGAATGCAATGAATTCAGTTGGAATTCAAACTCGGCTCCCCGATTTCTCGTTCCGAGCCGATATCCACTGCACCACAACACACATGGTTACACTAGTGAGGATTAATAAGCCTCTAAAAGTCCTTTGTTAAGTGGATTTATGTAATTGTATTGTTTGTAGATTTTGATATTGATGTTACTCTATTTCTTTTGAAAAGTCTTATGAAAGTAGGAAATAATTCAATTATTAACAGCAGTCATTAATGTTAGATTTTAGCCCATTACAGTTCCATTCAATGATTTTATAAACCATATGGAAAGGAATAGTTATTGGGAATTTTTTGTTTGGGTATGGAGTAGAATTGTTTTGTTTTTATTTTTTCAAATATACTTGTGGTGATACTGACCGAGCATAGCAAGGGACCAGATGTTTGCACCCTCACAACAAAAAAGAAAATGACCAAAAGTTGTCGGTGCAGATGTTCCGGTTGATAACTAAAAATTACTTAAATATTAAATTTCCAGTTTGTGAGCCTACGCAAATTTTATTTATCGGCCAATGGGAAACCCAGAATCAAATACGGATATGAATTCCCAAATGATCTGCTGCGACCCAAAAAGTCGAAATAAAAAGCTGATACAGAAAGCAGACACAGACAGATAGACCCACACAGACTGACTCGAGAGAGAGGATTGTAATCAGTATCCCCCTTGACCTACGTCAAGCGGCTTACTATGCTAGCCTCCCTTCCCTCTCATCTTACCTTTCGATGTCTCAAAACTACTTACTGACCTAAGGAGCGGATACATCAAAGACATTCTTTACTTACAATGCTCCCACATTCCTAAGCATTAATTCTCTTTTTCAGCATTTTATTGCCATTAACATTTTAACGTCCATTGGACCTATACTTCATGTATTACTTTAATTGTAAAAACCTTCATTGATATGTGTACATATAAAATGTTATTTTTCAACTCAATATGCTTTTCTTAATTTATAATCATTTTATGGCTTATAGTGGGCCATCTACAACGAGGCCAAATTCTGTTAATCTGCAACAGCATAATACTACCCTTCACTAGAACAGATCCTCACTATAAACTGGAAAAGAATGGATAACCTATAATGGGTATCTTATCTTATTTATTCTTTTTCTAGTTGTAGTAGGATTCCGTTCTAATGAAGGGTAATTGTATACCGTGCAGGTTAACGGAATTTGGCCTTGTGGGAAGATAGCCCACTATAATTCATAAAATGATTATAAAATCAAGAAAGGCAATTTGAGTATAAAATAACATTTATATATACACATTTCAATTAATATTTTTACAATTAAAATAATACTTGAAATAAAAGTCCAATAGAGGTTAGAATGTTCATGGCAAATATAATGCTGAAAAAGATAAAAGGCTTAGGAGTGTGGAAGCGTCTTGTAGGTAAAGGGATGTTCATTTTGAAGTTGCTGCTTCTAAGGTCAGTAAGTCAGTAAGTTGGTTTGTGTGGAATGTCTTTGAAGAAGTCAATAAGTACTTTTGAGACAGGAAGAAGAAAAGAGCTCAGCATAGTAGCCGCTCGACTTAAGTCAAGGGGAGGCACTGATAACCCTATCCTATCACAGTCTGTCTAACGATGCTTTTTGTCTCCGCTTTTTATATCTGCCTTTTGGATCAAAAGCAGCTTGTTTCAAATTTCATCCTTGTATTTGATTCCGGGCTTCCCATTGGCTGGTAAATAAAATTCGCGTAGGCTCGCGAAATGGAAATTTGATATTTGGTTAATTTTTATTTTTCAACCGGAACATCTGCACAAACTCAGATGCACATGACGAGTTTTATTCATTCGCTTTCTGGTCGGCATAGAGCCAACATCCGGTCTCGCTTTTGCTCAGTCGGTATCACCACAAATCCACTATATACTGACACAGTTTATTGTTTCCAGATGAACTTTGGAGTTTATCGCTTTTTTCAGCTTTGAGGAGAAGCATTGGTATAGTTTGTTTGAAGATTTTTGATTAAGTATTTCTTGCCACTTTAAAGATTTCTGTTTTGGGGATTTCCTTCCTCCTGCTATGAGTTAAATAATAGGTTTTGTAACAGAAAATCATTGTTATTCTCCAAAAATTGTTAATGCATTATTCACTTAACAAAGAAAAAAGAATTCTTCTTCTTAAAAGGGTTTGATGGTTTTGGTTTTGTGGAGATTAGCGGTAGGTATAGTTTTGCGTTTTTCCAGTGTTTTTTTTTAAATTTATTTTATGAATCTTGACCAGTCATATGATCCTAGTTTGCTAGCCGATCATAAAGTGTTTTGTGATTATTATCAGGTTGACCAGTATTGGTTGCAATTAATGACCTTTGCACAACACTTGAATATGACACATTTCTTGTTTGGACCTTGACCATCTTTTGTGCCTCTGAGAATTGTTTGTTTTTTGTTTTGTATTTTTTTTTTTTTGCATTCTACCTCTATGATTTCTTTTTCTTTCTTTCAGACCTTCTTCCAGACCTACTACATGCAATTGCTCTGTCACATTTTCTATTAAAGCCATTCCATTCACATCTCTTAATCTTTCCTTATATGAGGCTCATACTTCTGGCATTTATAGCATCTTAAAAAATAGGATTTATATACTGATCCACTTTTGTAACTAATTTCTATTTAATAAAGTATGTTATTATTAGTGCATTTTATATTAGTGTATTTTATAAAATGTTTTATTAATATAAAGCATTTATATACTGATCCACTTTTGTAACTGTTTTCTGTTTAATTTGGCAGGGACTTGAAGTTAACTATGTGCTTGTTTTAATTAGTTTACTTTCTTTGTTATGTTTATTCTTCTAAGTTCTATAAACTTGTGTTGATACCGAGACCGAGCAAAAGCGATGGACCGTATGTTTGCGCTTTCACGACCAAAAAGCAAATGACCAAAAGTCATCGCTGCACCACCTGCTCCGTGCAGATGTTCAGTTTGAAAACTAAAAATTAATTAAATATTAAATTTCCAGTTCGGAAGCCTACGTGAATTTTATTTATCAGCCAATGGGAAGCCCAGAACCAAATACAAGTGTGAAATCCCAAATGAGCTGCTGTGATCCAAAAAGAAGATATAAAAAGCAGATACAGAAAGCATCGACAGGCAGACCGACTCGAGGAGAAGAGAGTAATTAGTATCTCCCTTGACCGAGTCAAGCGGCTTACTACGCTCGCCTCCCTTACCTCTTTCCTTCTTCCCTGCCTTAAAAACTACTTACTGACCTAAGGAGCGAATACATCAAAGACATTCCTTACTTACACGCTCCAAAATTCCTAAGCATTAATTCTCTTTCAGCATTTTATTTCCATGAACATTTTAACATCCATTGGACCTATACTTCATGTATTACTTCAATCGTAAAAACCTTAATTGATATGTGTATATATAAAATGTTATTTTTCTACTCAAATTGCCTTTCTTGATTTGTAATCATTTTATGACTTATAGTGGGCTATCTACAACAAGGCCAAATTTCATTAACCTGCAACAGTATACAACTACCCTTCACTAGAACGGACTCTCCACTACTGACAGAAAAGAATAGATAAGCAACCCACTATAAACTCTTGACTTCTGAATCCTGTTTTCTATATTCAAAGGAAAATTTCTGTTTGAATAATGTTCCTTCCTCTTCTCAAATTAGTATTCACTGTGCTTGGTTAGTCATGTGAGCCTTAACAACCAATTAACAGGATCCCATCTTTACAGATTTTGATAGACACCACAAAGGATAATATAAATATTTGAGAATAAAGACAGCCTTTTGTCAAGATCTTCCAGCTTTTCAGGATCACAGACAAGGAATGTTATACATTTATATTTTTTGTTATCATGTTCTTTTTCTAATAAATAAAAATTTCATTTATTTTCCTAATTCTCCTTTTTTACTATAAGTTTTTGGGTTGTAATCTACTTTTGATGACCAGATACTAAGAAGATTTTCCAGCCACATATTTGGTAATCCAATAATTTGGTGATTTTCACTATACCCTTGCTTGGGTTTGATGTGCATATGTTTTATTTTATAGTGTTGAATTTGTCTATCCTCCACAATGTTTTCACTTGATTTTTTTTCTCACGCTTTCATCACCAGAAGATTCTCAGTTTTCAGTGTGTGTGTGTTTTTTGGCTGACTCCATCTTTGGGGTCAATCTAGAGGTTATAACCTTTTCAATTATGAATAGTGATAGTTTTGACAGAGGTGTCTCCCTCACTATTTCTAGCATAAGAAATGTTGTGAATTCAGCCCAGACCCAATCCTTCTCACTATGCAAATCAGTGTCAAAATGTTATTACTTGAGTGGGTTAAAATCAGTCAACTTTTTTTTATATTAACTCTCATTGGTAGCAAAAGCAAAACAGAATGAGATAAATTATTAGTATTAACAGGAGAAAAAGAGAGAGGAAGAGGAATGGTTGGCAGTCAGAAAAAGAGAAAAAATGGTTGACAGAAGAAAAAAGAGAAAGGGGGGAATGTTTCGCAGAAGGAAAGGGAGAGAGAGAGAGAAAATTGGTGGGAAAATGGGAGAAAGAGAGAATGAAAGAGAAATGGTGGGAAGAAGACAGAGAGTGAAAACAAGAAATTGTGTGCAGAAGAAAAGAGTGAGGAAGAGAAAAGGTTGTCACAGCAAAAAAAGAAAGGAAAAAAATAGTAAGAAGAAGAGAGAAAGGAAGAGGAATGGTTGGCATAAGAAAAAGAGGGAAGAAGATAAAAGGTTAACACAATGAAAAAAGAAAAGAAGAGAAATTATTGACAGGAGGAAAAGAGGGTGTGAAGATAAATGGTTGACAGAAGAAAAGAGGAATTGTTAACAGAAGGAAAAGAGAGAGGAAGTGAAACTGTTAACAGATGGAATAGGAGGAGGAAGAGGAATGGTTGGCATAAGAAAAAGTGGAAGGAAGACAAATGGTTGGCAGAAGAAAAGAGGAATTGTTAACAGAAGGAAAAGAGAGAGGAAGTGAAACTGTTAACAGATGGAATAGGAGGAGGAAGAGGAATGGTTGGCATAAGAAAAGAGAGAGGATAAAAAATGTTTAGCAAATTGAAAAGAGCGAGAAGGAGAAATGGTTGGCAGAACAAAGAGAGGGGGAAAAAGTGAGAAGGAATTAGTTGATCAGTTTAATAAATAAAAAATTAAACAAACATTTTGGCAAACCTGTGCAACACTACCACCACCGTTAAATTTGTTGATTTTCAATTTTTTGGCCTTTTTTTAGCATAATCTTATCGATCATTACATAAAGATTTTGATTATCAAAAAAAAATTTAGAAAAATTTCAATATTTAAACAATTGGGGGGGGGCTCAGTTTTGTTGGGGTTGCTTTGTTTATGTTTTTTTTTGAAGAGTTCTTGCTCTTCTTTTAAACTGAGAAAGTGAGCCCCCCACATACACCCAATTGTTTAAATATTGAAATTTTTCCAAATTGTTTTTGTCAAGCAAAAAGTTTAGGGTGTAATTGATAAGATTGCATTGAAAAATGTAAAAAAATTGAAAATCAACAAATTTACAGGTGGTAGTAATGTTGTACCTGCAAGTGGTTCCAAAATGGAGGATCGATTTACTATAATGTTGTATGAGAAACTGAGCCTCCCTTAAAATTGTATTAATACTTAAATTTTTCCAAATTTTTTTTGTCATTCAAAAAGTTTAGGGTGTAATCAATTAGATTGCACTGAAAAAACTCCAAAAAATTGAAAATCATTAAATTTAAAGGTGGTGGTAATGTCATACAGGTCCCCCAAAAACTTTTTATTAAATCAGTTCTATAAAATCTGTAATAAACTGTCATCCAAAGATGCAATATCTTCTGAAAACATAGTGGATGAGTGAAGACTTCTCAACAAAATTTTTTTGCCTAATAATGAAATCTGTTAGCAATTAAGATCAGCATCTTTAAGAGCCGTTGACACCTCTCAGTGTCCCAAACTGCAAGCTGCCTTCTTGCTATCAGCTTTTATTTGGAAAGTCAGTCAGTCAGTTAAGTACCATACATGATACACACTTGTGCGATCATGTCTTGAAAGAGACATGACTGACTGGGCAGAAGATTATCCCGCAGTAGGTTGCCATTGCTTTCTGCGGTAGACCGGTTGCCGACCAAGGCTATAGAACCCAATCTGTCCTGTTATTTAACCCATAACTGGAAGGAATAGACGGATTAATACCTTTCCCAAGGTATTTGCGCGTAAGTGAATACAATGGATTCAACTGGAATTTGAACTCGGCTCCCCAGCTTCTCGTTCTGAGCCAATATCCACTGGACCACAACGCACATTGGAAAACATTGCTTAAATTCTATTGATATGTGCATGATGGATATAGTTAATACCACAGAAACAGCAACAATAATAATTTGATCTTTGTTCTCACTGTAAACTTCTGTTTTAATCAAAACAATATGAAAAATATATATGTAACAGAATACAAAATAGAGGAATTATTTGATATTACAGTTCTTTTTTTGAAGTCATTGGAGGAGAGAATAATCCACAATCTGTACTGAAAATGGATTGCATAGAAATTGAAAACAAATTAATTGAGTACATCAAAGAAGAAACTGATTAAGTGACTGATTTTTTTTATGGTTTAACCTTTGTATGTGCGTTGTGGTGCAGTGGATATCAGCTTGGAATGATGAATCGGGGAGCCGAGTTTGAATTCCAGTTGAATTCCTTGCATTCACTTACATGCAAATACCCTTGGGAAAGGTATTAATCCATCTCTTCCTTCCAGTTATGGGTTAAATAACAGGACATATTGGGTTCTATAGCCTTGGCAGGCAACCGGTCTACCGCAAAAAGCAATGGCAACCTACTGTGGGATAATCTTCTGCCCAGTCAGTCATGTATCTTTCGAGACATGATTGCCTAAGCGTGTTTCACGAATGACACTTAACTGTGTTATTTAAAGCTGAAACATTTTTTAATTGTAAGAATAATTATTTTTTGTGAGTGAATATTGCATTAAGAGTTATTTGAGAATAGCAATAATTTTTTAAGATACAACTCTTACTTGTATTATTTAACCCATAGCCGAGGGAGGGAGACAGACTTATACTTCTCCCAAGATTATTTGCATGTAAGTGAATGTAACAAGTACAACTGTAATTTAAATTCTCCAATGTAGAAAGGTGTGTAACTGTAAGCTTAGAACACTTACCAATAAATCAATCTTGTGACTTGTTGGACATGAGAGTCATTTTAGTAGAGTTTTACAGATTGATACTCTTCTCCAGGTGTGAAACGATCCCCATTGCTTTCCAGTAGTCAACTTTTGGATGGATTAAACTCATATACATCACATTGTAAAGATCAAATACCATCAAACAGTTGTAAATCTGATTTTAGGGTTCAAGCAAGATATCTAGCAGGGAAAATTATCTTTGAGATATTATTTGTGATATGGCTTATGACTCCAGCTGACAGAATGTTGAATCTATTGGTGCAAGTTGACTAAGAATTCTCTCTAACACTGGAAATTTATCATCCCAATAACAGAAGCTAGAGTATAATTAATGCAAAATCCACAACAGATTAGATTTGTAGAAATCATGTTTCTACAAAGTGCTGTCGGGATGCAAAAAAAGATTATCTCTCTCAGAATAAGATGAAGCCATGAGGGTCATATGATTGCTCGCAACTGACATGATTCCATAGGAGATTAACCCTGAATTTCTATTTAGCAAGCATAGAGGCATACATTTATATATTTGTATTTAATTTATTGTATATCACCTCTCTTAATCCATAGATCCATGGAAAACCAACATACCCTATAGTTCATGGATTTCGATCATGAAGGGTAAGACACTATTGCTATATTCTCATATACTGTACAGATTTCTTACAATATAATAGCACTCCTGACAGCACCACCTAGTGGTAGGACATTTTTTCAAAAACTTTGTGCATCTCACAGCAGAACTGAATTTCATTGTGGAACCCTGGTAACTCTTTTATCTAGGATTCAGGGCTTGGATAAAAATTTCAGATGTGAGAGAAAACTTCAAGGAAATCACTAATACCATTGTCAAACTTAACTACAGGGTTATTATCATGATATGTGTATATGAATGAGGAAAAGGAATGTTATACATTTATATTTTTTGTTATCATGTTCTTTTTCTAATAAATAAGAATTTTATTTATTTTCTTAATTCTCCTTTTTTACTAGAAGTGTTTGGGTTGTAATCTACTTTTGATGACCAGATACTAAGAAGATTTTCCAGCCACATATTTGGTAATCCAATAATTTGGTGATTTTCATTATACCCTTGCTTGGGTTTGATGTGCATATGTTTTATTTTATAGTGTTGAATTTGTCTATCCTCAACAATGTTTTCACTTGATTCTTTGTCTCACGCTTTCATCACTAGAAGATTCTCAGTTTTCAGTGTGTGTGCGTTTTTTGGTTGACTCCATCTTTGGGGTCAATAGAGGCTATAACATTTTCAGTTATGAACCTTTTCAGTTTAGTATGTAATGTTAGTTACCTTGAATGAGTATGTAATGTTAGTTACCTTGTGAGTATTGCCCTTTACTCAAATGAAGGATAAGTTGAGGCAGTGATATATCTTTGATAATATGTTTCAAATATTAATTATAGATAGGAACATATAGAAAAAAATTCCCTTTTGTTTCTGTAAGTCTCATTGTTAAAAGCTTTGTCTGTGTGTTCGTCAGAAGCTTAGCAGCAATGGCATAGAACTGACTGCAAAGGCCAAGAATGAAACGCTTCAAAGTGTTTTGGCTGTCTAATTCACCGGTTTCCATGATTGATGGGTCACTGACCCTTAATTGAAAACAATCATTCACATAGTAACTCTGCTCAAACCAGATTGAAATGTAGACCATTACTCTAGCAATAAAATAAATTAATTTTTGTAAAATAGGTTTAACCCAGATAAGATTTTTCAAAAACAATCCTAGCTGGGTAAATTTTGAGAATACACAAACTTTTCATCTATTTGTCTTTTTGCGGGTGGGTAAGTCTGAGAACCTGTAAGTTCTACCAAACTTGTTCTATGTTCCAGTCTTCTTGTTACTCTCATCCATCTTATTTTAGAGGTTTAAATCCATATTTTTACCTCATTCCTGTTCTCAGCATATCAAAGGCCACTCACACATCTTCCAAAAGTTTTTCTGTATCCCATTCTCAACTAGATTTTACCTCAAATCACCATTTATCTGTCACATACTAATATCAATCCAGTGGATTTGCTCTATTATACTTGTATGAAAGAGCAATAAAAAGCAATTGGTTGCAAAATGTTTTTTTCTTCTTAAACCACAACACATTTTCTTTGGTGCAAACATTTAACTCAAATTGCCAAGTAGGTGTGAAGTTTTGCTACATCAAAAATAGTCTATCAAAAATGACCGAGCAGTCGATCTCATCCTGCCAGCTGAAAGGAACGGATGCCTGAAGCAACACACCCCATGGAATACGCACATGCACTGACAGCCAGGTCAAAAACTGGTAACAACCTACTTCAGTGATACCAGATCCTCCAGCACACTACAAGTAGTACAGACTCTTTCCCATTTGCAGACACGCATACACGCATCGCATAGACGTTTATCAATGCCCAACACTTGGGGATCACAACATCAAAATGAGCAATATATATTGAAACAGAACAATTTTGCATCCAAAATTCAGTTTAAAATGACTACACAAAAAACAAAAAATATCATAACTCCTACTATATAGGTTTACATAGTTTTGCACAGAAACCATTACCTACTTGTTGACACGGTCTACAATTCCTTTTCCTTCACCCACCCTTTGTCACTACTTCCTTCTCACAAATACAAACAGAAGAAACGATCCCCCTTTTTCTTCTTTTTTCTCCAATAACAGCAAAAATGTCTACCCCCCATGTGGAAGTTTTAAAAGTATCCGCAACACACCGTCTACCACCTTTTAACTGCTCAAACATTAAGAACTGGTTTATTCAATTACAATCCCTTTTTTCTATCAAGAAAATAACATCACAGAGAATCAAGTTCATAAAAATAGTGGAAGTGTTGCCACCCAAAGTCATAGACAAGGTAACTGACTTGTTGGATGCAGTATCTGAAATACACTCATATGACACTCTTAAAGATGGCATTGTCAAGAGAATGGATTGGTCCAAAGAGGCCATGCGATAAAACATTTTCAATAATATCAGTCTTCATGACAGAACTCCATCTGGTGCCTATTTAGCTATTCTTCCTCATAACATTTTTCAGAAATTACAGCTGTCACTTTCTGTTTTTAAAAAATGATATTAGAAAAGAGTGCTCGGCTGCTATGTGATGTCTACTATCATATATAGTAATGAAAGATGGAAAATTTCTTCAGAAATGAAAAGAAGATTTGAGGCAACTGAGATGAGGTTCTACCAATGAATACTGTGAATACCATAGACAGCATGCAACAAAAGAGGAAGTTCTAAGGAGAAGAAAGAGTACAAAGACACTGATGCTAACAGTTGTAAAAAGATAACTGTAATGTTTGGTACTTGTAATGATTAAAAAAATAGGAGAATTTAATATGCACAGGGCAAATCAAAGGCAAGCAAAATAAAGGAAAGGTATGAGTAATTTATTTGGTATTGAAGGTATTATTCGTTCATTTGTTGAGGTGTCTACTCTTTGTTTTAGTAATTCTAGGGATTCTGTTTCATGCCACGTGGCAAGTGAAATAGATAGTTTCCTTGTCGCTTTTGTTATTCTTACTAAGGGTTCTGCTTCATGTCATATGAAGAATGAAGTGAGAGATTCTCTCTTGTCTGTTATATTGTGAATTGCATAGACATCTGTTTCCTGTTCTGAAGTATTAGTGCTGGTTCTCGCACATGGAACTTGTTTATATTCTAAGGTTAGTCATGCGATAGGCCTGAAATGCGTTGACACAAACTCTTATCTTCCTGCATGCGCAGAGAAAAGTAACCAGTCAGAAATATTTTTGATAATCAATATGCGCAATGGGTAAATTTTCACTACAACTGCAATGTATAAATTGTCATTTATTCTTATCTTAGAGTGGGGGTCCACAAGGTTTACAGAACTGCTGCTAATAAAATGACAAGATTTTTATTTCTTTTTGTATAATTTTTTATTTAATAATTATTTTTCTTTGTATTGTCTTTTATTTAATGGTTATTTCTCTTTATATCTTTTATTTAACGATTATTTTTCTTTACAATATCTTTTATTTAATGGTTACTCGCAGTATAGCTCGGTGTTGCTTGGGTGTAATGAAAGCTTTAAAACTAATCCATGGTCCTGGAGCTCAGACTCTTTGGACGTTGGCATGAAAGACTAAAAAGCAATAGTTGTTTCCAGTTAAAGCGAAACTGTAGACTGAAAGAAAAATGAATGCATGTAAGTCAAATTTTGATTTCCTGCTATCAATATCAAATAAGTTTTTTTCGTCGTAAACTGAATTTTGAAGGCTAAATAAGTCCTCTGAGTAAATGGTATCATGGCTGAGACTTAGAACTACAATTATACCTACTTAGAGCCAAACCTGAAGCAAAAACTAAAATAAAAGGGCTGAAAAAAAATACACATATACAGGCAGATAAACAGACACACACACAAACATCTTGCTTTATATATATATTATCGATTTTCTGCACTTTTGTAAGAACTGCAACCTTGAAACTTCTGAATATCATTTCTTATGTCTTTGTCTATGAGTGTATCAAATTTGCTTAAAATCAGACCACTCCTTCTATAACTCAATTTTTTCGATTTTCAATATTTATCGGGGGTACCTCAACACAAAACCTAGCTAAGAATGCTCACAGACGCTTATAGTACAACTGTGTAAATTATCAAGAAAATCGGTTCAGCCGTTTCGGAGTCCATAGGTAATGGACACACACACACACAGACAAAGTTCCATTTATAAATAAGTTTCTCTTCATATCTTTTATTTAATGGTTATTTATCTTTATAGCTTTTATTTAATGGTTATTTATCTTTATAGCTTTTATTTAATGGTTATTTCTTTTTATAGCTTTTATTTAATGGTTATACCTTTTTACATTATCTTTTATTTAATGGTTATATATCTTTATAGCTTTTATTTAATGGTTATTTATCTTTATATCTTTTATTTAATGGTTATTTCTTTTTATAGTGTTTATTTAATGGTTATTTCTTTTTACATTATCTTTTATTTAATGGTTATTTATCTTTATATATTTAATTTAATGGTTATTTCTCTTTATAGCTTTTATTTAATGGTTATTTCTTTTTATAGCTTTTATTTAATGGTTATTTCTTTTTACATTATCTTTTATTTAATGGTTATTTATCTTTATATCTTTTATTTAATGGTTATTTCTCTTTATAGCTTTTATTTAATGGTTATTTATCTTTATAGCTTTTATTTAATGGTTATTTCTTTTTATAGCTTTTATTTAATGGTTATTTCTTTTTACATTATCTTTTATTTAATGGTTATTTTTCTTTATATCTTTTATTTAATGGTTATTTCTCTTTATAGCTTTTATTTAATGGTTATTTCTTTTTATAGCTTTTATTTAATGGTTATTTCTTTTTACATTATCTTTTATTTAATGGTTATTTATCTTTATATATTTTATTTAATGGATATTTCTCTTTATAGCTTTTATTTAATGGTTATTTCTTTTTATAGCTTTTATTTAATGGTTATTTCTTTTTACATTATCTTTTATTTAATGGTTATTTTTCTTTATATCTTTTATTTAATGGTTATTTCTCTTTATAGCTTTTATTTAATGGTTATTTCTTATCCTTGGTTGGCAACCAGTCTAGGGAAGGAGTTCTGATATAACACCAACCTCAGTGCTAATCTGGATATCTTGCATTTGCTTACTTCTGGGATTCTTAACATCATTAGTATGAGTCATTGTTATATTGTGCAAGAACTACACGACTATAAACTCAGCACAAACATTGCTTGTCAGCAATAGTGTTACTCATTTACAGTCAACAGCCAGTATGGTTGATTTTAGGATTTATTTTCTTTTGACTAATAAAAGACAAAACATTTAAAAGGTTCCAAACAAATAAAAATTTACATTAAGTTAAATACAATGCAAATGATAATGTTTTCTGAAAATTTATCTAAACATTAGGGATAGACTGAAGAAAGAAAGCTATGTTGAAACATTAAAGAAATGGAACTATATTGAGAAATAAGAATGATATTAAAACACTGACAAAATTTAATCATAACCTTCATAGAGATATATTGAGAAAATAGAATGATATTACGACATTGACAAAATGTAATCATAATAGTCATAGAGATATATTGAGAAGATAGAATGATATTAAGACACTGACAAAATTTAATCATAACAGTCATAGAGATATATTGAGAAAATAGAATGATATTAAGACACTGACAAAATGTAATCATAATAGTCATAGTGATGTATTGAGAAGATAGAATGATATTAAGACACTGACAAAATTTAATCATAACAGTCATAGAGATATATTGAGACATTAAAGAACAACTGCCATGCCATGATACTGATAGAGGGAATACATGGAATGATGTAGAGGAATTTAAATAATGTGAAATAATCCAAAATGGAGAAAAGGAATTGAAGGAATGGTGTCCTGTCATGGTATAGAAAAAACAGATCCATATTGATGTATTGAAGAAACTAAACCATCTCATAATATTGAGGCATTGAAGAAATGAAGGTATGTCAAGGCATTGAAAAAAATATATCCTTTTTGAAGAAACTAAGACTAAGTCATCTCATTTTGTTCAGGCATCGAACAAATGGAACCATAATGTTGAATAATATTGGATATTAAAGAAATGGAACCATGTTGAGGAACTGAAGAAATGGATTAATTTTGAGACATTAATAAAATAAAGACATGGGATAGAAGAAACTGATTCATGAAGATATATTATAAAAATGAAACCATGTAAAAATAGAGATGTTATGTTTCGCACTTTTTTGTGCATAGTGGCACTCGTAGGACAGCTCTCCATGTCCTTTGTGATGACAGGGTTTTCTGCTTCTTACCTCTCCAGTTATTCTCTAATTTTACTTGCCTATTAATTTACATGCAGTACTACACCTTCCTAAATGGGAGAGGTTCTTACACCCTTGTTTTTTCTTTTACTACTCCTGATTATTTTTGTATTGCATTGTCCTTCCTTTTGTCTTTCTTGTTTTCTCTTTAATGATGATCTCAATCTCTCCTCATTTTCTTCTTCATATTCATATGTCTTTTCATTCTCACTTTCTTCCATTTCTTGCTCTGTTCCATTTTTGCAACTTTCTACCTCTTCTTGTTCCTGATCTTCCATTTCCACATCAGCCAGCTTGTTTCTGCTTCTGAACTGATCTGCATGTACCATTATATGTTGTCCATTCTTCTCAACTATAACCATGTTGTATCCTTTTTGTATCAAGAAATTTGCTTCTTTTGGATTCACCTCTTTATTCTTTCAATACCATATCTTTTCTCTTGTTGTAAAGGACATAATTATGGGGGCTCTGATTTGCCTTTCCATTAATGCTGAAAACCTCAGTTTCCTTTCTGAATGTGGAATGGATCTGTAACTGAGGAGCATTTTTGGTAAATATACTTCTCTGTTTTCATTAAGTGGTAAGAATGCTTTCAGTCCCATTTTCATCGTTTGTACCATTCTTTCAGCAGTGCCATTAGATTGTGGGTGATATGGTGGTGCCTTATATGGGATGCATCCAATTTGTTTTAACCATGCACATAAATTCTCATCGCAAAATTTGGGTGCATTGTTGGTGACTATTGTCTGGGGTACACCCTTCCTTGAGAACATAGTTCTTAGTATTTGCTTTATTGTGGTGGTTTTTCTGTCTTTTACTCTGACAATTTCTAGCCATTCTGAATATGAGTCCAAGAATACTAAGAATACTCTTCTATCTCTTATATGTGTGCGATCCATATGAACCTGAACCTCTGCTTCTATGAGCCATGAGTGATTTTTTTGATTGCTTGAAATTTTTTATTTTCACACATTTTGGGCACCTCTTAACGCATTCCTCTACATCTTTTGAATATCTTGGCCACCAAGCTTGTAACTTTAGTCTTTTTTTGCATTGCTGTTATACCACAATGCACATCATCATATTCTCCTTTTAATATGTTTCTTTTCAGTATTTGTGCAATTCCTATTATATCTCCATTGCACATTATGCCATTTTCTATAGTTAGTTTTTGCTTAGTTTCCTTAAAGGGTTGCTCTGTCATCAAACAACTGCTCCATATATTATTTTTTTATTCTCTCTACTATTCTGCTCAGTATTGGGTCTTGCTTTGTTTCTATTTTGAGTTTATTTAGAGGAAGAATGTCTGTTTCTATCCAGTGTATTATTTTATCTTCAGTATTTTGTTGTTTTTTTCATTCTTGAATTGTAATCTTGATAAATTGATGTGAGAAATAGTGTTCTCTTTTACATAAACTATGTCAAAATTGAATGCCAAGATTTTTATTGTTCATCTTAAAATCCTTGACAATGTGACTTTTGTCAATTCTTTTCTCAGAATATGAATTCTAATGGTTTGTGATCCAATTTTAATAAGAATTTTTTTCCTATCAAAAAGTTTCATGCCTTTTCCATGCTCCATACTATTGGCAGCACTTCTTTTTCAATATTCAAGTACTTAGTTTCTGCTGACGTTAACTTTCTTGATATGTACGTGATTGGGTGTTCTTCTTGTGATAAAACAGCAGCAATTGCCTTTTCACTTGCGTCAGTGGTTAATTTTATTTCCTTTTGTGGAGTAATAACTTTTATAATTGGTTTTCTCCTCAAAATATTCTTTAGCGTTCCAAAAGCGATAGTTTGCTTCTATGTTCATTCAAATTCAATGATTTTTTTGTATAATTTTGCAAACGACGCTATTATGTTGCTGTATCTTGGTATGTATTTATGATAAAAATTTATCAGCTCTAAAAAGGATTCTAATTCTTTTTATTTGTTAGAGGAGCTATTTCTGTTATTTTTTTTTGTTAGTCTATCATCAGGTGCTTACGGCCATATCACATTGAATACACCGGCTCTCACTTGATCACCAAAGTTAAGCAACGTTGCACCTGGTCAGTACTTAGATGGGTGACCAGTTGGGAATACCAGGTGCTGTAAGCGTTTAGTGACGGATGTGCGTTGTGGTGCAGTGAATATTGGCTCGGAAAGAGAAATCGGTGAGCCAAGTTCGAATTCCAGTTGAATACCCTGCATTCACTTAAGCACTGGTACCCTTGGATAATCCAGTAATGGATTAAATAACAGGGTAGGACTTGGGGACCCTTCCCTCAAAAACAAATCCCAATGAATCTTGATACTTGAAAAGAAAAAAGTATTACTAGACACAAAACTTATATAAAAAAAACAACAATAAATTGTTGAAAGAAAAAGGTATTACCAGCAATAAATAAATAAATAAAACTTAGTTGGCAATAAATGACCCACCGAGGTTGATATGCTATAAAAACAACCAACCAACCAACCAACCAACCAACCAACCAACCAACCAACTATCATCAGGTGATATACCTTCTTTTGATATTTGATATTTTAAATATGATATCTTCTTATAGTCAAAATTACATTTATCTTTGTTTATGGTCAAGCCTGCCTTTTTTAATCTCACCAAAATTTGCTGTTTTATATTTTAACTCTTCTTTAGTTCTTGTCGCTACACCTATACCATCCCGGTATATTATCATATTTTTTATTTTTCCTAATAAGACTCTTTCGATTGCTTTTGGAAAAAATATGGCTGGAAGTCTTTATCCCAAATGGTAAACAAGTCCATCTTAATAAGCCTATAGGCATGTTTTTCATGGTTATTTCCTTGAATTTCTCATCAATTTCTATTTTATTGTATGCTAACTTGAGATCAATTTTTGTAAATTATTTCATTTTTGCTAACTTGTGACTCACAGTATTGATATTTGGCAAAGGAATCATCACATATCCTTAAATCTTTGTCAGGTTTCTTTATTAATACTATCGGTGACACCCAATTAATACCATCTTGAGTTACTCTTTCTAGTCTGCCTTGTATCATTTTGTTTAATTTGACTTCAAGTAAAGGTAGGACATGAATTGGAACTTTTCTTGACTCTATATACTTTGGGTGATAATTTTCCTTTAGTCAAATGCTTGCTTTATAGCCTTTCAATCATCCTATTTCATTTCATTCTTCTTCCATGGAACTGATTAGTCTCTCTGTATCTACTTTTAATACATGAATCCCTAATAACCTGTGATCTTTTTTGCATGCTACAACTGTAATGAGAATTATTTCAAAATGCTTGTCAGTTTCAAAATTGCCTTAAAGTGTACCCATAGTTTTTATGGACTTTCCATCAAATTGCTTTAATTGTACGCTGCTATTTTTAAGTTTAGGTTGTCCTAACAAAATTCAGAAACTTTTTGGTATCAACACAACTTCACTGTCTGTATCAACTTGCATTCTAAATACTTGGACATTTATTCTTATTTTTTCTCTACCTCTCTTTTTGTGTATTTATTGTAAATATTTCATATTCTTCTTCTTTGGAGGGAGTTTGAACAGTTTTTACTTTTTCTATTTGCTTTTCACATTTGCATACATTCTGAAAATTATCTCTTTTTTGGGCAATTTGAGAATATTTTTTAGAGCTGGACATTTGTACTTGTCTCTCTCATGATATTTCACAATATCTACATTTAATTATGAATATGGTCGTGCTCATTCTATATGTGTTGAATTCTTCTTTTGGCTGATTAAATTCTCTAATCAACTCTAGTTGTTGCAAAAACTTGGTGCTAGCTTCCAAACTTATTCTGCTACTCTGCAGGCATTCTAGTATTGTTTTGCTTGTGGTTTTGGTCTTGTAAGCCTTAAATTAACCTATGAAGAATCAATTCATTTTTTATAGTCATTTGCTGTGCTTCCAATTTTTCAAATTCACAATACTTAACTCATTCTTTCAATCTATGTAAATATTGTATAATGGACTCATTTGATGCTTATCTTCTTTCTAAAAACTTGGTTCTTTCAGCTATTATAAATCTTTATTTTAGTTTTATGTTCTTTTTTATAATTTTCACAATTACTTCAATTGTTATTTCTTTTAATTCGCTCAGGTAACACATTGTCAAATTTTTCTTCACAGCTTTGCACCCAACTGTAGCAAGAAATAAATCAGTTATCTCATTTTCTTTATCAATTATTGTGTCTCTTAATTTTTTCATTCCTATAAATGCAGCAAAAGTTATTATCCATGTTTCTATGTGTTCTGGATCATCCAGCAAATTCAAGGATCCTGTTGGCAATATCACTGTTATGTTTTGCTTTTTTTGTGTGTAGTGGTAGTTGTAGCACAGCTCTCCATGCTCTTTGTGATTTTTATTTCTCCAGTTATCCTCTATTTATACTTGCCTATTAATTTGTATCTGATACTACAAGTGAAAAGCAATTTTTGTGACAGAGAAAGGATGTGACGTGATGGGACAGGGAATAAAAGTTCCTAATCTTTTAGGTGAATAATTAAAACTCCTACAACTTGATTTGTATTGATATATAGTAGTTAATGTCTTGAAAGGTAGCAAATAAACCTCTTTTTCTCTTTTCTTCTGATGTGCATCTTATATATACTTTTTGCAGGACATAGTTAAAAATACATTAACTAGAGAATAAAAATAATTTTAATTTCTAAGTGTGTTAGTTGAAACATATTAAAAATTTAATTAACTTTAAATGAAGAATAAACAGTATGACTTGGCATTTGGGAAGGGACAACTCAACACCCTTGACTGACTGAGTGTTGGGATAACTCAGGTCCTAGACAACTCAGCACCAGAAAATAATAACTTTTTTATAACTGAATAAAAGTGTTGCGGATTCTTGTTAGAAACCACACAATATAATAATAGCACAAAACAGATATGAGAGGAAAAATGTAAGTATATTGAACAAGATATATACAACATGTACACGGTTAGTAGAATTCAGGAATACTAGTTAGTAGGAGTCAAATATATACAATCTTGTAGATAAGAAGTAAGTCCGGGTAATAAGTCTATATTCTTGCTGACCAACTAGCTGCGGTTCAACTGCTGTGACAAGCACTGCGTTACAAGCTCTGCCTTACATACTGCCGTTCTCTGTAGGCAGGATCATTTGTATACCTTAGACGAGTCCATTTATATATGTAAAAAGAGGTGACTCCCCAACAAAAAGTAATTTATCAAGGATAAAAACCTTAATGCATGAATATTTTTATTCAAATAAGGCATTTGAAAAGGCATTATGTAAAAGTTGGTTTTTGTTTTTAAATATTTTAATAAGGTAAATCATAGATTATTAAATTATTTTTGATAAAAATCTTTCAGAATGTCAATTTACTTTATTTAAAAATAAATTACATTACAATTTACATTATTAAAAATAATGAGAAACAAAAACTGCTTCATTTAGTTTTGCATTTTTTAATTTACTTTATTAAAAAATAATTAAAAATAAAAGTGTTTATTGAAATGTTTTATATGTCAATTTACTTTATTAAAAAATAAATTTCTTTACAATCTACTTTATTAAAAATAGTTAAAAACAGAAAAATGGTTCATATTTTACATAATGCCTTTTCAAATGTCTTATTTGAAGAAAAATATTCACTAATTTAGATTTTAATCCTTAATAAATTACTTTTATTCAGTTATAAAAAATAAATTAAATTTATTTGGTCCTGAGTTGTTCCAACACTCCGTCAATGATATTTAGTTGTCCAGCACCTGACTGATTGGCTAGTGCTTGTTTATGAATGATTTGTGGTACAGTGGATATCGGCTCGGAACGAGAAACCGGGGAGCCGAGTTCGAATTCCAGCTGAATCCATTGTATTCACTTACACGCAAATACCCTTGGGAAAGGTATTAATCCGTCTCTTCCTTCCAGTTATGGGTTAAATAGCAGGACAGATTGGGTTCTATAGCCTTGGTCGGCAATCAGTCTACCGCAGAAAGCAATGGCAACCTACTGCGGGATAATCTTCTGCCCAGTCAGTCATGTCTCTTTCGAGACATGATCGCCCAAGCGTGTATCACGTATGGCACCTAAACTGACTGACAAGAAATAAAGGCTTAATATAAGTGTCTACATTCAGCGTGGGTAGAAGTGATTTGTCAGCAGTCAAAATAGAAAAAAAAAAAGAACACAAAACTAAAATTAAAGCTGATCTATCATCACTAAACTAATTTATTTTTTATATATTGTTAAAATGTCAAAATTGCTATTTTAAAAACTATAAAGTAATTTACAATTATAATGTTTCAGATTAATTTATAATTTCAGGAAAAGTTTCTCTATGGTGGTTAAAAGAGACCAGTTTTATTTTAGAGGCATTAAAATTTACAAGCCATTTCCTACCCCAGTTAACCACTGATTGGAGGTTCATTTCAAGAGCAGCAACCAACTTTACTTTGTTATCCTAGGCAAATTTCTTATTGTGACAGGAGTAAATAGTGGTGTCATTTGTATAGATGCATACTTGGGAACTGATGACATCAGAAAAACCATTGAGGAAGATCAGAAACAGCATAGAACCAAGGATAGAGCCTTGAGGGACACCTGTCTTTGTGTAAAAACATCTGGAAGCATTCCTATTCAAAACAACGTTCATTTCCTGATTTGATAGGAATGATTAGACTAACTCAAACAATTGTCCAGAAATACTATAACACTGGAGCTTGCATAGAAGGCCAGCATGCCAAATCCTGGAAAACACTTTCAAGATATCTGGAGCAATAGCTCAAGCTTCACCATTCTTAGAGAGTAGGTCGTGAAGTGAGAGTTGGAAGGTGAAATGATTAACTACTTCAGAGAGCCTCAAATACTTTGCAAAAAAATGGTAAGAGGCTAATAGGGCAATAGAGGGGTCAGAGAGTTCACCAGATTTCTTAAAAACAGAGATTACAAATGCATATGTCTAACAAGCAGGAAACAGGAATGCAATAGTTATAAAGTTTGGAGAGGAGTGAAACCAGCTCAGGGGCACATTTCTTTAGGATGATTACTGGGATTACATCACCTCCATTTGCCTTATGGGACTTTAACTTAGAAATCTCATCCAAGACCAAAGACAGGGTTATGCATATATCACTCAGTTGAGCCTCTGTTCTAGGTAGGAAAACAGGTGTGGATACTCAAGACGAGTCAAGTATAACATTGGAAGAGAATTTGCAAGCAAAGCATTCAACACTCTCTGCTGTAGATGTGAGGATTTTGAATTGATTCAATAGAGGAGGAATTGGGGGATTTGCTGTTGTTGAGCACACTCTTGCAGAGCCACCAGTAATCTCTAGAGCCGAAATTGTGAGAAGCTATGTGTTGTTTCATTCTGTCAACAAACAATAACTTTGTATCATTTAGGACGCGCTTGCATTCATTATAACCAGAGATAAAGAGATGTCTATTGTAATCCAATATGTCACTCGGGTACAGCCAGAAGAAGTGATTCCTGTGGACAATAGCAGCCGAGCATGAGAATCAAAGAGATGAATGAGATTTAACTTAGAATTTTTTTTGCTGGAATGAAATCATCGATGCCAGGTTTTACTCAGAAGGAGACCTCAGAAGTGCAGTCTTGAATAGCAAGACTAAAAACTTTGTTCCAAGGAATGTCATAAAGGAAATCACAGAACAAGTCCTAATCCGCACATTGATAACAGAAAGATATTCTGTTGGTAGGAGGTTCTTGGATGAAGAAGGAGCAAAAAGAGATGTTTACTGACACCACCACATGATCAGAGTTGCCAAGACAGCAAAGCTGCAAGGCATGGCAAGAGTCAGGGATAGAAGTAAAGAAGAGATCTAGAAGACGAGTGTGTCCATCAGGGTTACTGAGGAAACACATAGGGAAATCTACCACTTTCATGAGAGACTGGGTGATTAAGAAGTTCAGAGTTTAGATGCCAGTAAGACTGGTGACATAATGTTTAAGATACTTGGCATGATAGGCATTAAAGTCACTGAGCACAAATACATTTGCAAATGGATGAAGTGAAATGGTCTTGTCTATATTGTCAGAAATACTATCAAGCATGTAACAGTTATGAGAGGAAGAGAAGCTGTAGAGAAAGTTTAATAGAAAGAGACGGAGACACATGTAAGAATGGTCTAGAGATTCAAAAGAGATCTCCCTAGCCAGAGACATAAATTATCAGGTCATGCATATGGACATTAGAGTCCTTTCTAAAGAGAAGAAGTTAACCAACAATCAAAAAAATTAGAGGAGGTGATTAAAGAGTTAAAGTTAATTTCGTAGAGAGCTAAGATGTCTGGGGATTTTTCAATGAGGAATGATTCCACACTGCAAATGTTGGAATATATACTATGGATGCTAGAAAAAGAAATGTTGAGGGGCTTAAGTGTTTTTTGTTTGGTTGGATTAGTTTATATATTTTATTATTTATGGGCATGTTTTTGGATTATTGGTAAGGAGAGGCCTAGAGTAGTAGTAGTATCAGTCATCAAATGCAACATGTGTAGGGAGAGAACTGGCACAAACTGCAGCATAGTGTGGCCTCAAGGTTGCCCACCAGAGATGCACAAAGGGACAACCATCCATACATGACATGACATTGCAAGAATCTCGATATTATTCAACTGTTGATCAGAGCAGCTTTTCAAAACACTACACAAGATTTCGAGCTCCTAACTACCAGTGAAAACAGCCATCAGAAGACTACCAACCTGCTACGCTCAGTATGACAAGACATTGCCACCATCCACAAACATTACAAAAATCTTGTGACAGTACCACTAGTAAGACCATAGGATAGGAGAGAAACCCTTCCTAAACAGGAAACAAGAGATTAGCCTCTACTTCTGTTCAAGAGAAGTGGGAGGAGTATAAACCGGGTGACAGGAGAGCCTATCTACTCCTATCAAAAAAAATATTAAGTTTTAACTTAGTATAAGTCAGTATAACTTAGTATAATCTACTACTGATTCAATAAAGGATAAAAAACAGTTCGTGACATATCTCTAAAAAATAAAATAAAATATCCAAAGAGTAACGTTATATTACTTTAGAAAATAAATGCTTAACTGATTCTGATTTTAAAAAAAGTTTAAAACCATCCTAAAACATTTCTTTTTTTTATAAAAGCCATTAAAAAATTTTCCACAAGAGAAAATATACAGAAATTACAAATCCATAAAGTAACATATAATTACAAAGGAGTTAACGTGGTAAAAAACAATGTAGTCACAAGTGTTCAAGAAAGTCAATTTTCACCTGGCTTAAATATAAATAAATAAATAAATAAAATAAATAAAGTAAAAACTGTAAATTCTAAAATAAATTAACAAAAATATTAAAAAATTTTAAGTATAAATAATTAAATTAAATTTAATTAATTAATTAAATCAATTTAATAAAAGAATAATAATAATAAGTAATAGCAATAATAAATAAAATAAATAAAAAATATATATAATAATAATGATAATAATAACAATAACAATTATAATAATAATAAAATACTAAAAATAATAATAATGATAAAAATCTCATAATAAAAACTATAATAGATAAATAAATAAAAAGGGATTAAAAAAGAATAAAAAATAATAATTTATATTATATGCTATATGGATGTGCATTATAGTACTGTAGGGGCTTCATATTGCAAGGTTAATCTGGATTAATTTCTCTGTTGGATCTCACCTGGCACAAGGCCACTTCCAAAAGGAACGTCCTACCCAAATCTTCACAAACCACCATTATTTTTATAAGTGGTGAAAATCATTCATTAAACAAGCAAAGAGAAAGTGAGATAAAGTTGACAAGACATTAGTTTGCAACGATTCAGTGTATTAACAAATATTCAACAAGAATACATAAATTATATACATGTTGAATAAGATGTGAAATTGTTTGTTTGGAATTGTCTCCCATAGACTGTGTGAGAATTACTGTTATGGATTTTTAATGCAAGTCTGAATGTACATTGCTGTTGGAATAATTCTCAATGTGTTAAGAAAATTACATAGGAAAATTGTTGTTAAAATGAAGCATTCATATCTGAGAGTTCACGATAATGTTCATGTTGCCAGTTGTGCACAAGATAGGATATATTGAATCCATTGCCAAATCTGCTGCTATGAAAGTTGGCTCCCTGTGCAGGGCCCGGAAATTTTTCCCACCTGAAACTATTCTGCACATATACAAATCTACCATCCGCCCGTGTATTGAATATTGCTGCCATATCTGGTCGGGTGCCCCTGCTGCTCTCCTTGGGCTTCTTGACAAAATACAAAGGAGGATCTGTAACGTGGTTGATACTGACTTGGCAGACCGGCTACAGCCGCTCTCACACTGGCGTGATGTAGCTTCCCTGTGCCTCTTCTACAAGTACTTTCATGGCTTCTGCTCCGATGAGCTTAGATCACTGGTGCCGCCTAAGCACGAATTTACACGAGATACTAGATTAGCAACCAGGTCCCACCCTTTTACAGTTAAACAAATAAGATGTAACCATAAATTCTACTCCAACAGCTTCTTTTCTCGCGCTTCCCGCCTGTGGAACTCCCTTCCACAAGTCTGCTTTCCCGACAGTTACAATCTCCAGGTGTTTAAATGTAGGGTCAATAGACACCTCCTATCACACTAACTCCCAACTATTCTCAGAACACTCTCATCTACCCAACCCTCATTCTCGGTATCCTCACCCGCCTATCACCCACCCACTGTTATTTCCTATATTTAATCAGCCTTTCTCCACTCTACGTAGCCCCCTGCACAGTAGTGGCAGTGACATGCCTTGCTCGGGGTGAAACGCTTATAAAAAAAAAAAAAAAAAATATATATATATATATATGAGAGTGAGTTGGCTTTAATTTTGTGGAGTTTTGACATGATGTGTGCTTATGAAATGTTAGTGCCAAATGCCAGAAAATGCGTGGCAAATTGTATATATAGGTGATATGGACTCGGTATGGGACCATAAAATAATGAGTCAACACGGTGGTAGGTCAAGAACATATATTATGTCAACAAGAGATACAAACAGATACAAAGAGATACAAAGAGAAAGAGTAATAATAGCTTGGCTACAACTAACCAACAGACAGACAGACTAGGCTGAGCTGAACTGAAGTCGTACTGGAAAACAGTGTCTCTGTCACCCTGGCTCTGTTCTTGAGAGTAATTAACTCTTGGTTAATATAGGCAAAGAAAAGTTCATTATTAAGTGGGTAACTCCCCACAACATCCCACTTCCAAGAGCTTTTTCCCCCCAAAAAGCTGTTTAATATTTTTTTTGTTTAGGGTCGATGATCAAAGGATCCATGAACTTCCTTTTACTACTAGATCACCTTCTTTTAGGTGAAGCTTGGGGTGCCTCGAGGTCGAAATTCTTGAAGATGATATCTATCGGTTCTTCATTTGACAGTGGTGAATCAGTCATGTCATTTTTTTTTGTGAATTTTATTCTTAGTAGATGTAATGAACTTGTCTTTCAGAGCCTCCCTTTTAATGTCAGATAATGCAACTGAGAGCTCTTATATGGTGTTGGCGATCATGATTTTTATTTCGCAATCCATTCTCAATATTGCGATTATTGAGTCTTCGAAAAATTCTTTATGTTTAGGAATGAGTCTGGATAATCCGTCAGCGTGATAAATATTCTCGGAAGACAAATGCTCAATTTTGTAATCATATTTCAACAGTATTGTTCCCCATCGAACCGACAATCCTTTTTTACTTCCATATATTGTCAGCAGCAGCTTGTGATCGGTTTGTAGAGTAAAATGTCTGCCATGCAAATATCTGTGGAATTTGGTCACAGCAAAGATTATACTTAATGCTTCTTTGTCAATTTGTGAATACTGACTTTCTGCCGGCAACAAAGATCGGGAAGCATGTGCTATCGGTTTTCTTGTTCCATCCAGAAGTTTATATAATATACAGGTGCCAATGGCATAAGAGCTGGCATCGCTCGCTACTATAATATCCAATTTTGGGTTATAGTGGGTGAGGGAAAGGTCTGACGTAAGTGTATCTTTTATTTTCTCAAATGCTGATTGACATTCTGGTGTCCAATTCCAGATTTTATCTTTCTTAAAAAGATCACTTAATGGAGCTCTCAAGTTATGCATGTTCTTCATGAATACTTGATAGAAATTTGCTAGGCCTAAAAAGCTTTGTAGTGCTTGTACGTTATTCGGGGCCAGCATATCCTTAATCGCCGTAGCCCTATCAGGATCCGGTTGTCAACCATCTTCATGTGTCCTAAATATTTTATTTGGGTTAAATAAAATTCACACTTAGCTTCTTTAACTTTAAAACCATATTTCTAGATTTTATCGAATATGCTTATTATATATTCTCTATGGTCTTTCACTGATTCACTCACAACTAGAATGATGTCAAGATAGGCAGTTGCAAAATCAAAGTTGGCCAGCATGGTGTCCATGACCTGTTGAAAAATAACAGGCATGACCTTGACCCCAAAAGCCAATTTATTAAATTTATATAAACCTCTATGTGTATTTATACACAGCAGTTTGGAGCATTCTTCGTCAACCTGGATTTGTAGGTAAGCGTCGGATAAATCGATTTTTGAAAAGATTTTGCCCCGAAATCAATTTTAGACAGGATACCTGCATTTACTAATCTGTCTAATTCTTTGTACACTTGTTTATCGCTGCAAACGAAACATGCCTCTTCTTTTTGAACATGGGCAGTGCATTATCCTTTAACTTGAATTGAGCTTTTATTTTAGTGCATTTCCCTAAGCCGCCTGAAAACACCACCGGGAATTTTTCCTACACCAAAGAGAAAGAAATAGGCTCAAAAGCAATCTACTTACAGATTTTTCTGTGACGCCGTTCCGAGCTTGTAGGGAATTTTTTCATTCAACTCTGAATTTTTTCCTTCTCTTTTTTTTATTATTAGTTGCAGGCTTGTTTAGATGGGGTATATATTTTTCCTTTCTTGATACTTCACATTTTTTCGACCGATTATATGTGAGTGGGGAGCTATCCCTTGGTCCTTGAAATCCATGTTCGACTGTTGATGTTCGGAATTTCTTTATTTCCGATGTTGCTAGTTGATATGTGGTGATAGTGGTCAAAGAAAAAAGGTTTTCTTTTCTTACGTGAATTCTTATATCTTCGTCACCAGTTGATATGAACCCAGTATGGGACCATAAAATAATGAGTCAACACGGTGGTAGGTCAAGAACATATATTACGTCAACAAGAGATACAGATACAAAGAGATACAAAGAGAAAGAGTAATAATAGCTTGGCTACAAGTGACCAATAGACAGACTAGGCTGAGCTGAACTGAAGTCGTACTGGAAAACAGTGTCTCCGTTGCCTCGGCTCTGTCATTGAGAGTAATTAATTCTCAATTAATATAGGCAAAGAAGAGTCTATTATTAAGTGGGTAACTCCCCACAACAAGAGGTGTTCAAACACCCTTACAATTTGGCGGCAAAACTGTAGTTCACTTACATTGATTTTGATTGGCTAACACAGCCCAATCAGCAAATAGCTTATATTTATTCAAATATACAATGGTTACAGTACTGTGGATATCAGCTTGGAACGAGAAATTGGAGAGCTGAGTTTGAATTCCAGTCGAATTCCATGCATTCACATATGTGAAAATACCCTTGGGAAAGATATGAATCTGTCACTTTTTCCTCCACTTATAGGTTAAATAGCAGAACAGATTGAGTTCTATAGCCTTGGTTGGCAACCATTCTATCGCAGAAAGTAATAGTAACCTACTGCAGGAAAATCTTCTCCCCAGTCAGTCATGACTCTTGAGACATGATCACCCAAGCATGTATGACATATAGCACTTAACTGACTGGTATCATGTGTTAATACAGGTTGAATATTCTTTATCTAAAATTCCGAAACCTGAAAATTATTCAGATGCTGACATAACTTGCCACAAATAGGAAATTTCAGAAAGCACTAGGAAGGTTCCTAGATGATGTGCATATTTTGTAAATAACCTCATATGCCCTAGGTAGAGGTTCTCCAACTCATCTATATAGCCCATGTTGGCACCAGTTTTTGTTAGTGTTTGTTACGACACCTTTGTTTGTGAACTATTTACCAGGTGTTTCGTGCTCAGTAGAGATATATTCCAAAATGTCAAAAAGTCCTTCATCTATATATTTTTGGAAGTAGTGATCATGTTTTTGTACATATACAGAAAGTAGAAAACATTATTTTTATGTGAAATTTTAATTTCACCACTGTTGTGGATCTGGGGTTAGATCCAAATAATAACACAACGCAACATAATCCGGTATAAATGCAATATATTGTAAAAGAGAAATATGTATATAGAAGGTTAGTATAACGTTGTAACAATACGGTTAGTTGAATATGAGAGAATGCAAGATAATAATGAGACGTGAGACTTAGCAATGCGATAACCTCAGGACTAGATCTCCTTTAATACACTGTAGTCCTCCCCCTATAGTAGTAGTATGACTACTTATATAAATAGTCTGTGGAAGAGTTCATCTTTAGAGTAATAGGTAAGGAGCCCCAACAACCACTTAAAAAACCATGTGAGCATTATATGATTAGCATTATCACTTGTATTTTTATGTACACAAATTTTATTAAGATTTATATAAAACTACTTTCAGAGTATATGTTATTTATATTCTACTTTTAGGGTAGATGTATAAGTTATGTTAGGAACTGTAAAGGAGTACGGTGTTTATGTTTGGGTTCCATTACCAAACTGTCCTATTTTATAAATGCTATATCCAAATTAAATAGCCTGTATTTCAAAATCAAAAAAATTTAAAAGCTGAAGCACTTCCAGTCTCAAGAATTTCAGATAAATGATTCTCAATCTGTATATCTAAACTTATTTATAAATGAGACTTTGTGTGTGTGTGTGTGTGTGTGTCCATTACCTATGGACTCTGAAACGGCTGAACCAATTTTCTTGAAAATTTACACAATTGTACTATAAGTATATGTGAGTGTTTTTAGCTAGGTTTTGTATCCAGGTACCCCCGATAAATATTGAAAATCGATAATCAAAAAAATCGGGTTATAGGAGTGGTCTGATTTTAATCAAATTTGATACACTCATAGACGAAGACATAAATGATATTCAGAAGTTTCAAGCTTGCAGTTCTTACAAAAGTGCAGAAAATCGATAATATATATATATAAAAGGCAAGTTGTGTGTGTGTGTGTGTGTGTGTGTGTGTGTGTGTTTATCTGCCTGTATGTCTGTATTTTTTCAGCCCTTTTATTTTAGTTTTTGCTTCGGGTTCGGCCCTAAGTAGGTATAATTGTAGTTCTTAGTCTCAGCCATGATACCATTTACTCAGAGGACTTATTTAGCCTTCAAAATTCAGTTTACGATGAAAAAAACTTATTTGATATCAATACCAGGGAATCAAAATTTCACTTACATTCATTCATTTTTCTTTCAGTCTACGGTTTCACTTTAACTGGAAACAACTATTGCTTTTTAGTCTTTCATGCCAACATCCAAAGAGTCTGAGCTCCAGGACTGTGGATTAGTTTTAAAGCTTTCATTATACCTGAGCAATGCCGGGCTATACTGCTAGTACTTTTTTAAATGTCTGTTTTTAAAGCCTTAATAAAATTTTGCACCCATAAATTATTTAAGTAAAGAATATAATTATTGCCAGTTAAAGTTTCTACAGATTCTTGCCTACCATTAGAATGGATGGCACTAGTATGGTATCAGAGTGGGATTTTTTTCTACTTTCGGCGAAGTCATCTCTCCACACCTCGGATAAACACACCTTTCATCGGAAAATAACTGAAATAGCGTATATACGCACCAGAAAACTAATCCAACTACTTCTCGGACACCACGTGTACACACAAAACACGGAAGTCGGATTGGATCATTACACGGCACAAATCAGATATAATACCTCAGAGATAATACTAATACTTTGGAATAATGGCTTACCCCATCCCACTCCTGACACCATGTTTTGGTGCCGATGGCGAGCGATAATGAATAACACGTGAACACACTAGCTATCTAGTAAAGGAAGTGTCTTTATTGTTTATCTAAGGGAGGTAAGCCTACAGAGCCAGCCTCGGAGCTATATACATCATAACAGTGGTAATATCATTCGGAGCCGGCATGTCTTTTATAGCAGGTATATCTTCTCTTGTTTATTCTTATTCTAGTTGTAGTAGGATTCCGTAGCAGGTTAATGGAATTTGGCCTTGTGGGAAGATAGCCCACTATAATTTATAAAATGATTATAAATCAAGAAAGGCAATTTTGAGTATAAAATAACATTTATATATATACATTTCAATTTATGTTTTACAAATAAAGTAATACTTGAAATAAAGGTCCAACAGAAGTTAGAGAGTTCATGGCAGAATAATAAGCTGAAAGAGATAAAAGAATGTTCATGGAAAATAATGAGCTGAAAAGGTAAAAGACTTAGTAATGTGATTAATGTTCATTTTCAAGTTGCCGATTTTCAGGTCAATAAATACTTTTGAGGAATGTCTTTGAAAAGGTCGATAAGTACTTATGAGACAGGGAAGGAAGAAAGACACAAGCATAGTAGCCGCTCAACTTGGGTCAAAGGGATTAGTTACACTCTTCTCCTCTGGTCTGTGCCTGTCTGTCTGGGTGCCTTTTGTCTCAGCTTTTTATATTGGCATTTTGGATCAAAACGCAGCTAGTTTCGAATTTCATCCTTGTATTTGATTTCAGGCTTCCCATTGGCTGGTAAATAAAATTTGCAAAGGCTCGCAAAATGGTAATTTGATATTTGATTAATTTTTATTTTTCAACCGGAACATCTGCGCAAATTCACTTGCGCGGAGGTGATTTTTTGCTTTCATTCGCTTTCTGGTCGGCATAGAGCCAACATCCGGTTAGCTCGCTTTTGCTCGGTCGGTATCACCACACTTTTATAGCCACTGCTCACTCTGGGTCTGGCCTTCTACCATTCTTATCGATGATCTGCCCCAGATATTTTACTTTCTCTATAAAAAACTCACATTTGCTGTCCTTGAGTTTAATTCTAAATTCTTGTATCCTTGAAACTACTACATTTACATGTTCCACGTGTTCTGCTATACTTATACTTCTCAGGAGGATGTTCAGATATGCTATGGCAAAATCTAGATCATGCAACATCGAATCCATTACTTGCTGGAAAATGGCAGGTGTGACCTTGATCCCAAATGGTAGTCTGTTAATTTTATACAGACCTCGATGTGTATTTATACACAAAAGTTTTGACGTTTCCTTTTCTACCGGTATTTGCAGATATGCATCACTAAGGTCTATTTTCAAAAATATTGTGCCTCTGTTTAGCTTTGCAAATATTTCTTCTGCTGTTGGTATGGGATAATTATAATCTTTGAGTACTGTGTTCAAACCCGTCAAAAAATCAACACAAACACGAATTTCTTTAGACTTTTTTTTCACATATACCGTCAGTGTTTCCCATTTACTATACTCAACTTTTTTAAGTACATCAGTTTTCTCTAATCTGTCTAATTCTTTATCTATCTGTTCAATTGAGGCAAACAACACATTCCTTTTCTTTTTGAATACCACCTGAGCGTTTTCTTTTAGCTGGAATTTTGCCTCCGTCTTGGTACACGTTCCCAAACCTGAAGAAAAAATAGTAGAAAATATTTCCTTAAGTTTCTTTATTAATTTTTGGGCTTCATTGTTTAAACTTTCTACCTTGTAACAGAAAGAATTTATCGGTAGAACTCATAATTGGAATTCTGTTATCCAATTTGTACCAAGTAAGTTCGTGGTATTTTCTATGACAAATAGTTTAGGTTTTTGTGTTTTTTTTATTTAACATGACGTTTTGTAACAAATTCTCCAATAAATTGTATTTTTTTCTCCCGTCACTGATCTCGCGATTTTCTTTGTCTTCATTAAAGTTGATTTCCCCAACTTCTTCCATGTATGCAAATTTATGATAGATAAATCTGAACCTGTGTCAAGTTGCACTTTTATATTTTTATTACTTATTTCAACGGTAACAAATTTTCTGGTTATTCTATCTTTTACCTCGTTGGACTTTAATTTTCTTATTTTATTGTCTTTATTTCTTGACTTGCAATGCGTGCTTTTATGTCCCATTCTTTTACAGTTTAAATATTTTTTTATTCCTAAAATCGCAATATCTGTACCAGTGTAGTTCACCGCAAGCAAAATATGGCTTCAGGAGTTTTGTTTATTTTTCTCTGGTATTTCACTTTTTGCTTGATAATCCACAATTTTAGAATTCTTTTTGGTAAACTGACTTTTTCTTTGTAGCATATTTTCATTATATATGAAATGCCAGACTGTTCTATCTTTTTTTAATATTTCTTTATACTAACATATCTTGTGCAGTCTTCTGACAATTTTTGTACCATAATACTTGGATCGCTTTTCAATTTTGCCAGTACTAATTTTCTCAACTCTGCATCTCTTTCCAATACCAGCCCCTGAACAAACACCAAGCACTTAAAATTGTTTGCACTTAATTCTACCAGCTTGAATTCTTCACAATACTTATTCACATTGGCTGTGTACGTTATATAGTCTTGTTCGTCAGCTTTCGTCAGATTTAAACATTTCCACCTTTTCTGAAACAGAGATGTCTTTTTACTAAATAATTCCCTTAATATATTTACTACCTTGGTAAAAGTCAACTTGCTAGTTTTTTTCGGTAAAGTGTAGCTTACCAATTTGTTATGCTCAGCAGTTTCTAATTTGCTTAAAAGAAGCCTAACCTTCTTTCCTTCAAACTACAAGTGGCAGTCCTCATTATACATGTCCATATATTTTTTATAATACTCCGCAAAAGTTATTTCTTCATCTGTACTGTATATTTCAATTGAATTCCATATTGTATTCTCCAGGAAAGAATCATTTTGTAGATTTTTGTCTTTTCTCTTCTCAGTTATTTCCAGAATTTTGTTTTAAAACTCCTTATGCATCTGTTACATTTTTTGTTGGAATCACATTTGCCTATTGAAAGTTTCCTCCTGTATCTGCATCTGGAATGTTTTTTGTTGCTTTAATATTTTCGTCTGTTGTTCCGACTGAAACTTAAAGAATTCCAGGAATAGACTTTTAGATTCCTTCATTTTTACAAATGCCTAATACTGTAGAGGAGGGGGGTCCTATGAATTTGCAATTCCTGACCTATTTGAGCAAACTGTATTATCGAGAAAAACATTTCTTTTCTCAGTTGAGATTACAACAGATTTTTTTCGTCACTAAATTGACATCTTGGCTTGCGAGAAACTTTGCCAAGTTTTTTTTTTTTTACCGTGAATCTGAGACTTTGTCGCCAAAATTATTGTGGTGAGCGAATTTTTTCTTCCTCCATATGAGTGCAGATTTCATTGCCCAAAATTGTTTTTGATGAGCGAAAAAGAGAAAAAAAAATTTTTCTTTATTACTCTGAGTGAATTGGATCTTCATCCGATATCTGAATCCGAGTGGAAAAAAAATTCTTTTTATCTTCTCCATGTGAGTCTAGTATTTGTGCTAAAGTTGGTCCTAATAGGTTTGACATACAAAATGTTAGGAACGTGATATAATATGTGTTATGCAGTGTAATCTTGCCAGGTCGCTGATTACTTTCGTATTCGACTAACTGTCGACTACTATCATCCAACATCTACTGACACTCGTTCCTCTTACTACTCCTACTTAAATTAAGTGGGAGAGTCTTTTCACTATAGAATAGGTGTGTTTCACCATAACAACTCTGAAACTTGAGACTGGACTAAAAACTTTCTTAACTGCGCATAGGCTCCACACATAACTTCTCTTTCACTTACACACTCAAAGTAAAATACAATCCAGGATTTTTGCCAATAGCACCTACTCCTACCTAAAGAAACAAAGAAAAATTGAAGTCAATTTGAGCCTAAGATTTTTGGCTAACAATATCATCATTTTTCAATATAGAAAAAACATTAGTTCATTTGCTGTGAAAAAAAGGATTTCTTTCTTAATGTGAAATTCAGACAGAAAGAAATTTTTTATTTACAATAAATTTATATGAAAAGAAAAGAAGGGTCTAAAAGCATGTTCTAAATATTCTTTTGCATGCCTAGTAAAAAATTAAGATAAATAGAGAAAAATATTCATTTGAAAGTGGGAGATAAAATTTAAAAATATGGGATAATAAGGGATAGCGTAAAAGGTTACGTGTTGTAGTTAATGTTATGACTTGTCATGAGTTGATAGGTCTGTCATAGTAGTGAAGCATTTGTTTTTGAATGAGGAGTACTTAAGGAAGGATTATGGTAGCAACCTTATATCTTTAAGGAAGGTTTGGTCTGTGTCTGTTTGAAAATCAAAATGCCAGTTTTTAGTTTTGGTATGTTGACAGGAGTTTGGGTTAGCTATATGGCATTTCAGAGTCTCTCACTAACAGCTGAAAATGTTAATTGATGTCTTTCATTCCATCTTACCTGGCTATTAACTCTTGATGAGATATGAACGAATAGAGATTTTAACCAGCCAATGACCTGGTTTATATTTAAGCCTTCAGGCTTGTGAATAAATAAGAAGGCTAAAAACTCTGTTTATATTTAAAGCCCATAGTGTATATTCTTTTGGTCAGTGTGGAATTTTGCCTGGAAGTGTATTTTAAGATGTCATTAAATGTGAAAATGCAGCTGGCAAAGCTAGATTTTGTTTTGCTGAACAGAGGTCAAATAAATCAGCAATTGAGGTGTGACAGAGTACAACAGAAGTACCTGGTGTCAAATGAAGATGCCTATTTAAGTGAAGTAAGTTTAGCAGTTTGCAGTTGAAGAAGCCAATTGAGTTGGGTACAGCCTGCTGGCTGTTCATATGTGCATGCCTACATCCTACCAAACCTGCCCAAACCTTCTACTCCACTCTACGGCCAATGTCACCGGAGAAGAAGCAAATAAAGGTATAAATGTATATTTTTATATATACCTATCTGGATGTTAGTCAATTTTATCATTGTGAAAAAGCAATTCCCTTTGGGTCTAGTTTATGTACTGTCATTATAATTCTGCATGAAGATTATCATTTTTGGTCCAAGTTTTATTTACGTCGTTGAAGCAGCTGTTTACATTCAGTCATTTTGAATGCTAGAAAGTTCTTTATTTTGATTGCAGTTTATGTTTTGTCATTTATCAGTGAGAAGAATATCATCAAAATTTTTGGTTGCAGCTTAATCTTTGTCATCTTCATATTGGTATCCAACAATAGGCTCACAAATGTACCTTTTCAGATTATTAGGTGTTTCATTTTCCATTCTTCTGATTGGTGGAAAAAAATCTAACAGATGAGTTTTCTTCTCAATCTATTTTTTCCAGAACATTCAGTTTTTATTACTCTGAGCCAGACACAGCATTGCCATAAAAAGTCTCAATACCAAGGCTTATAAATGTATTTATCTATACACTCACATGCATAGAATGCGACACAAGGCCAAGCTTATAGTGGGATTTTGGCAGCCATTCAAAAAATTGCTGAAGCTCTCTCAGCACTTAGCTTTTTAGGGTCACCTCAGACACTGGGTAATGATCCCACTTTCTTTCTAAAGGAAAGGTATTTCCTAGGGGAAGACCCCCCCCCCCGCTTCTTTGTAACTCTACCCAAATTAAGGCTTATGAAGAATCATCCTGTCCAAACACCTAATTGGTTAATAATATGTTTTTGCTCTTAGGTAGTAATAAGAAAGCAGCATATGGTAATATATTTTCAAATTAATTTTTATAATCATGAATGACCAAATTTAATTTGTGAACAATTATTAACTTTATTTATCATATTAGCTAATTTATAGCATTTATTCTTTTTATCATTGTTTGAAAAATAATTGCATCAAAGCTAATTTTTTTATCCCCAGAAAAACTAATTTAGATTAATTAATAATATTCCTTGAATATTGTATGTATAACATTAGTTCAATAAATATCGGGCTACACTAAGACTAAAAATAAAAAAACTTAATTTAAAATATTTTTTTCAAAACCTACTTTTTTTTTTTTTTTTTTTTTGTAATTTTTATTTTCTCTGTGTAGCGACAGTCTAAAATCGTCTGCTTATTTATTAAGGGGAACGCACTCTCTGTACAATAGTTTCGTATATATTTATTATCAATTTGGAGGCACATAAATATGTTGAACACTATTTCATTTATTTTATATTACAAAATTTATTTGTTTTTATCAATAATAATAACGTTTTAAGAAAAACAACAAAATCCAACAATCATCTAAATATAGAGCCAGCTTCAGACGCCACATTAACATGGCGACCGTAGACGAAGAAATTAAGACTCTTACCTACTACAACTTCCGACCTCTACTTCTTCGTGGTTATGTGGGACCTTTCCTTGTGCTGTATATACTCTGGTTATACCTGTATGTGTTTGTGTATGGCACAAAAGATTACTTTGATGCTGGTGTCATCGCCGTCGGTATTATTTTGTTCATACATGTGCTGACCAGGTTGTTTTGCGTGTGGTCTGTTCATGTCCAGTGTGCCCTAACCTGCTCCGTTGTAAGTCTAATTCAGTTCTTCACACTTTCGAGAAAACCTCTGTTTTCCTTTTAAAAAAATCACCCAGTTAGGTTAAGCTTGTTTTATAGTCTAAATTCGCCTTTTTCAATTCTTTCATTCATCAACTGGCGGGACACTCAAAAAAGACTATAGTTACTTTCATTTTAAAACACGTAACGAACATATGGCCTTTCCTTTTTTTCTCTCCTACAAAACAAATATTATCATTAAATAATTTAAACTTCAGATAGTCTCTTTTTGCTCCTACTTGTTTAAAATCGTAACTTTCGTTTTAACGCTCCAGATTTTTATAGAAATAAATCTGCTCGTTTAATTAAAAAAAAAATTTAATGAAATCACTGGAATCTGATAATCTGCTTTTTTTTTTCTTATGTTTTTTTATTTTATTTTATTTTTTTATACAATTGAATAAGGTTTTCTTAATTGATGTAGAGAAACAGCGGGTAAAATAGAACAACAAGAGCTTGTTATAAGCTCTATTGCTTTTATTGTAGAAATATATCTGAAACATCTCGCAGAAATTTTATAAGAAAAACATTTTTTTTTTTTTTTTTTTTTTTTGCTATTCCGGAAAAGTCTAATCTGGAAAACTGTTTTATTCAGATCACTTTTTTTCACGTTAGACTTACTGGAATTTCAAATTCAAATTTTGAGAAATACTTTGTTGTTTACGTTAAAGTTCATCCACAATCCACATACAAGCATTTTTGTTTGTTGCAGTATCAGTTTCATTTTTAACAAACAATTTGAACATCAACTTAAGAATAAAATTTAAAGCTGTTTTTTTTTTTTTTTTTTTTTTAAACATTCGAAAAAGCAAAAATGAATTTGACAACTTAATTTTGCATTTCACCAGGTTTTGACGAGAATCTTACCTACAGCATCAAGGTTATGCAGGTTATTTTGTTATCAAAAATGTAAATTATCTACTTGTTTTCACTAGAGTATTGACTGATTGAAAAGTTTCGGGGCTCACTAACGTTTTTATTTTTAAAAATTATCAGATTCATTGGTCACAACTTTTTTCCATTTTTTTCAATGGAAAAATACTTGAAATAAATCGTATTTCGACCTCTGTTTTCATTTTATTTCTGATGCTTACGTAAAAGTTGTATGTCTTTTGTTTCTTTGGGAGTTCAAGTAGAATTTGTAGCCTGGATTGTTCGTAGTTTTAGTGCATACTCACAAATTTAATCGCTGTTGAAAAATTCCAACCACTTTCCAAAGGAATTATTAGTCTTTTAAAATATTACAATGTCTGAATGAATGTAAAATCAGCCTGCTCATAAGATTTGAGATTTAATCAGAGAAAAGGCTATGCCATCATATAACTTAGTGTAACAGTAACACTAACTAAAAAAAAAACTGTGTAATTGTATATTTATTATTGCAATAATACAATAAGGCCAAAGGGAAAGGCGTAAGGCTGGTTAACACTTTATTCATATCCTAGACCTAGCTAATCAGATTCATGATCCAGTCACTCATTACAATTTGCTCATTCACGACAAGAACTCATCCATCACCTCCCAATCCTACATATACCAAAATACCACATATTCACAGTGGGGGAGGGGACTAAAAGCAGAGAAAATTCCATGACATAAAAAAAATTTTATATACAATTTTTTTTATGTTTTTATCAAAAAGATATCTAAAAAATATGATAGGACGACGAGTGGAGGAGTGGCTGAATACCAAAACAAATTAAAATAATAAATGTTAGTAAGACCTGTCCACCCCTCACAACTAAGAGTGGCTGCTGTATTCTGCTAATAAAATCAAGAATCACACTCACTAATAGAGAGGGGAAAGGATAAAATAAATAATGGGATGGGAGAATCAAAGACTAACCCACTTAAGATAAAAATAGAGGGTCAAAATCAAACTAGGAAAGTTGGGAATCTTTACATGGGTCATAACAAGAGAATGCTAGGAACAATACTTACTCATATTAACTAGGTAAACAAAAAGAGTCTTTCTTAAGCAGGGGTGGGTTCACAAGAAACCACCCCATTGTGTCAAAGAGAACTTAAAAAAAGAAAATCAAGGCTGGCCCCATTTACATGAACTGGGCTTGTCATTTTTATTGACCTTTTGTTGAAATCTGTTAATATCAAACATTTTTCTATCTGATCTCCATTTGTAGTGTAAATGAATTGCAGCACTTTTTTTTTCTTTTTTTTTCTTTTGTCAATTTATAAATACAGCTCATTCATGCCAGTAGGGAATAGAATTATTAAAAATACCTTTGTTTATTCTTATTCATTATTTTGTTTTTCACCTGTTTGCCATCTGCACTTTATTTGTCTTTCATTAGGTAATTTTCTTTTAGGTAAACAAAGTCTAAGTATTGTAAAAATTTAGTCATCTTTGGGTTTCTAATAACTGTTTTGCAGATTCTATTCCTGGTCCGGCTGCATTTAAGAGTATTGTCTTCTTGCAAGTGCAACGAATATTTCCCAATCAGTTTGACCTGCTAACATGTTTATGCTTCTATTCAACTCCTATTTAATTACAGTGATAAACTTTTCTTTGTTCTTTTTTATGTTGGAAAGCAAGTCGTATTATCCACTCCACAGGAGCAAAAGGTTAATTATAAGTTACTTATTTAAGGATGAAAATTCACTCCTGTTTATTTTTTTCTCCTAATAATTCAAACAAAATTTGAACCAAGAAAAGACAATCTTTTATTAGGATTCAATTATTACAAGCTTTTGTCTTTCACAAAATTATGATTCACATATGATTAGGTTCATGTTTTCTTGTTATAATAACTTCATTCTGTTTTCTTCTAATTAATCTAACTGCCTTCACATAGGCCATACCTACATCATGCATCATCATTTACTGGGGAGGCACAGAATCCCCAATATGTACCAGCTGTCAAAAAAAAATTAAGTGTCAAACATATACTTTTAGAGTGTACAAACTTAAATAGAGTGCAAAAGAAGTATTACCAAACAAGTAGTTTGAAAAAACTATTTATGGAAACTAGACAACTGGAATACTCAAATTCTTAAAAGAAATCAGAATGTACTCAAAAATATGACTGGATGAATATTATCTCACATGCACATAGATATATGTATTTCTACCAACTTGCTATATATTCTAAAACTTAGTTCTACTAAATGTGTGTTTGCAAATCTTGCATATGTAATACATATGATGTATGAAGGCTGGATTTGGCTTCATATAACCCGTGGTGGTTGGTATGCCATAAAATCTAAACAGCCAAATTAAATATATACGTTTTTATAAAATATTTTATTAATTTAAAATTTGTTAAATATACAAACCTCTTGAAGTTGTTAACTTTTTGTTCAATTTTTAATAATTCGATTAAATGACCCAAGATGAGTTGATACACCGTAAAACAAACAAACAAACAATTAATATAAGCTATTTCTGCGATACTCATTTTTATTTTCAAAAATATTTGTAAGAACTTCACAAGAATCTTGGTTAATGCATGAAGTCTACATTTTGATATAGAATCAATCCTTTTACCTTACAGAAAAAGCAAAAGCATATTCATTAAAGTAAGACAACTTTAGATATCTTTCATGGTTGTCACAAACTTTATTGACTTTATTTTGCTTTTTGAGCTATAATTATTGTCAATTAGACAGTGTAGACAGATTTAAACAGAAAAAAAGAATTTCACACAATTCCTTTTTCTTGATTATATTTAGTTATATTCTTACATAACAAGTCTAATTGTAGACTGGGACAACTTTCATCCTATAATGGGACCTTAGATCAACTAAATGATAAATTTACCTTAGCTGTTGTTATATTATTCCAAAAATATTTCATGTGAACATTTATCAAATAAACCAAATTTTTTCCCTCTGACTCACAATACTAAAATGCTAGGTATTTTAGTAGTGAAAAGGTTAATGATTGTACATTCCAAAAAGTACTATTTGTTTCCTTTTCCTATGAAAAATTACTTTGTGTTTTTTTGTAAATGAAGTAACTTGCATGCTTCTCAATTTGTTTCTTTTAAATTTTATTTTCCAGGAGAAAGATCCATTCCAAGCTTCTTGGGTCAAAGTAGTCCCAACACCAAATCATGGTTCAATAGAATTGGTGAGACTGCACCATGAAAAGGTATGAAATAAAAAATTTGAAAATTTCTTTTTTTTTTTTTTTTTTTTTTTTAAAAGATTCAAAAGTAAAAACAAAATAAAGAAAAATGAAACTGCCAAGACATTTGAGAAAAATATGTGATTACAGAAAGCAATGTAAATGTCTCCCTTACTTTACTGTGAAGCCGTTTCTTAAATTCACCTGCTTTATTATTTGCCAACTTCAATGTACTTGGGTTTTGATTCTAGATTTTTATTATGTTAAATTTTTTTTTATTATTATTTTATATTTTCAAATGATTGTAACCATTTAAAGTTATCAATCTGACTTATTTGTCTATACTTCTGAGGTGAGGTTGTATTTGCATTATTCAGACTGTTGTTCTCATCTTTATTGCCATGTTACAACATTTCAGCCTTCTTCAGGGGCTAGAAATTTTGAACTGAACACTTTATTTCAATGTAAATAGTGTAAGTATCACTGCTATATAATAATCCTGTTGAGGCTCACACTGACTTTGTTTTTTTTATTTTTATCAAAATTTAATAGTGAAAACTATATATAAATTTTATTAGTAATGAGAAAATTTGTAAATATATTATTTTCAATTCTTTTCAGGATACACCCCAGAAGGAAGTTTGGTTTACCTTTCAAAAGACAAAGTATATTTATGATGCAGAAGAGAAGAAACGTTTTCAGCCATTAAATTTCCCCATTGACCTAACCATCAGGCAGTTTATGGAATGGAAAGGTTATCCTGATGAAAATGAAATCAAGATCTCTGAACAGAAATATGGCAAAAACACGTAAGATAGTCCAATTTGACATTAGAGTAAAAGAACAAAAGTACAAAATCTTTTTCTCTCTATAACTAGGTCTTCTGATTATTATAAAAATATATAGTTTTTCTATATGTAGTTTTCTACATGTATTTTGTGAATAGTTTACATATTGCTTCAGTTCGTCAGTTGAGTGCCATACATGATACACGCTTGGGCGATCATGTCTCGACAGAGACATGACTGAGAAGATTATCCCGCAATAGGTTGCCATTGCTTTCTGCGGTAGACTGGTTGCTGACCAAGGCTATAGCACCTAATCTGTCCTGCTATTTAACCCATAACTAGAAGGAAGAGATGGATTAATACCTTTCCCAAGGGTATTTGCGCGTAAGTGAATACAATGGATTCAGCTGGAATTTGAACTCGGCTCCCTGGCTTCTCGTTCCGAGCCAATATCCACTGTACCACAATGCACATCCATATTGCTTACACTTGACAAATAAGGAGCATGGCATTCTTTACTAAAGCTGAAGTCATAATGCAAATTTTTTCCAGAACTGGAGATCTATCTCCAATTAATTTGGCTCAATAAGTTAATACATTTTATCTTGGTATATTTTTTCTTTACTTAGGTTTTATTACAATTAATATATAATTTAATCATCAATTAATATATCTATTAACCATCACAAACAATCGCTCCTACCCCCCATTATCATAGATCAGGCTAAGTCTCCCTGAAAGCAAAACACTGCACCTCCTCAGGTTGACTCTCACAACAGACCTCAAGTGGAATGACTATATAGAATCCATAGCTAAATCAGCTGCTAAGAAGTCGGTTTTCTGTGTAGGGCCAGAAAGTTTTTTCCCGTCTGAAACAATCCTGCACATATACAAATCTACCATCCGCTCATGCATTGAATATTGCTGCCATATCTGGTCGGGTGCTCCTGCTATCCACTTTGGTGTTCTTGACAAAATCCAATGGAGAATCTGTAATGTGATTGATCCCGACTTGGCAGCTCAGGTACAGTCACTTTCTCACTGGTGCAATGTGGCTTCCCTGTGTCTCTTCTACAAATACTTTCATGGATTCTGCTCTGATGAACTTAGCTCACTGGTGCCCTCTATATATAAATTTACTTGAGCCACAAGATTAGCAAATAGGTCCTATCCTTTTAATGTGAAACCGATGAGATCTAAACGCAAATTCTATTCCAGCAGCTTTTCTTGCACTTTCCACCTGTGGAATTCCCTTCCATTTACTTGCTTCCCTGACAGCTACAATCTCCATCTCCTATCTCACTAACCTGCATCCTCTCTCTCATGCCCCTTTCTCCGTCCACTCCACTCTCATCAGTATTCTCATCCTTCTCTTACTCACTTCCTGACACCCCCTATAACCTGTCACTCTTTCTCATAACTTTCCTCCTATGTAACCCCCTGCAAAACAGTGGTAGTAAAATACCTTGCTTGGGGCGATATGATTATAAAAAAAAAATTTAGTGGAACGTCACTTCCTATGATTTTTAACAAAGGTGTACAAAATGATATATACATTTTACACTTTGAATTAATTATCCATGTTAAAACAGTTTTAATGAAACCAAACCAATTCTGGAACAAAAATATGACATGAAATTAAATAAACATGAAAGAAACTTTCCTTTTTATTGTTTAGAAATAAAGTAACTTGTTATGCTGACTTATTTTGTCCTAAATATAAATTTTTATGATTATAGAAGTAAAAAAAAAAATTTACTCTTGAGAATGCTGGGTTAGGTTTAATGTTTTGTATGCCTTGTATACAGTATCTAAAAATATCGGATTAAATTTGCTGGATTATTTATGACATTTACTTTGCATAATATTCTTAATAAGTTTTTATTTTGTAGGATAAATTATCACATTCTCTCTTATTTTATGAATTTTAATAAATAAGTTACTTAATCCAAGTATAAAAGTAAAAATTTCCTTGAATTTTTTAAACTAGCTAAAGCAATGAAACTATAAATCTTTGTTTCTAGTGGAGCAATGAAATTTGAGATAGGCTCTCGGTCCTGGGTGAGAATTACACTATGACATGGCCTTTAGTATAAAAACATCATAATAGGGAGTTGTATAAAGGCTAAATTACATTTTGCAAAATGAATTTCTGCCAAAATTTAATTACAAATATGGATTTAATTATGCCAAATTTGACACAAAATTTCATTCTAATAAGATACTTGGTGATAATCAGAAGTATTATCAATAGCTAGGGAGATGAAAGTTGCTAAACAAGTATTTGTTGGAATTTTGGATAAGGCACAACTCTATCTGTATGGATTTAAATATAAATAAACGTTTCCGTTACACCCAATGGTGTGTAGGGCAGCATTTTTGCTGTTTCCATAACACTGTTTTTTATGGGGTAGAATTGTTAGCCCTGCGCCCAACACCCAAACCTGGAGGAAGTTGATTTTCTAGGCGTAGCTTAGACATGACATACAGCCGAGAGTAGGGGGTACCCAGTGAGGATCAAACTCACTACTCAGTTATAATGATTCTAGCGAGACGAGCTTGCTAACCATTACACCATGCTGAGGTGCCCCTGTATGGGTTTACTGTTTTCAAAAGAATTGCCAGGAGGTTACAGATGTTAATTATTCTGTGGAATTGATTTTGTACTTTGATGTTATGTTTGGTGATGAGCTAAGCCACTGTGAAATTGCAATATTTTTTTTTTTTTATATAATTGGTTTTTAGTAATTCTTTTAATGGAAGACATGAAAAATTCAAAATCCTTAGATGACGTTAATGTAAAAATGAATAGATTTGACTTTTTATAGTTGAAACAAGAAAATACCTACATTAACAGTTGGTATATAATGGGACTTTCTCAAATTAAACACTTGTGTTGTAGAATTTAATGTCAAATCGATAAAACTACATTTTAGTATTCTTAAGAATTTAAGGTCTTTTTACTTTTCTTTTTAGATAATTGTTTTTTTCATTGTCATGTAAACATTTTAACTTGCATATTACTCTCTCATTGATTTAAAATTCACATCCTTTTTAATTTTTTACAAGACTGTCTCTAATGGCTATAAAATATGTTTAGTGTTAACATCTTATAAAGGAACAGTTTAGATTATTTAAAAAAAAAAAAAGAAATAAAATAAATTTCAAACAGGTTAGGATTTGACTTTACTCATCAGTTGCTAATAAAAAACAGTCTTGAATATTCACATATAAAAAGTCATGATTAAAATATGTTTTGAGATGAGATATTTGACCACTTTATTTAACAGGACTACACAATATTCGGCCGATGGACTTTCTTTCTTGAAGAGTTTTATCAGATATTTAATAACAAAATTAATTCATTACTGTGTAAAATTTCATTAAAGTTTTAGAACATTTCGCCTAATTTATTAAGCTGGCTAATGATAATCTTGGAGCTAGTGGATTTCAAATTTTAGGTTTCCTCCACCTAAAAATATTGGACTCCATGCATTAATGGGTTAAATAGTTTCAGTATCTTAATTTAGTAATTAATAAATCCAGAGAGTAGCTCAACCTTTTAACTTATTGTATATCTATAATCTTTTCAGTTCAGTGTGATCTGTTGGGCATTTTTTTAATTTATAGATAATAATTATAATAATCCAATACTTTTCAGACTTTTATTTTATTTTTATTTATTTATTTATTTATTTTTTTTTTGTCACTTTCAGCATGGAAATGGTTGTTCCAAAATTCATGGAGTTATTCCAAGAGAGAGCAACGGCTCCTTTTTTTATATTCCAAGTATTTGGTGTTGCCCTGTGGAGCCTGGAAGAATATTGGTATTACAGTCTCTTCACCCTGGTTATGTTGGTGGCCTTTGAAGCAACTCTAGTTCAACAGCAACTACGTAATATGACAGAAATTAGAAAAATGGGAAATAAGCCCTACATTATCCAGGTAAGATTCATACAAATGCTATTATCTGTATTTAAGATTTGGGGCATTATCTCTATAGGTAAGCAATAAGTTTTACTACTGTATACTAATTACATTTTATTAAAGTCTCACTTTTTACTACAAGACCAAGTTTACACGTTCTTGTTGATTAATCTGCTGCAAGTAACTTTGACAACGCACCTCATTCAATCATTGCAATGTTTTTCAGCCTTCCCAACTGTTTATACAATTTAAGAACAATAAGTAATTTGTCACAAGGGTTTCCAGAATTTAAAACCATTCCTGATTGTTGATTTTTGTCAGCTTCTGTATAAGTAGTAAGTGGATTCATGTTATTCTTTTAATTCACATTTGAATTTGAAAAAGAGTATTGTAGGGAGTAAAGTGTCTGTTAATGCTGAAAGTTTATGCAATTTGAATGTAACATAGATTTTTTTTTTTTTTTTTTTTAATTTGTTTATTTTATTTATTAGGAGCACCCTTGAAGAAATAAAGTGTCTTTGAAAAAGTAACAAGCTATAACCAAAATTCTTAGAGTTGTTGCTTTTTACTGGCTTATTTTTCAATCTTCCACACTTTTTTACAAATCAGATGAAGCAGTGGATTTTCATAGAAATGCATTGTAGCAGCAACAAGCCAACAAAAGACCCTCTCATTTAGTAGACATAAATTTGGATTTTACTAGAGAACACTGAGAAGATAATTCCAACAATTTTAACACCCAAATAAAGCCCAAAATTCATTTCTTAACAAAAATATTTCACTTGTACCAACCAGAAAGACAAATATATCTGTTTACCTTGGTTTTTATATGATGATAATTATTTACTGTAACATAGATTATTGCTCTGTGTGTGTGTGTGTGTGTGTATGGTAACAAAAAAAAAATAATGGTGCATATTCTTGCAGGTATACAGAAACCGTCGTTGGCGAGGTATTGTTAGTAATGAACTAATTCCAGGAGACATAGTCTCTATTGGTAAGTTGTAGATACTGATTTTTTTTTTTTTTTTTTTAATGAAATCCTTTCTCTTAATTCAATGGATACTGGTCATCAATAAAGTGAAACATTCACTTTTTTTTATTTTTAATTGATAGTTCAATCAATACAAGGCTACTCAAGGTAGTAATTTACTGAATAAGATTGTAAAGAAGGGGAAGTAAAAAATAAAAATGAATTGTATTATGAGGATGAGTAGGCTAGATATAAGTTGATCCTGGACTTAGAGACCAAGATTGTAGTTGTCAGGGAAGCATCCTCTTGGGATTTTCCAAAATAAAAGATCTGAGGAAGGAGCTGCCTGAGTGGAATAGGCTTTTTATCAAAGGGAATGGAAATAGTTTGTCAGTGAACGCAACATGGCAGGTCCTAGCTCTGAAGGTCCAGTCTGATGGCAGTAAAGAATGCAGCTCATCTGAACATGTCATAGTGATAGTAGTGAAAAGCGGGCAACGTTTTGTGTTTGCAGAGTGAAGAATAATGCAGCACCAGCCCATATGTAGCAGCCATACTTCATTCTTGGTCTGATCTGACTCTTGTAAAAGATGGAGCATTGCCCTGGGAGTTAGGTATTTTTTGGTGCAATACAATGACCAGACTATTTTTCCAGCACTTTTTTTTGCAAAGACACAAATATTGGGAGTGAGCTTTAACCTGTTTAAGGCTATAACCACTGATCAGGATTGATGCAGATCTAGTGACAGCTCACGTGATGAAATTGAAATATTATGTATTTAGTTAGAGATGTATTGAATGATATCAACTGAAAATGTTCTTGGCAGATGATTTACAGTGGGTAGAATTGAGGAGAAAGCCCTTGGGTGATTCTAGCATTGATCCCCAGTGCTTCAGAGGAGTAACTGTTTACAATTTCATGGACAGGAAAGACTTGATAAAAGACATTCCCTCTGATTCCATAGCTGGTCAGTTTGTGTAACAGCTCTCTGTATCACACCTTATCAAAGGCCTTAGGTATCTAATGTGATACCTCTTGAGAGATTTTTTTTATTCTCAAGAGCTTCACTGATTTTATGTATGATAATAGTTAAGACTATTATTAGTCTCAGAATAAAAAAAAAATAAAAACGTTTTGTTTTTTTTTGCTCAGAAGTTTTTGTTGAGGTGTTAAACAATTTTCTTGTTTATGGTATCTTTGAAATGTTTGCTAATGACACCAAGGAGGCTGATGGAGTGATATGCGGATGGTGACTCACCAGCATTCTTGAACACAGGGCACACAAGACACCTTCCCTTATGTGGTCGTCCAGCGACAGGAGAACACTCAGGCAATTGAGTAATTGTGGTTGGATGCTAAAATGATTTATTCTCAAGAAAATGCGAGGTGTTGGTAGTCAGCTCTTCCAGTCACATCTTGACCATTTTTGCCGGAATATGACGAAAAAATTCTAATGATCTATTTGTGCCATTCCTAGAAGATATACAAATTGTTTATCGCTAAAATAAATATATGTATTGTATTTGATAGCATGTTTATTTTTCCTCTCTACCTTTTAATATAAATAGTATATAGATATAAAAATATTAATATAAGGTTTAAATAAATATATATACAAATGCAAAATTATATTATAGATTGATGCTATGGGAGGTAGACCTTGTGCTCTAGTAGAACCCATATTCTGAACGGCCTGACACAATAAATATTAGACAGTACAACATATTTAACTTTGGTTATGCTTTTGAAATTTAATTGTTGCTATCATTGCACGCACATACATGTCTTTTTAAAAACTTCACTTTCCTTGAATTAACTGTTCTGCTAGTTTTACAAAAAACCTCTTTTGTAACAATGTGATGATAATGATAACATTTACTGATGAGGAGGGGGGACTTCTCAATTTTTTTATTTTTTTTTTATTTTTTGGCAGGTCGAACACAAGATGAGAAATTGGTTCCCTGTGATTTACTCCTCCTTCGCGGACCCTGTATTGTTGATGAATCAATGTTAACTGGAGAGTCTGTTCCTGTTATGAAGGTGAGAAAAAAAAAATGAATCTCTTGAAGATGGGCTTTAGAAGCAAGACACAAATGTGAGAAAAAGAGTATTCTTATAATTCATGTATTTTAAAATAAATTCTTATTGCTTTACAAAGGAATAATTATGAAATATTTTTCATGAGAACCACTTCCTATTATTAGTCTTTATTTACATTTCCAATTTCTTATGACTTCTTTGAAATGTCTGTACCAGTCATAGTCTAAAGAAATATGAGGTTAGTAATTATAAAAACCTTTTTAAAGTGAATCTTTATCTTAGTTACATTGTAGCAGTATCTCTCCCTTTTGTTAATTTTAAGTATATGTGCAGCCATGTCAATTATTGTAACTTGGATAAATTCAATTTTATTCTGCTAATGAGACAGACATGAGTTTTGTATCAAGAATATCAACAAAAAAAAAAAAAATAGATACTTATGAAGACTAGCACCACCCCACCCCACCCACCTCCATGCTTTTTTTTCTTCGAATTGTTCTTTAATTTTTAATAATGCCATTTGACAACTTGAGTGGCTCTTCATGTACAAATTGATAAAATGTGGCAAGAGGTTAAACAGTAAAGTGAGTATGAATGTGGAATACATTAACAATGATTTTCTAGCTGAATTTGGTAGATAATCTTTTAGACTAAGAAATAGATGAGATAGCTGTAGACATAATCAGTGGAATGAGAATGTTCCCTGTCCTTGATTAAACAAAGGGTTCAGTTTGTAATTCCCAGAAGGTTATCCAGATTGACAAGCATATGATGAAGGCTGGAGAGCACAACTTCTGAAATGTTATAATAGCAACAAAGATGAAGATAATGGCCAACATGTAAATAATAAATCCTCATCCCAAATATTTTAACAGAAAGTTTTAGAAACAAAATCTTTTAAAAAGTAATTTTTCGTGTTTAAAATTGGCAATAATTCTGGTGAGTGGTGTGATGCTATTTTACAGAATCACCTAAATTTATTTCAACATCATTCTATATTGTCAGGTCAATAATTAGAATAAAGTCTAATATCTCATGAAGATTTATCAAACTTTTAACAAGGATGCTTTTAACCCACCAACAAAATGCATGATTGTTAACATATATAAAACATTTATTTGTATTTCTTTCACATTCTTAGGAACCAGTTGAAAATTTAACTAATCAGGATCACATCTTCAACCTGGAAACTGATGGTCAATTGCATGTGTTGTATGGGGGAACGAAAGTTGTCCAGCACACTCCTCCAAGTAAAACTGCTGCTGGATTGAAATGTAAGTTGATGATCTTTTTGAATTTTTATATATATATATATATATATATATATATATATAAAAAATGTTCACTTGAGATACTTTTAATTGGATGTTTGTGGTAATGACTTGCATCTTTGTGGTTATCATCATCAGCCTTTTTTAGACTTATTTTCTTTTTTTTTCACTGAACACTTTGTTTTTTATCATCAGAAAACAATCAACAGTTCTACCAATATAAATATTTAGGAAATTCAGTTTAATATGGCATTTAGTCAACTAAGAACAAAAATGAGGTATCATATTAGAAGAACCTTCCAAATGGAGAGCCTGCTTTGCTTTGAAAATGAAAATTTTTGTAATCAAGTATTTTATCTAGGTTCAAACACCAACCTTTTGCACCAGTGATAAATAGATAATAGTATAGGTACCTCCACTGATTTTTCGATACCTAAATTTAAATTGAAATTTTAAAAATAAGTAATCTTCAACTTTAAAATTAGCTTTAATTGAAAGCCATAAGATTAAATTTTAATTCCCGAAAGAAAAATACACTGGTATTATTTATCCCAAAATAATATTGATTTTAATCTAATTTTTTTTTTTAAATCGAAAAAATTAAGTTAAAATTTCCCACCATTTTTGATTTATTGACACATTCTATGTCAACAGTAGCCCAATTTCTGTTTTAAAAATCTTGCAAAAATAAAATATACCTTGCTGACACGTCATTTAAGTCAATTTTTAAAGTTTAAACTTACCTTTATCTGATTTCAATCAAGTAATAATTCCTTACTGCCAGAAATTTAGAAAAAACAACAACTTTTTAACTGCGGTAGCCCTACCTGTCATCACCTCGATGACGCAATGGTAGGGTGTTAAAAGATTTACGAGCTCCGGAAGTTGTCAGACGGAAAGTATTGCGACCATACGCACCAAAAAAACACAATTTTAATTTTTTTTTTTTTTTTTTTTTGTTTTTAACTAAATAGTAAAATTTAAAATAATAATTTCAGCAATTTTATAATATTTAATAGAATTTTAGTTTACATTTATAGCCAGACATTTGAATATGCTTTCTGAATTACTGCAGATGTTAGAATTATGTAAACATGTTATGACTCTTATGGAACACCGTACTTACTCAAAAAGGGAACGTAAATGAACATATTTACACACAAAATTTTTCTTTTAAAAATTAATTTAAAATATAAGGCTTAATGATTTTTATTATACTTTTCAATTTTAGATAGGCAGTATGATACTCAGCTATTAACTAAAAAGAAAATTCGCAATCAAGTCTTTGGAGATTTAAAACATATTTTTAAAAGCTTTTATATTATTAAATTTTTTAATAATAAAAAATTTTTTTCAAAATTTTATTATTAATCGGAAAAAATTTTCTTCTTCAGAATATAATGTCCTCAGTAGTTGTTGTTTATTCCAGTAATTAACAGATTATGAAATTTGATTATGTCAGAGTTTTATTGCATTTTTTATTTTACTCTTCGGAGAAGGTTTTCGGATAGTGATTTCAAACTTAAAATAAAAGAAATAGGTGATTTATATTTCCCAATGAGTCCTGCGTTGAAGTAATTAAACAAAAGTTTGCCACTATTTAAAATTTTTTAACAATCAGGGATTTACATGAAGCAGGGTTAACAGAGGTAAAAAAAAAAATATTTTTATCAAGATTTTTAAAAAATAATAATTTTAGAAGTAATTTCATTCATTTGTGAATGAATACTGAAAGTTTCATTACAATCCAACAATTATTTGATTTTTGCAAGAATTTCCAAATTAATGTGTTTTTAACCTAAAATGCAAAAAATTGGTGTCTATTGTAAAACTAGTAAACGTTTCTTAGCCGCTAAAAACAATCAAAACAAAACTTCTGCCAAAATTTTGAAAATGTTAGAATGGATTAAAAAATTTTTTTAAATAATTAAAAACTACTTTGAACTTTCCTCTTAATAATAATATAAACATTTTGAGGAAAAAAGTTTAAGTTTGGAACCTTTTTTATTCATACTATCTGCCTTTGTTATCGATCCGACTGGAGATACCTATAATAGTATCATCCATCAGAACTCAAAGGTGAATATTACTTCCGTATGGTGACTGCTGTTGTCAGAACACCCCCTTATGCATATTATTTGATGCTTCCCCCCCCCCTTTGTGTGTGTTATTGAAATTGTCTTTGAACTTGCTGCCATTTTGGTCTTCTAAATATATTAGAGGATGTAATATCACAGAACTGATCTTGTTAGTCATTGAAACAGAAAATTTGAGGAAATACTGTTGTCCTGTCAGACTTGGTTTTGTATAACTAAGCAAACACTTAAAATATAACTCAAACAAAATTGGTCTATCATGATTTATACATTAGCATCTTTTCTTCTACAAATTCTGATCATGAGAAAAATTGCAGTCGATATTCTTAAAATCAGGTTTTCTTTTAGAGCAAATTTCTTTAAAATAGAACCAAGGATTAAGAAAGTTATAAAATAAAAAAACTATCATTTAAAATTACATAACATTATTATATTTATGGATGACTTTAAAAAAAAATCATGTAGCAGTTCTCAACAAAATTACTGTGTTGGCAAATATTCTTTATTGGTGTGCAACATTATTATCAGAAGCCATTATAAAGTTGATTAATCACTTCCACATCAAGTTGTCCAATTAAAAAATCATAGGATGATGATTTCTGCTATTGCAAAATAAATTAATAAATTTAAGTGTAATTTTTAGAATTACAAAGCTTTATGATGATAGTGGTTGGCTCCTTTTTAAATACGCTAAAATATGAGGGTGGTTACTTAAACAATACCTTATGAAAACTTAATTTGATTGACTCTGATAACAAACAGTATATCAGATGAGGTGAAAGTAAGAAATTGTTTTCTAAATATGTGAAAAAATCAGTTAAATTTCAAAGTAGAAGCATATTGTTGTGGGGTCAATTCTGTGACCCACTTATTCAGGTAGATGGAACAGTAATTGCAATAGTGTAAAAAATGTGTTTCTTTTTTGAGAATATTTCCTGTTTTTAAGCCAACCTTTGTGCATATTAATATCCCTTATCATACTGCAAAAAATAAAATGATAAAATAATTCTCTGAAAATGTCCAGGGTATGGAAAAATGTTAGAGAAAGGAAATTGATGATAGTAACTAACTTGTGACTAAAACTGCAGGAGTGAGATAAAATTACACCTGAATAATGGAACAAATTAGTGAAATCTTCTAGTAATAGACAAGCAAAATTTAATTAAGACATAGTGTGTACACACCTTAATATTTTCTATTAATATTAATTGAAGTTTATAATTACTATTTTATTCTCTACACTTATCTTTTAATTTCAACATTACACATTTTTTAATAAATATTTTTATTCTATAACCTTTAACAAATTTATTAAATCATGCAAAACAACTTTTTGAGAATATTTATGCCAATATTTTTTATTTTAAAACTTTCTAATATTGAATATTATATAATAACTACCATTTATGAATTTACATATTCATATTTCATGCTTTTTTTTTTTTTATACTTTCAGGTGACAATATGTGTATCGCTTATGTTTTGCGACACAGTTTTAATACCTCTCAGGGAAAACTGTTGCGTACCATTCTCTTTGGCTCCAAGCATCTGACTGCCAACAATTTGGAAACATTCTTCTTCATTCTTTTCCTCCTTGTCTTTGCTATTATAGCCGCAGCTTATGTTTGGATTTATGGTAAAATGATTTCCTCAATGTGTAATTAAATATCAAATTGGCCTTAGAAATTATTCTAAATTTTTCATTTAAATATCTTTTCTTTTTTTTTCTTTTTCTAATTCAAAACAGTTTTAATACTAAGGCTAAAAAACAAATAAAACATTTTAACTAAAGAATACCATTTATTGAATGCCTAACAAACTCAATTATTTCATTATAAAAATATTAAAGAACTAAATTGAATTATTAAAAAAAAAAAAAAAAAAACGGTCTGAATGGTTAAAGAAAGCTAGATTCTTTGAGATTAATCTAAGTGACTAATTGTTTCTTTTGCTTTTCTTGTTTGCAGGTACCATGGATCCTGACAGAAACCGATATAAATTATTCTTGGAATGCACCATCATTTTGACTTCAGTTGTCCCACCAGAGTTACCAATAGAACTCTCTTTAGCTGTTAACACTTCGCTATTAGCACTCATTAAATTTAGTAAGTAAATTAAGCATTCAGTCCCACTATAATCAGTCTAATTTGTATTTAACTGTCTTATTAATATTCTGTACTTTGTTGATGTGTTCTTTAGATATTTAAGCATTCAGTCCCACTATAATCTGTCTAATTTGTATTTAACTGTCTTATTAATATTCTGTACTTTGTTGATGTGTTCTTTAGATATTTACTGCACGGAACCTTTTCGTATTCCATCTGCTGGCAAGCTGGACATTTGTTGTTTTGATAAAACTGGAACGTTAACAAGTGACAAATTAGTTGTGGAAGGTGTAGCAGGACTTGAGTGAGTTGATGTTTATCTTATTTGCTAACGAGAAAGACAATTTTGTCAAGATCAAAAGTGTTCAGTATAACTGAAGATTAATTTGGTAATCATTAACTCTTAGTAATCAAGTCTATACATAAAGTTAATTTTTAAATTACGGATAAAGATAAAAGAGAATTGATATTAGAAGCTTCATTCACTCTTGATAGAGATATTAAAGGGGGTTTTGTAATGCATTCTTTTATGGTAATACAAAATTCTCTTTCCTAAACAAAGATCAATGAATAATAATTGCATGTTTATCTAAACTCAATTAAGCAACATTGTCTTATGTTGAATATAGACACTCATTTATTTTACATTATATAAGAAGTTACTACAAAGTTTTATATTTTTTTTTCCTCTTTCCACATCTAGGGGAAAAAACTTGGTCCCCACTCACACTGCTCCTGTAATTACTAACCAAGTGCTGGCCACTTGTCACTCACTTGTACAAATGGAAGAAGAACTTATTGGAGATCCTCTAGAAAAGGCCACTCTTCATGCTGTTGATTGGAAATTAACCAGAAGTAAGTTTATCTCTCTCATATATATCTGTATTTTTAAAAATGGATATGTCTGTTGTCTGGGTTTGTATATCTCCATTCTATTCTAATGAACTCTACTCTTCCGAAACCCTTGGTTGGATTTCAACCAAATATGGGTCACTTGTTGATCATGATATGAACTTTTGATGTTATAAAAAAATTTTTACAAATTGATTTACCAGGTACGGCAAAAATCACCGAAACGCTTAGAATTTATGAACTCTTTTTCCCCAAGACGCCTTATGCAATTTAAACCATTTTTCAAATCAATGTACAGTGTTCGTCAAAAATCAACAAATATAGTTTTTTTTTCTTTGTAACTTATCATATGCCATAACAATTTCACATTTTCTACAAGGTGCCAACCCCTCTGACATTGCAGGGACAATACATCCACTTCTGCATCACAACATCATCACAACACATTACAGGCTCTCTCATAACACCCGCCCGTTCTTCCAATTGTACATACATCATTCCCATTTATTGGCAAAATTGACCAAGTATGAATTCTATTTTACAAATACAACAAAAACCAATACTTACTCTGCAATTTTTTTAACTTACATGTCACAACAACTTTTTTGAATAGGCACTTGACCTTACTGTTTCAAAATAATGACTAAAAAAAAGTCCGGAGCAATGCTGGGCTATATAACTGTGAAAGAGGTATTGGTCAGTGTAGAATCAGACCAGTAAATAGTTATTTAAAAAAAAAGTGTTCAATACACAATTTAAAGCATCAAACGTGTAGAGCTGTTAATATTATTAAAGGACAAAATATTCACCACTTACACTATCCAGATTACGGCCATATAGGTTTCATCGGGCAGTAGGTAATTTACTTATATGCTTGAAACCTGTGTAACGTAAATGTTGAATATTTCATCTTAATGTACGTCAAACATATGTAGATGACATAGTTGCTAATACATCAGTTAATTAGAACAAGGTAATTATTAGAAGATGAGAATTAATGTTAATATAAATGGTAGACTTTTGATTGTGGGATCTAGTTATATTATAGTAGAAGACTAATTAACTATACTTTAGGGTAGACAATGATGGCAGATGAAAGTTACTTCATTATGTTTGTTTAACAAGTTTAATTTAGGTTAATTTAATTATTTGAAATCTTTCCTGTAAACACAGAAAATATGGCTCGTGTAAAGATTTACAAGTTTGGTTGTACGAAGAATCTATTTAAAACTCGTTGGTATTAGTACATTTTATCCTTTAATAATAAGGTGTACCGCAATAGCTCATCACTTTTCCCATACTGTTGGCAATTAGAAGTCAATATAACCCCTGCCATAAAATTGAAAATAATTTTTAAAGAAATAGAACTTGTAAATCTTTACATAAGCCATGTTTTTTTTGTCTTCACAGGAAAAATTTCATTATTAAATTGCCCACATCATTACTCTAATCCCTCTGTTTCACAGTTGCCTGCAGACATTCAACGTTTCAAATCTCATTGTGATTTCTCCAGACACAAACCTGTCTCGAATAAAATATTGACAGAATTTACTTTCATCTAGCCAAATTACAGACTAACAATTTTCATTCACCCAGACACAATACTTGGTCTTCCTGAAAATGGCCTTCTTCATAAAATCTTTGACACTCTGCTAACGGTTTCTCATGACTTCCCTCTTCATTGCTCTTTTCATTCACCCAAATACGATGCTTGGTCTTCCTGAAAATAGCCTTCTTCATAAAATTTCCTGGCAATATTATTAACCGTTTGATGATTAACCTTGAAAAATCCTGCCATTTCTATATTTGATTTGCCACTAATGCCATCCTCTTATTTATCCTCTTTGAAATTCGCCAATCTCCTTACTTTCACAAACATTCATTGACACACATAAATCAACTATTATTCATAGATGAGATCAACTTGATACTAACACAACATTGTCTGGGGAGGGAAGAAAAAAGATGTTTTAACACAAGCCAAAATTGCTGTAATCAAGGGTGGCTAAAAACTCATCATAGCCTACTGTATATTATATACTGACCATAACAGATTTTACAAGTATTATAAATTTGAAAATTTTCTCTTCAGTAAATAATCCTATAATAGTGAATGTTACTGATTATTATTAATGATTATTAGACAGAACCTTAAAGTCTCTTAGACTGTAATACAGTCTTACGTTTTGTTGAATTGACCTATAGATACGCATTAAAAAAAACTTGAATTTTGTAGTTTTAGTCATTTATGTAATTTTTTTATTATTATGCAACCACAAATACTGAAATGAAACATTTTCCAAAATAAGGCATCTTGCATTGATGTTTTTTCTCTTTCTCTAGATGATGCTGTCATTCCAATGAAAATGAAGACTCATGGGCTGAAAATTTATCATCGGTTCCACTTCTCCAGTGCTCTGAAGAGAATGTCAGTGATTGCAGGGTACACACCACCAGGTTCAGGAGAGACTGAATACATTGCCACAGTAAAAGGAGCTCCAGAGACTCTGAAAAACATGGTACAATAATTTAATTTCTCCTAATTGTTTTAGAATTGTTTTCACTCCTGTTCTCCTTCATGTATAAATACTCTGTCATTTAAATGATTCCAGGTAATATTTCCACCAGATCACATTTCTAATGTTCTGAATATTTTTGTTTCTTTTAGAATAATAAAGATGTAAGGTATTGAATTCTTCACAAATATGCATGTCCTGGGAATTTAAGCCAGTGTTCATTTCCTATAAATCTAATACTAGGATCCTGGTCATGATGGTAAACTGCATCCGGCAGCAATGCCTTTGATTATGAGGTTGTGAGGAGCATAGAACCACCTCTTAATTGCTGTTGTTCCCAGGTCCACACTGACCTGGAGTGGTAGCACCTGTTAGGGTCCCAGCTATGGGCAAATAGCTACCCCTCCCCCCACTAGGGTCAAAACACTATGAAAGTATAAAAATACACTTTTATAGAAATATATGCATAAAAACAGACTTTTATAGAAAAATGTTTTTGAAGGAAAAAATATTACCAACAATACATTTTTGAAGAAAAAAATTATTACCATAACACATTTTTTTTGAAGGAAAAAAAAAAATTATTCTCAGCAAAACATTTTCAGTTTTCTAAAATAAAAAAGAATAAAAACAAAAAATTTTCATTAAAATCTGACTAAATCAACCTTCTCACTATAATCGAATATTTTAAAAAAGACCTTAAAAACCCCACATTTTTGGCATTAAATAACCCACAGAGGTTGATACTCAAACTCAAAACTCTAATACTAGTGATAAGTATACTTCATCTGTTTCAAATTTATGCATGTTTTATTTATTTTATTTTCTATCCTCCCCTCCTTCCAATCTTCCAAACTTTATCTTTATATGAAAAGGACTGGTAAGTCAATATATATATAAGTTCACTATAAGTGCTACTAAAATTTTATGATGCATTATTATCTGATGCATGTTTGGGTTTTTGATGGCTAAACCTTCTGCAGGATTAAAAACAAGGTGTGTCAAAGGGGGGGATGAATCCTCTTGGGAAACATCAGCCATCTAGCACATGCATGACGAACTAGAAATACTTGGGTTTGTGTTCAAGTGCATGGTAAGTGCAGTGGGAGTGTCATACTTCTTAGCTTTTGTTAACAGATCCAACTTTGAGAAGGAAACCTCTGATGCAACAGTTGCAGCTTCACCACATCTGGTGATATTGACTGGTTCCCCTTTTTGGTTACATAGGATGTGCGTTGTGGATATCAGCTCGGAACGACAAATCGGGGAGCCAAGTTCGAATTCAAGTTAAATTCCTTGCATTCACTTACGCACAAATACCCTTGGGAAAGGTATTAATCCAGCTCTTCCCTCCAGTTATAGGTTAAATAATAGAACAGATTGGGTTCTATAGCCTTGGCTAGCAACCAGTCTACTGCAGAAAGCAATGCCAACCTACTACGGGATAATCTTCTGCTCAGTCAGTCATGTCTCTTTCAAGACCTGATCGCCCAAAGCATGTATCACATATGGCACTTAACTAACTGATGTTGTTCTTGCTCAGGGAGTTGGATTGACCCAGTACAATATCTTTCTCTTGATTGAAAGATTTCATGCATAAACATTGCTTAATATTATGATATCTTGTGACAATTGTCTTCAATGTCTTCAACGGGGTAGCAGCCCTCTTATATTTGTTATTTTTATTTTTCCCCAGTTCAAAAATCCTCCTGGAGATTATGATGATGTATACCTAGCGATGGCTAGAAGAGGAGCAAGAGTCTTGGCCTTGGGTCATAAAACCCTTGGGGTGTTATCTCATCAACAGGTACACTAACACCATTAATCACTCTTATTTACTCAAAATCAGTATGTGTGTATGTTTTCTTTTCTTCTAAATTTTCTCTAGCATAAATTGATGAAAAAATACAATTTTGTTACACATAATTATCTTAGTGTTTTTCCTAATAAACTTGTCATAAAACTATTTAACATAATTACTGTAATAAATGAAATTGCAGTGTATCATTTCGGTTTGTAGAATTTTTTTTCATTTTATACCTGGAAAGAAATTAAAGCGTATTTGTTTTTTTTTTAATAAGGTTCAACCTGTACAAGAGCCACTCAAAGTAGAGGGTTAAAGAGTAAGAGACAGTTTATGGGGTTTATGTGGGGAACATAACAGTTAATCCTACACTTGAACAGGTTAAGATTGTAGTGGTTTGAGAAGCATCCTCTTGGGAGTTGGTTCTACAAAGTGATAGTTTGAGGGAAGAACCTGCTCGAGTGGAACTTACACTCTTTGCATTGGTGAGATGTATGTGTGTGTGTATATATATATATATATATATATATATATATAACAATTCTTGACATTCACAATTTTAAACAATGTGTTGGAGTAAACTTTTTTTTTTTTTTTTTTTTTTTTTTTGCTGCTAATTTTAAACATTAACGTTTTGCAAAGTTTTCTCCCTTACTTCAAACGGGATGTTTGCTTGTGTATTGCTTTATTTAGATAAATACAATGCCAACCTCATTGTTTATACAATTATTTTTTTTTTCTGTTTTATATTAAAGGATAACAATAAAAGCTTTAATTTTCCACAAAATGAAATATTTAATTAAATAAAATGTAACGTAGCATATGAAGATATATAAATTTACTGTAACAATGCAAAATCTGTTAAATGTACTTACATTATTATAATTTTTAATTCAGGTAATTTTTTTTTTTTTTTTTTTTGTTAATCAATAGGTTCGAGATCTAAACAGGGATAATGTTGAATGCTACTTGCAATTTGCTGGTTTTGTTATTATTTCATGTCCTCTGAAATCTGATTCAAAAGCTGTGATCAAAGAAATTCAACAGTCTTCCCATCATGTAAGTGAGCAAACTTTTTAATTTCATTTGTTTTGAATGAGCTTCTTTTCTTTTCTAATGTCTTTGATCTAAAATGGGTTGAATTTAATTTTTCCAGTAATTTCCTAGCTGGAATAAAACTATACTTTAAATGATAGACATGATGGTTTTAATAAATTGAAGCAACAATATAAAATTAGCAAATTGTGTCTCCTAATTATTGATGTTCTATTTGCAGGCAACACTCCAAATAAATATGCTATTAATATCCCAATGCCACCACCACCCGCCAGAAACATTCACAAAATCAAATCTAGCTTTTAAGCAAGTGAATGTTTCTGAATATTAATTTCCTTTAAAACTTTGCCAACCACTTGTATCAAATACTATTGCTGTTGATCTTGGGCAAGTTCAAAAGAACATTTTCAACACAGACCTTTATGGCAGTTTCATGATTGTTTGCAGAATGCTGGTCAGTTGAATTTTCTGATGACCTGCTAAATATTTTTTTTGCAGGTAGGAATCCTGCTTCTTTTTCTTCTTCTTCTCCTCTTCCTTCTCCCCCCCACCCACACATATCCTTTTTCCTTGCCTCTTAACAGTCTGAGGCACATTTGCCTTCTTGGGTCTGGTGGGATTGTGCAGTAAATTTAACTGATCAAATCTATGCTACTGATTTTAATATTTATTTACAAAACCGATTCTGTCTCAGTCAGTCAAGTGCAATACGTGATACAGGTTCGGGTGATCGTGTCTCAAAGACATGTCTAGAAGATTTTCCTGCAGGAGGTTGTCAATACTTTCTGCCATTGACTGGTTGCCAATCAAGGCTATAGAACCTAATCTGTCTTGCCATTTAACCTGTAGCTGGAGGGAAAACTGATAGATTAAGACCTTTCCCAAGAGGATTTTGTGCATAAGTGAATGCAAGGAATTTAACTCTACTTTGAGCATGGCTTTTTTATTTCTTGTTCCAAGCCAATATCCACTGCACCACAATGCACACCTGTTTCAGTACAGTTTCAAAAATTATTCCCCATTTCCTGATGTCCTATAACAAGCACTTTAAAGGTGAAACTAGAAAAAATTCAAATTGAATGACTTTATATTGGCACAAAAAACAAATCTAAAATTTATTTCTTTGATTTGATGGCAAATTCTAGGACCACATGCACAGTTTTTTCTTTTTTCTTATTTTTTATTATGAAACGTACTTTACAGATTATCTCTTCCTTACAACTATTAAACCTTGAAATATTGTGGTACAGAATAGAAACCTAGAACAAGAACTTTTGTTTTATTTCTGAGACTTAGGTTAGTTTTTAAAAAAAGCTATTTATTCACTTCTGGCAGTTCCCTTTGTTAGGAAGATACAAGTTGACATACCATACACAAGATTAGTATGAGTTAACATGTGTTTTCATTTCAGATATATAAATGAATAGGTCTACAGCGTATAACTTTACCCAGTGTTGAAAAATATTTCTATCTTTCAAAATTTATAGGTAGCTATTGCCATACTTTATTCTGGCACAAGGCTACATTAATAGAGCACTCAGAATCAGACTTACTATGATAACCAGTTTTTTGTCTCTGCCATCTTAGTGGGATTAATCACCTTGCTTGGAGTGTAATGGGGGCTGGCAGGTGATAATATAACATTTTCAAGATTATCTATCACTTAAAAAAGAAAAAAAAAAGAAGAAACTGCCTGTTCCTATTAGGCATCTAAAAAGAAAAAAAAAGAAAATGTTCCATTTAATTTCTGCCTTAAAATTGTTTCTCTAACACTAATTTGTGCTTGAAATAATTTTATATTAGAAACTAGACACAACTAATTGTATACACATAGCAAATAATTTTATTTTGATATTTTCTTCTAAAACTATTTCTTCCTTTCATTAGTAAAAAAAAAAAAAAAAAAAATTTATTTTATTTTTTTTTTTGTGTGCAGGTTGGCATGATCACTGGTGATAATCCCCTCACTGCATGCCATGTGGCTCAAGAACTTCACATCACACATTGTGAACATACACTTGTTTTGCAGTCACCTAATACAAAATGTAAGTTTTGGGTTTTTCTTTTTTTTTCTTTTCTTTTTTTTCTTTTTTCTACTTGAATTTGATCTGTCAAATTCACCAATATTTTCTCTCTAATATTGTCTGTATAAAGATTCCTTCATTTGCCTTTGGGCTTAGATTATAGGATATTTAATCGGTTAACTTGTACTCTATAGTTTTCATTGTTGTTTCTAGCCACTTTATTTAGTTGAATTAGTCTAATATGAATATTGTCTGTGTAAAGCAGTTTGCATTTCATTGTAATTCCACATCAAAAAATTATTAAATCTCTTAAAAGTATGTCAAAAAGGAATATGAACATGAAGATAGAAATGTTGAATAAAACTTGTTACAAAACAAGATCTTTGAATACAGGCAAATCTTGATACAATTTGTTAGTCACCATCAATAAAAATATTTTTAAAAATTAAGCTATAAACAGGTTGGTAGAAAATCAACAAAGCACACGTCATTTATGTCTTATTGTAATGTAATGACAACAAGAAATGGTCACTGGTTTTCAGATTATAAGTAAATGTCACATTGATTGAAGTATTGTCTAGTGGGCTTTTGCCTATGAATAGTTAAAGGACAAAGATAAGTAATTAATATATTTTATCACTTCAATCTTTAAAATTTTCTATATCATTCTTCTAATACTTCAGACATATTCAACTCATTAATGATTATTTTCAAAATCCATTAAAACAAATACTTCATTGGGCTTGTATTTTTTTTTTTTTTTTTTTTTTTTTCCCACAAGGACTTGGAATCTGTTCCTAACATAAATATTTGAACAGTTTTTCCTGCTATGAAACTATTTTGACACAGTATTTACTTGCATTTTAATTTATTTTTCATACTAGCCAAGATCAATAACTATTGAGTGGGTTTCATCTTAAAAAAATAACTACTACCACTATTATTATTATTACTCCAAATTTTAAAAAAATAAAATGAATATTGCCAAAAGACATCTTGAAATGGAAGTTGGCAAATTATAGACTTTTATAAAATTCTTATAGTTTTGCAGTTATAACATCTGGATGCCCATCAAGCTTCTCTGAGACAAGTTTTGAGTTCAAATCTTACCAAGATCTCATCCTTTATTTACAAAGGTCAGCTGAAAAGTTCATAGGCTGACCAAGATACTCTCATGAAATGTGACCAAATGAGGTTTTTTTTTTTTTTTTTAACTTAGTCCCTCCATACAGTCCATTGGTGTTGCTGTGTTTGAATCCCATTGGTGAAGAAGCTTTCATTCTGTTGGTTAAAAATTACATATAATTTTTCTATGTTGTCATCATTGCATTTATTCCTGCCAACTTGTTGCATAAAAAATTACAAAAATACTTGTGGTAACTATATTTCCAGTAATCATAATTCTCAATAAGTGTTCAAAAATGCCAAAAATATAAAACCTGTGTGATTAAACCCACTAAATGTAGTTTTTTGGCATCATTCTGTTTTTCAGCACTCAAATGGTACTGGCAGTCAATTGATGACAACATCATTGAAAGCCTTGAAGAAAACAACTTAAGAGATTTAATGTCAAAGTATGATTTGTGCGTTACAGGGCAGGTGAGTGTTTCTATTAAATTTCAAAACATTTTATTTTCTGATCTCATAGTTTTCAATACCATGTGTGTATGTATGTATGTATATATATATATATATATATATACACACACACACAAACAGTTTGTCTCAAAAGTAACATATATATCAAGTGGTTAAAGATGGTATACCAGTAGAAGTTGGATCTTTTTGCTAATCACACTTTTTTTTTTATCTTATTTTGCTTTTTTAGAGATAATAATCTGGTAAAATGATATCCGACATGAAAATGTGCATAAAGCAAATATGTCATTGAGTTTCTCCATGTAGACAACCTTATCAATGCTTGCTGAACAATTATCATTCATTTTTGAAGTCATGATTGTTATAAGGAGGTTTTTTTGTTCAATATATCTCGGTTCATAACTCCTTCATTCTTCCTTTGATTTTGAGTCAGATTAATCAAAAATAAAATCTATCATTTATTAAGATAATTCTTAAGACACTTTCAATATGCCCAACATTTGTCATTCTACTAAACAAGAAGTGACAGTGAAATGCAATAAACAAAAATTGTAAAGCACAGTTTACTTGAAATTTCTCAACTTTTTTCACGTTAGGATAAATTTTAATTTTTATTAATATTTTCTGTTTTTCTTTATATTTGAAAAGTATATCATGAAACTCACTGGTCAATGGTGTTTTTTTTTTTTTTTTTTTTTTTTTTTCTCCAGGGTATTTCATATTTACAAACAGCATTTCCCCACTTGATGAAAATACTCCTTCCTAATGTTAAAGTTTTTGCACGTGTAGCTCCAAAGCAGAAGGTAAAACAGATTTATAAAAATATGCTTTTTTTATTTCTTAAGTTAAATGTTTGCATTTCTTTACCAATTGCAACTGGTTTTAAGACAGGAAATCTTTTTCTTTGATTTGAAGAAAATGTTGCTAATTTTGATTTTTTTTTTTTTTTTTTTTTTTTTTTTTTTTTAAAGATTGAAAACTAATATTGAATTATATACACGCAATTTTATCATTCTTAGAACTTTAGTTTATAAGGATTACTATTGTGATGAACATGTCGCTACAGATGCAAAAAAAGGCCTCAAATTGCATGTGAACTTGTCTGTCAAAACCCATTGCATGTGGGTTTCCCTGTTAGCAGCAGAACAATTTGTCATTTCTAGATCTGGGTTTCTGTCTTCTGTTAAAAAGTGACAGAAAACCCAGCAGTTAGCAAGACATTTTATTACTTGCCATGCTGTGGTTTCTCAGGCAGTGTCTTTCCTTTCTCTACCTGTTACACCACTAGTTCTTGAGAGAGCAATTGGTTAAGCATTTCTCAACCTTGACTCTCTTGCCATACAACTATGAACAGGCTATCTGGGTGAAAAAAAAAGAGTATTTATAAAATTTATTTTGTCATTTAATATACCAAACAACCTTGATGTATTGTTAAATGTCAATTGTTTTGACACTATTTCTTTTATTCTTTCTCAGGAGTTTGTCATAACGTTATTTAAAGAACTAGGTTTTGTGTCATTAATGTGTGGAGATGGCACTAATGATGTTGGGGCTTTGAAGCATGCAGATGTTGGTAAGTAATCAATTTTTTTTTCTACTTCAGAAAGGAAAATTTCAAGGAAGGCCATTTCTAATTTTATCTCTAGACTTAAATCAAATTGTCCCCCCCCCCCCCAAAGTTTCTTCATCACAACCCCCACACTTTATATGACTTGGTTTTAATTTAATAAAGATTTGATCAAAGCTGAACTGTTTCTAGGCAAGACATAGAAAACTTTATACTATCAATGAATTTTCATATAGCAAAGTACATTACGGAAATTAATGACTATACTGACCTCAATAAACTTTTCTTTAAGAACACCATATAATAAAAAAGCAGCATTAATTAATAGGAATTATGCAAATTTGTCTGATATTTTAGGTCAGTTTTCTTTTAAAACATTAAGTAATTTTGTCTATATCTTTGATGGCACTAAGATTCCAAGTACTGTTTAGACAGTTAAATTTCCCCTTTATTTCTGTATTTTGGTCTATCTATTCTACATCCTTCTTCAGGGTGAATGATTAGTAAGGAAAAAGCTTTTCTTAATGTTTGTGAAAATAACCTTTCTTTCTTACTAGTAAAGACTGCACAAGGCAAGAATGTATCATTAAAAGCTTTCATCAATGTGAAGAAAGATAGTAATCATAGGTAACTCTATGATGTTCTGTGTTGTTAAATATTTTGCTGTAAATACTCTTGAACTTGAACCGAGAATTATTTTAATACTTATATCTAATTTTTATTTTATTTTTTTTTAAACAGGTGTTGCCTTGGTTGCCAATGCGCCAGAAAGGATTGTAGACAAAAATGAAAAGAAAAAATCAAAGAAAATGGAAGTGAGTTTCTTTTTACTTCTTCAAATTCATGCAATTAACATTGATTTAGTGATCCCCACCACTTTTTCTTAGATTAAGGAGAAACCAAACATTTTAATTATTTTTCTTCTTGACTCTTCCTCTCTACAACAATATAAAATAAACTGTTGCAGGAAGAGACACGGCTTGTTACCATTGCTAAACATAAAGAGCATTCGTAATGAGTTGATTTTCTTGATATTCTTAAAATGAAGATTTGTGCTGAATGTAGCATAGTTTAGTAACTATTTTGCATTATTAACCAATTCATTGTTGAAGATCTGATGATGAAAGCTTGATAAAAACAAATTAAATCACTGATCTGGCTCACATCAAGAGAAACTATGAAATTTTTAAACATTGTGGCAAAAAAATGGAACAAAAACTGGCATCTATTTGTGGAATATTGGTTGAAATGTCAACAAGATGGTGGGATATTTGGAGATCTAGGAACAGTGTGAAAGTGTCATTCATAACTTGAAATAGCTTTGTAAATGTTTTCTTACAATCTTCATTATCTATTTAGACCTCTTCATCCTTTTTTTTTTCTTACTCTCTTCATTATCCGCTTAGATCTCATGTTTTTTCTTTCTTTTTTTTTTTTTTTTTTTTAAACAGGCATTAAGCAACAATGACAGTTCTTCATCTGTAGACAAACCCAACGTACCAACGAGAGCCAAAATGACGAGTAAGGCTGCAAAACAGCGAGCAGTAAACAGGGGCGATAACTTGGCATCAACTGAGGTATGGACGAGATAAACATTCACTCCTCCATCATTCCAGCTATGCTGGTATAAAATAATAATAAAAAACAAAAACATAATAAATAAGCACCTATTTCTTAAGAAAATTCTGTGTGTGACCAGTGACAAAAACTTTATTTTCCTTTTCAGAAAAAAATAGCCAATCTTATGAAAAGAATGGAAGAAGAGGAGAAAGCCCAAGTTGTCAGGCTTGGAGATGCCAGTATAGCTGCACCATTTAGTTCTAAAGTTTCTTCTGCTATGTCAGGTAAGTTCGGTTTTTGGTTTTCTTCTTTTTTTCTTTTTTTTTCTTTTTTAACTTGCATTGCTATTGGGAACATTTGATGTGCATGTGGTGCAGTGAACGGGAAATCAGAGAGCCGATTTAAAATTCTAGTTGAGTTCATTGCATTCACTTATGCACAAATATCCTTGGAAAGGTATTCATCCGTCTCTTCTCTCTCCACCTATGGGTTAAATAACAGGACAGATTTGGTTCTAAAGCCTTGGTTGGCAACCAGTCTACTGCAGAAAGTAATGGCAGCCTACTGTGGGGAAAATCTTCTGCCCAGTCAGTCTTGTCTTTTTTGAGACATGATCATCCAAGTGTGTATCACAAATGGCACTTAACTGACTTATTATTTAAACAATAGCATGTGCCAAATTTGACTCTACAATTTCTTCCTTCTAATTAACACGTTTTAAATCGCTTTCTTGATGTCCTCTCCTCACTGGTTGAAGGATTACCTATTGAAATTTTTTAATTTTTTAAGTTTTTTTTTAATTTTTTTTCAAACCTTCACATGTATATACCTATTAGATGTATCAATTTATTTGTTAACCTTAAGTATTGACTGCATAAACAGAACTTTTATTTTTCTTACTAAAGAATTTTATTGAAATGTTTTGTCACTGTTTACTCATTTTAAATAATTAGCATAAATACAAAAAACAAAAAGAATTTAACCAAATGTTTGTCAAGATTTATAGTTACTTTTCTCAGTCTCTTGAGTTAATACATTTTATTCTTGACTTGAACGTTAAATAGTTGACTAGAAAAATTATGTTCCCAAAATTGTTAATTTGTTTTCACTTGTAAAAAAAATTATAATTTTGCAATCCAAAAAATGTTTGGGTTTCAAATAATTCATAAAGGGTTAATTCCATTTTAAAAAAAAAAATCTTATCAATTCTTATATTAAAAATCTTAAGAAAAACATCTAATTAAAGTCAGGACAAAGTAATTTATAACTGCAAATTATCTTATTTAACCCTCATTGGCTTTTGCCATATTAATCTTTAACATACTAATTTCATATTACCAATTCCAGTTAATATTTTGATTTATGAGTAATTCCATGTCAAAACACTAACAAAAAGTTGAAATCTGCTCCCATTGATACAGAATTACTTGAAATTTGACACAAATGTTCTTCATAAGTTACAAAAGTGTGCTAAATTATTTTGTGCTAGACCTTCCTGTTCTGGGGGGGGGGGCTTATAATTTTTCTATTTTGTCTCTAAGGCCACAGCATTGCAGAATCTCAGTGTTTTTTTTTAATACTTCCATACATTCAATATTTCTGAAATTTGGTATGTAGGGCAAATAAAGAAAGTAGAATCCAAATATCCAACTATTTTAATTCTATTCCTGATAGAAAGTTTTATTTTACTCACCCAAATGCATGACTTCAAAATTAACAACTTTTCATCTACGTAGCTTACAGTCAGTCTGTAAAGAATACATCCTCTTCAATTTTCATAATATTTTTTTCCCTAACATCTATGCCTGCTCAAATTCACCAAAGAATTTTGTGAGGAGACCAAGTCTACTTTAAAAGATATGACCCTGCCAAGTTTAGAGTTTTTTCCTCTGTATATGCAGGATTTCAGTGAAAGATTATAATTAAAGACAATCATCCTGGTGCTCTATGACCTCTCAAATGTTGATATTCTGCTGACTTTTTAAACTATTCAATAAGATTGTTTTTATTAATTTTAAAAAAATAATTTAAAGCAATATCTGCAAAATATATTTATGTGGATAGATTGTCTTAAACAAGTGGTAAACATTACTTCATGTATGATAATCAACAGTGCATAAAAATAAAATAAAATAAATTTTTTGTCAGATATAGGGTTAAAATAATGGGATATTTGGATTCTACAGTCCTTATTTGCCCTACATACTAAATTTCAGAATTATTGAATGTATGGAAGTATTTTTTTAAAAAAACAGATTCTGTGCAACCCTAATTTAGAGACAAAATAGGAAAATTATAACCCTCCTTCAAATCGGAATGGTAAGGTCTGGTACAAAATAATTTAGCACACTTACCTAACTCATGAAGGGAAATATTTGTGCCAAATTTCAAGTAATTCACTGTCGGTAAGTGTAATGCCCTGGTCAATAGAATGACCCTTATGATATTACTATTGATATTAAATTCACCCCACTCTTATCATAAAAGCATTTACAATACATACAAGTTCTATTAATAGTCCATAATTGTTGAAGTTTTAACATATAAATATGGATATTGCAATAATCAAGACTAACCAGTTTTGCTTTGGTTTGAAAGGTTTCTATTTTAAAATAAATTGTTGATAGGTTTCAAAATCCTGTGTCTGCTCAACAGCTAAGTGGGGCTCATTAATATTTAGCATGCCTTTATAATTTTAATTCTAATTTATCCAACCTTTTCTGTTGTATCTAAAGTAAAACTGAAATCCTGTCAGTATTTAATTTGACTTGTAGATGTAATGATCTTTTATATATACACACAGTATCAGAACAAGTCCCTGCTGAATCCAGTTTTCATGTTTATAATTGTTTTTTTTTTTGTTTTTTATATTTGTTTACAGTGTGTCACATAATCAAACAAGGTCGTTGTACATTAGTGACCACCCTACAGATGTTCAAGATCCTTGCACTCAATGCCCTCATCCTTGCCTACAGCCAGAGTGTTCTCTATTTAGATGGAGTAAAATTTAGTGACAGTCAACAAACTATACAAGGCTTACTCTTAGCTGGTTGTTTTCTATTTAACTCTAAATCAAAGGTAAGATGTAGTTTATCACCACTCCAGCTTTAATTTTATTTTGATAAATGTGAGATTTTTGTACCTCGCATAATTATGTTAATAAAATTTTTAAGTCATTCATATTCAAACAGCAACTTAAAAATAAAATGCACTTATTTTTAACTCTGACAGTTCTAATACAAAAAAAAAGCTTTCATAATGCATATAAACCTAAAGATGTTAACCCTTGTAATGGATGTAACATTTGCTGGAATTGAGAAATAGCTGCCATTTTCAAATTGGTTTGATATTCCAAAACAGAAGAAAACTGGAGGTAACTGATCAGAAATAACCTGGACGAAATTAACCTGATTGATGAACTGATAAAAAAAGTAAATTTCATATACAAGGTGTGTCAGAAAAATAACAGGACTGAAGTAAAAAATTGTCAATTCCAGACATGTTTTTTCTCATTTAAATTCTCAAATTGTCTGATGTACTTTCCCACCATTGTCTGATACACCTCCAGGCATTCCTGGAAGGATTCTCCCAGAATTTTTTACAGCTCCATCCTCATGTGTCCTCTTGATGACTTCCTTGAGTTTGAAGGGAAGTGGGGATCACACTGAGCCAGGTCAGATTGTTCCAACATGGTGGTGGTGTTCTTCTCAGCAAGAAACTGCCAGGTGCTGATTGTTGTATGCCAGTGTGTTGTCATCATGTAGCAGCTACATTGAAGAACGTGACCCACATGAGTTTGACTTTGAACTTCAACTGTCTTGCGTTCTTTGGCCCCAGTAACTCTTCATGGACTCTTCAACTAAAGGTTTTGGCACTTGATTTTGGGATCATACCCAAAGATCCATGACTCCTCACTAGTGATGACTCTCTCTAGCAAATCTGGTTTGGTATCAAGACATTCGAGGATGTCGTGAAACACCTGCATGAGCCACTCCTTCTGGTTCAGAACCATATTCTACATGCCCAATACTTTTGGTGGTAATCTTTCCGACACTATCATGATTCATGCCCAACTCACTTGCAATCAGTTGAACAATCAGCTGATGATTGCCACCTAACCACCTGCATCACATGCTCAACATTGGCCTGAGCCCTGCTCGTTGAAGGTCTTATGCACCTGGGGTTGTCTTCCATATCCTTGTGTCTTTCTTTGAATCTCTTTTACCACTCAAAAACCGTGAAGTGCAACATCATCTCATCTCTGTACATTTACTGCAACAGTTAGTGTTTCTGATGGGGTTTTCCCCTGGCCAGACCAGCAACATCAGGTTGGTTCGTTGCTCTGTGCCCATTGCTTGTTAGCCTAAAATTGAGGAGCTTTTAATAAAAACACATGAAAAAACAGCCAATGGCCACAGAAGGCTGAAACTGTTGTCATATACTTCCCAGATATTATGTTAAACAGTGATAAAACCTGTTGGTCACTTCCTCACTAATAGTTCACACAGCTACACTAAGTCTTATTACTTGTTTAATACATACTTACCAATTTGGATATTTTTCCTCCATGCTTTTTTTTTTTTTTTTTTTTTTTTTTTTTTCCAGTTAACTCATTGGTTTGTGGCTAGAATGAAATATTGTTTCAGCTTAAACATTAATAAAAGAAATGCCACAATTTCTATCTCAGAAATTACTTTTTTAAATGCATAAAAATATTGACAAACATATTCATTAGTATTTTGTTTTCTTTTCACCTCTTTGAAAAATAAAATTTGAAGTTTTGACTAAAGTTATTTCCCACCTCATCTCATTGGAAGATTTGTAAATAACCTGGCAATTTGCCAAAGTGAACACTTCTTAGCAAAGATATGTGAACTCATAGTAAAAGACTAAAAATTTAAATACTGTAGAACTGATAATTTCAGTTTGAATTTGTTACTTTGTTGTTGTTTTTTTTTTTTTTTTTTTAATAATCTTTCTAAAAGGAAAGCTTTTTTTTTTTTTTTTTTTTTTTTTTTTTTTGTTTCCACAGGAATTTTGCTTTTAACTTTTCCTCCATGTTTAACAAAAATAAAAAGGCACCAGTAAAAATGAAATTCTCTTTCTTTTCCCCCCAGCCACTACGAACGCTATCAAAAGAAAGACCTCTGCCAAATATATTTAACATCTACACCATCCTCACCGTGATGGGACAATTTGCTGTTCATTTCTCTAGTTTGGTATATCTGGTCAGAGATGCTAGATTTCGCTCTGGCTATGAGTAAGTAAACTTAAATAAGCATTTGTATTAATATTTAACTCTATTCCTAATTTCCTCAGAAGTAAATGTCTGAACAAAAAAATAATTTTTGTAATCCAATAAATTTTCTTTCTCTCTCAGTGAATACAGGAAAGTCGATCTGGAAGCAAAATTTGAGCCAACACTGCTCAATTCCACCGTTTATATTATTTCCATGACTCTTCAGGTATCAACATTTTTTGTCAACTATACAGTAAGTAAATATTATTTCTAAATATTTTCCTTGTGCATGCTGAGTGAACAAACCTCAATCTTTTTATCTTAACAGAAAAGAGGCACTGTTTGAATGTCTGTCTGTTAATGTGCAACATAGCATTGGCAAACAATATTTATTGTGGCATATTGTTATTCATAAGATTGACCAAACAGGCATCCTTGCTTTCCCTAGGTTGTGTTTCTTTTAGTAATAACCAATTTAGGATTTTCTTAAGGGTTTGGCTGGCTGGCACTTCCCCCCTACCCTTTCTTTTTATTAAATTTTAACTACTATTTATTAAACAAAGTGAATAAGTCTGAACTTTTTTTTTTTTTTTTGTTAATGACAACCTCAGTTGAAATTTGCTCACAGCAGATCTATTGAATATTGAAGTGATTTTTTTTTTTTTTTTTTTTTTTTTTTATGAATAAATGATTGAATGGTCCTGCAATAATTGCTCATTTTGGCCAGACTATAGTCCTTCCCACCACCACATAATATCAGCTTCATTGATTAAAAAGTTTTTTTTTTTTTTTTCCATGATTTGTTTCCCCTTATTCCTTGTATTTAATTGATGCATACACTTTTGGTCATTTCAGGGTGAACCATTTATGGAAGGTTTGAAGGACAATAAACCTTTGTTATATAGTTTGTTAGTGTCTGGCAGCACTGTGCTACTGTTGGCTTCTGGAGTCTTTCCACAAATGCTGGAAATGTTTCAGCTTGTAGAACTTCCATCTGATGTGAGCATTTATTTTTGTCTTTTCGCTAAACTTACAGCCATACAAACATTGCTTACATTTTTTTTTTTTAATGGACAAATGTGATGGGTAGAATTTAGAAAACTATATGAAAAAAACAAAACAAAAATAAATAAGTAGAGACTTTGAAGGAATTTTATTTCAAGGTGCTGATGTATTGGATTTGGCACTTTGATTAAAACTAAACAGCTTTTGAATGTATTCAAGTCAATAGGTTTCTCTTTATTTTTTTGTTTTTGTTTTCTGAAAAATGACAAATTACAAGAGTTTGTACCTTAAAAGTAAAAGATAATAGTTGCTAATTGTTGGTTGAGTGTATTTATCTAATGATTACAAGTTCAGTCTCTTGGTTAGGCAGTGAACACATTTCTATTTACTCAGTGAACAGGAGGTTGAGGATAAATTAGACATAATCCCGAGCATGGTCAGTGAAGTGAAAACAATCTGTGGGGATTGAATCTATTTCCCAGGCAACTTAGCATAAAAGACCTTTGAAGAAGTTACAATGAAGCCTGACTTTAACAACCAAGTTAGTATATATAATTCCACATTAGAAATTTATCAAAATATTTTTGATACTTGCAAGCACCCCCCTCTCACTTCATCTACCAAAAATTACAATTGATTCTCTCCATTTCCTCAACTGTTGGTGGTGTCAATTGCAAATTATATCAACAGTCAGTTAAGTGCTGTACGTGATACATGCTTGGGTGATCATGTCTTGAAAGAAACATGACTGACTGGACAGAAAATCTCACAATAGGTTGCCATTACTTTCTGCAGTAGACTGGTTGCTAGCCAAGGCTATAGAACCCAGTCTGTCCTGTTATTTAACCCATAACTAAAGGGAAGAGATGAATTAATACCTTTCCTAAGGGTATTTGCATGTAAGTGAATGCAGGGAATTTAACTTGAATTTGAACTTGGCTCCCGGATTTCTCATTCTGAGCCAATATTTACTGCACCACAACGCAACACTTGTTTAAAATTTTAAAGAATAAAACTTACCAGTTTGTTGGATTATTGAATTTTAGTTTTTATTCAATATTTATCAATTAAAAAAATAGAAAAATATTTTGCATTTACAACTTTATCAAAAATGAGATCTGTATATTTGACAAATGTCAAGGTTTCCATTTCAACTTTCTCACATTGTAATATTTGGAGATCGATCTGGATCATTGGGAAATCTATACAGAAATTTTTTTTTTTTAATTTAAAATGAAATTGTAAAAATTGAAAAAGAAAAATTCAAGGCTGCCTTTTCAAGATCTCACCTGGTAGATTTTTTTTTTTTCTCACTCTGAAAACTCACTTTATTTCAAGTATCTAAAAAATCTTAATATAATTTTCACTTTTTCTTTTCAGTTTTGTCACACTCTGGTTGTTGTCATCCTGATTGATATCATAGGATCATGGCTGGTTGACAAAGTGTGCCATTACTTCTTTGGCAAAGGCAAAGTACGAAAGGTGTAAGGTGGTTGTTGCTATGGTTACTCACTGTCTCAAATCCTCATCCCTCCTGCATAAACCACACTTTGTTGAGCAGGAAGATTTATCAGTGTTCAGCCTTAGTTGGGCTAATTGCAAGTTACAATTTCCAGCTTGATCTTTGGCTGGAGTATATTTTTCCATTTGTGATCTCCATGACCATTCAGCCATTTTTGTCTCCATGTGCCATGAACTGTAACTGTCATACCTCTTAAAAATAAAAATTGAGGACCTGTCCCACACAAACAGATGGTTACATATTACAGATATAAACATTGTTGCATTTGTCTTAAATTTCTATATGATCAAATAATGACATTATTAAAATTTGAAAATTTTCTTGGTATTTTGTGTTTGGCTTTTTTTTTTTTTGTCTTTACCTTTTCTTCATCTACAAATCAAGACAAATATTGGCTTTCATATATATATATAGTGGCTTGTTATATTGTACCAACGTTCCTCAAATTTTTTTTACTGCCTACAGAAACTAAAATTCTGGAACAAACTTTATTAAAATTATTAGTCATTAAAATGACTTAGTTTAAACTAAGAAACCACCTGTTAGTGGTCCCAGGAGTTGCTGAAACGTCCCTTGACTACCCCCCTCCCCCATCTTCAGTGTAGACTCATTAACCGAGGTAAGTTATGTATTCTTTGCTCATGACCTTCACGCCCCCCCCCCGGGGGGCATAGTAATGACGGGCAGGGGATTATAGTTATTTATTAATCTTTATGATCAAAAAGCTCAATTCTTTGCTGCAGTTCGAGACTAAGGTCTCTTTGCCAAAATTTAATCTATACTCGTACTAACATTGCCTTTATCTGCAAAGGTTTAGTATTTAACATACAGGAATGAGATGCAATAAAATGGGGGGGGGGGGGTAGTAAGGACTTAGTAAAACGACACACCCTATCGAAACTTGTTTTTGCCCTTAAGAGGGGAGGACAACCCTGAAGCTGTATATGGTGACACTCCAGAAATTGCGTGTATGAGAATATAAGTTTTTTTTTTTAAGGATGAATTCATAAACATAGTCGGAATGTTGTAAAAGAAAGACATCTTGGTCTTGGTGACAAAATTAAGTGACGTTTAGTGTATAAAATGGATTTCATACAGACTCCTTAATGAAATAATACGCCTATTCAGAAAATTCAACGAGGATTGGCATAAAATAATGGGAGGAAAAACAAAAGGTTTTGTATGCAAGTGTAGGGAGGCCTGAGTGAGAGTCTAAAAATATGTAGTCTGGGTCATAAATCATTGTAATTTATGATCTTTGCTTAAGAATTAAAATTAAAAATAAAAACCTTTTTTCGAAAATCTGTTAGAAGTAGTCAAACTTGTACTAAAAAAAAAATCTAAGCGTACAACACCCCCTTAAAAAGGGATGTAGTGTTAAAGAAAATCTTATTTTACAGAAGTTGCCTATATAGATGGTTTGTAGATTTTTAAAAAATTTTAAAACACTTCCTTTCAGAGTTCGTTAAGCATCCAGGTGCTTAATACTCATGGAAATGTAGCAGTTCATGATGTGGTTCTTTAAAATTTTTTAGTTTCTCGAGCATAAATTTTAAAACAAATGCGATGATAGATACTTCGAAGTCTCCAGTAAAAGGACTTTTTGTGGGGGTGAGGGGTTAAAGGCTAAAAAGAAAGTAACCAAAAGAGTTTTGTTAAACATTGAAGGACAAAAACTAGTATCGTAATTAAAAAAAAAAGTTACAATAGTGAAGCTGCTCAATTCAGAATTCCACGTGCTAAGTTTCGCTACGCAGAAGTGATTATATCGCAACAGGACTAGAAAACCCAGAGAAACAATTTAAGTAACAAAAATACGTAGTTAAAATTATAAATTGCTAGACAGAGAAAGAAAAACGTCATATAGTTAATAATACTCAAGTCTTACGATTTTTTTTTTTTTTTTTTTACGCAAATCATCTCTGGTCATTTTTAGATGGCGTTATCACCATTAAAATGCTAAGTTTAATTTTTTTCGATTTCCCATAAATGTTATGACGAGAAAAAAAAATCATTTTAAAAAGCTCTAATACAGGGGAAGGGGCAAAGAAAATGAAAATTATTAAAAAAAAAAAAAAAAAAAAAATAGCAAAATCTTGTAATTGACTACCAAGAAATTCGACATGATTTTATGGCCCTGAAAAGGGCCGTTTGATGAAAAATGGGTTGTCATACTGTAAAAGTATAACGAAGTTTACTTTTTGGCGGGCTTCTTTCCAGGTTTCTTAGCAGCCTTCTTAGCGGTTTTCTTGGCTTTCTTCGCCAGGCTTTTCGTAGCTGCCTTCTTGGGCTTGGGTTTTGCTACCTTGGGCGATTTAACTTTAGGTTTTTTAGTTGTGTTCTTCTTATTTTTCTTAACTTTTGGAGACTTTGGCTTCACTTTCTTAACAGCTTTCTTGGGTTTGGGCTTGGACGACTTATCCTTCTTAATAGGCTTAGCAACTTTGAAAGATCCAGAAGCGCCACTTCCTTTCACTTGAGTCAAGTGACCGTCAGCTACTCCCTTCTTCAGAGACACTTTCAGTTGGTTATTCACGACATTCATATTAGAGCTGACCTTGTATTCAGCGGCGATATATTTCAGGATAGCCACCCGAGAAGAGCCTTTTTTCTCACCCAGGGAAGTGATGGCCTTGGTAATCATTTCATTGTACTTTGGGTGAGAGGACTTTTTGGCACTTTTCTTCTTTGCATCAGCCATGGTGATAGCGGAGTTATTAGTTGAGTAAACGTGTGTTGGTTGCTGCGAACAATGTGACCAGCTCGTCACCGCGGAGCCGGTTTTATAGAGAACGCGCGGACGTAGTAGTAAGCAGAATGACGCTTTAGCGAACAAATGTGTTGTGCGTATCGTTTTTGCACGATTGTGTTAGTCACCTCAAAAGAATCATTAAATAATGAATTATTTCAAATTAATACATATGGTTTTCTGTGCATAAATTCAAAGAAGATATATCAGTCTATCAGGTCATCGATATTTTTAACTTTCTAGGTTGACTAAACTATTGTAAAATCAAGCAGTTTTTTTATATTTTAGTGATAATCACTGTGTTTACAAACAAAGAGGTGATTAAACTATTCCATATTATGAAATTTAATTATTTATCATTTTTATGATAAAATTTAAATATCTAACCCTCTTCTTGTAAATTTACTAAAACCTTCGTGCGAAATTTGTATGCAAAAAAAGTGATTTATAATTGGTGACCCTAACACATCGCTGATTTAGAGGCGCGACTGAAGTAACACCTCTTTCGCAGCTTTCGTATTATATTTAGAATTTTGAGTTTAATTTAATGAAGTATTTTAATTCGAATTAGTGATTTAATTTTCTTTATTATAATTCCTATAGTATGTGTGTATGTAAATTTAATCCAGTTTTTTCCATTTACAATTCATTTGTTTTGTACAAAATAATTCAACTTGTAAAAACTTAAAAGCAGTGCAATGAAAAAAATCCTTTCAAACATTTTAATTGGAAAATAATAAAAATATACAAATAATCTCATCTCAGAAATATAGACAAATATTTTTGAAAAGTATAGTTAAAAATAAAACTTACATTTATTTTTGTTCCTAAAATAAAAAACAACTATTCAGTCATTTCAATTTTGAAACTTAAATGTTTAAATTTAAAGTAATTAAAAAAATAAAGAATTTCATTTTTTTTATTTGAATATAAAACTTAAAAAACAAAACATTTTTTCATTTAAAAAAAAATCATCATTGAATAGTTATTGAAAAAAAAGATCACTTGCAATCATGTTTTTATTTTTTACACTGAAAAAAACGGTTCTGTTTTAAAACAAACATACATATAACCTATATAATTATTCACATATAATTTTTTTTTCATTTATGGAAATCACGGTTCAGTTTTTAACCTGTAGGTGGGGCAAAAAAGACTTTCTTTATCTGAATTAATAGCAAGAAATAACTTTTCTTGTGAAGAAAGCTAACATAACAACGGTGAACATAAAGAATCTTTAAAGATTCTTGCTTGAATTTTTACAAAATATTTTCTTTTTTTTATCTGTGCTTTTTAAAGTTCATCTATAGCCATTCTTTTTAAAATTTAATTATTTTTAATTAAATTAATCATCATAAGAGACCATGATCCTTATTTTTTTGTTTACAGTAAAATCCTTTGTGAATTTTTATCATTTTTTTTGTATTTGTCCACTTTTTAACAAATTCGTCAATCTGAACAAATAGAAATAAAAAATATAGTTTCTATTTGATTTTAAATAATTTGTTCTTTTTACTCATTTTATTTTCATTCTCTGCTAATAATTTAATTTTTTCACATCACATTTATCACAAGAATATGTTTTATTTTTACATAATTTGAATAAAAAAAAAAACTTAATGAATGTCTATTTTACTTTTGTTTAAAAATGTTAGACTTCTTCAACTATTTTATGACATTTTGAAAGCCCTGTTGACATGATTTTAGTTACGTGATCATTTGTCGTAATCCGCACAGGCAGTGTTGTAAGTACAAAAAAAAATCATCTCTAGACAATAACTTATGGTGTTGTTTTCTCGTTATGTGGTGAAATAACAATATGAGCTAATTTAAAAATGATTTCTGACTACAAAAATAACATAAAAATATGTTTATAATTTTATATCAAACATAACAAAAAAGTAGATAATAATCAGGTTTTGTTTATGAAATCTGTTAAAGAAGATTAACAAACCTCAGCCTAATTCTCTAATTACTGACTTGAAGAGTAAGACTAGAGATGGATGAATTTAGCGACGATAGATGACCAACTCAATTGTAAAAATCATTGACCTGAATTATTTTCTTTTACTCCTAAAACAAATTTAGATGAAAGAAGCTTTCATTAATTAATAATTATTCAATAATTATTTATAAAAGACTACAAAAAATGATTGCAACTAGTTACTAAACATTCATTTTTTACTTTTACACACGAAGTTACATTAGATTCTAAACAAACTTTGAAGCACTCTTTTTTTCTAAAAGAGTGCTTCAAAGTTTGTTTTTTCTTTTGTTTGGTATTCAATGTTTCAAAGATTATGTATATTCGCTTTAAACTTTAATTTTTTGCATCCTGGTGTTAGCTTTCAAAGTTTAAAGCTAACACCAGGATGCAAAAAAATATTTTTAATCTTACAATACATTCAAAAAAACAAGAAGACCCTACACTCCTACAATATCGACATTTTTTTTTTTTCAAACAGAAATACAACTTGGGAAATTTGTTTATTTTTTATTTATTTGCAGCTAAGTTAATATTTTTGCTCGTATTTTTTAAATAAAAATTGATAGCGATAATTAAAAATTGACTGTTTTTAAAAATCTTTGCTATTTACATGAATACTGAGAAACAAGTCTTTTTTTTAGTAATCCATGTGCTTTTTCAAACGTCAAAGAAAGGAAAGAAAATTAAAAACAAAAAATATTAATAGAATTTGAATCCATTATAAAATTTATATGCAAGAAAAATGTTGGGTTCGCCGCGTTATTTACTAGTAGCCGTTTAAAAGTAAAAAAAAAAAAAGACTTTATTTGCTAGGATATATTTTTCAGTTTTTCCATCTCATTTTTTTTAGTAATGCAAAAATAATCGTCACCGCCTTCGCTTTTCGATTGAAAAGTGAACAGTTGATATACGATGTCATATTGAAAAAAAAAGCTTTTCCTTTTTTTTATAGACCAGAAATATGTAAATTTCCTTCACACTCGTCAAAAATAATTATAGTTTTTCATAACTCTTCTTCTTCAATGTTCACAAAATGTTATCGTGATTTTTTTTTATGCTCGCTTAAAAATAAAATGAGGTAGAATTAAAAAATTTTGTCACTGTGTAAAAATAAAAAAATAAAAAATGGACATTTTGTTCGTATTGTAATTATTGCGTGAAATGAAATCATAAAAATACGTTTTTTAAATGTCCTTGTGTCAGACTAGTAAATTATTTTTTTTTTGTTAACAAACTTAGCAGAAGAAAGTTAATGTTTTTAACTTTTTAGTTGGTGTTCAGGTCAGACGTAAAGTTTTTTCAAAAAAATATTGATAAAAATTTTACACCTTAAAAAAATTCATGTCTCAAGTTTTTTTTTTTAATTTTTATTTTTTTTTAGTATCTTCGTTCAAGTTGTGAAATAATTTGAAATGTCTCTCTTTTTGTCATGCTGACCTAAGGAGCTGATTTTTTTTATGCATATATCTTCAAGAGGAGAAAAGTGATGTTAAAAAAAAGTAAAACTTATTTATGTTCCTGATAAAATTATAATAAACACAAGTTTATCTATATTTCTGAAAGAAGGTTTGCGTTAAGAAACTAAAAATAAAAACTCTTTAGTCTTTTTCTTTCTATCTTGCTTCTTGATTTAAAAATGTAAAAATAACGCCTAAAAATATTTTTTCAGTTCAATCGAAAAATGATTCCGTAAAAAAAAAAATAAAGGCCAATCTACGATGAAAAACATTATAAAAATGTATCTGAATTCTGAATTAGAAGTGAAACTGTTGAAGGTAAATTAGTTTGTTTTTTAATTTAAAAATATTACAATTCAACTGTTGACTGGGTTCTGTCGGTTGCTGAGGTGAAGGAAGCAAGATTAAATTTGGCGCCAAATTGATTTGAAACGTGTAAAATCTAAGCGAGGTAACTCTGGGTGAACATTTTTGCTTTCATGATTCCAGCTAGCCTCTTACAATAACTTAACTTACATAGACGAAAAATCATTCAATTGACCTCATTAAAAAAATGACTTATCTTTGTCAACAAATGTTATGCCGGTATTCACTATGTTAAGCTAAAAAAAAACTTTAATCAAAATTTGTTGAAAAATTTAGCACGTTTGCCAAGCCAAGTATAATGATTGTGTAACTTAGGCACATTTTTAACTGTTGATTTGTCCAAAAACATTTATCTTATTTTCGTCATAAATCTAAAAGCCTATGACAATAATAATGAGCCAATTAAAATGAAATGTAAATTATAATGATTATTAATGACTAAAATTGTCTTTTAAACTCCTTTTTTCTAGTTCTTTAATTCAGATTTTTAATTCTCAGCACAAAAAATAAAAGCGGCTAAAATAATGTTTCTATTGTTTTGAAGGTGTGCTTTAACTTTAGAATAAAAACGTAAAAAACATTCTAAGAAATTATCTAGATTCCTTTATGCATAGAGAAATTGAAACAGAGCGAAATTTGAATCCCTGAACTAAAAGTTTTAAAGATTTTTACGTGCAGAATTTTTTTTTCTTTTTGTTAACATCGGCTTTTGCAAGAACTAAAAAAATGGGTTCTGTTAACATTCGACCAAATAAATCAACGTTTTAAAAGCAAATATCAAATTTGGCGGACCTGTACGGCACTACCACCACCTTTAAATTTGTTGATTTTCATTTTTTTTTTTTTTTTCGGCGCGCTGAAAAAAGTCCAAAGAATTCAATTGTTATTCGGTTTTTAATGCTACTTGTATGTAACGAAGAAACATGCTTCAAATGGATTTTCCTGGCGTAAAAACTCGTTACTACAGAAGGTTGTCTTTTTCGTTCGTTCCTTTTTCCGTTAATTTTTAAAGATTTTTTTAACAAATAATGGGCATTGATAAAAACAGGTTCCCTTTCTAAAACTTAAGAAAGTATATCACCTACCCATTTTTTTCGAATTATATTGCAAAATTTTAAATAAATCTTAATATTTTTTTTATCTTAATTCAGTACAATGTACAACGGCTCTACTTTTTTTAAAATAATATATCTATCGTTATAAAAAAATCATGTGAATTTTCGAAAATAATAATAATAATATCTTTTAGTTCCAATTTTGAATTTATGAACTCTTTTCGATGTAAAAAATTATATTGTCATTCACAAAAAGTCTCTATTTTAGTTTCATTATATGACGTGTCTGCAGTTTTTTTCTCAGAAATCTGAAAGAAATGCATTTTAAAGACTCGTCATTTGTTTTACTACAATACAAGTGTGTTTCCCAGGAAATTTGAAAAGAAAAGAACGGTTATTACACAACACAAAAAATTTACCAAGCAATAAAAATTTTTCCAGACAATCATATCTTGACTGGATTGGAATTGGATAATGTAATATTACTATCGACTAGATTTGACTTAACTAAAGTTTAATTTTAAGACCAAATTTTACTTTTCAGAAAACAATTATGGCTGAGAGTGGGTTGTAAATTGTCATATTTTTATTAGAATTAGATTGAAATTGAAATACATGGAAAAAAAACAAATAAATAAGATGGAGAAGTTATTAAAATTAATTATTATTTGAATTGAATAAAATAATTTTCGATTTATTCGTTCGAGCGAGCTCGGGCATTCATCATGACTCATGATAAGTCTCAGCCTCCATTACGGACCCGAAGTATGGGGCATGTTTGAAAGCAAACAGACTAACTTCTTAATCATTACCACATGACAAGGCATTCAATAGCTAGGAAGAGATACCGCCTCTTATAATGACCCCGTAAAAAGGGAGACTAAAAAAAAAAATGAATGTAAAAAAATTTATACAGCTTTGTCAGCAAGATAAACTGACTCTTTCAAAGACAAGTTACATTTTTTTTCAGTATTGTGTGGATGGCTCTCAACCCCATCAGCCCCATTTTATTTTTTTCACCAATTATACACGAGGCCTACTGTTGCTCAGTCAGATCTGCCTCATCGAAAGTAGCTAAAAATAAATAAATGTGTATCACTACTTCATTATTGTACTATTTTTCAAAAACTGGAATTGACCTCCCATCATTAATTAATTAATGTTTTATTTGTAAACAAAAGAAAAAATCATTTATGAAGAGTACTGGGTCAGTGGGTAGTGCGATGTGGGTATAATGAAGAAGTAAGTCGATCTTCTTCACCATGGCATTATTCACTCTTCTATCGTAGCCTTCCTTGTGTTAAATCGAATAAAAAATTCTGCAAATGTGCATACAATTCAAATTGCAATTAATGTTTGTATCCAGCATTTTCTATTCTTCAATTTCGTCTCTTGCAACAAGGCTTCTCATTTTTTGCTTTTTAATTTCAATAAAATAAGTAACATTTTTATATTTTTAATAAACTACTTCTGACTACTTTTTAGTGTTTATATTTCTTACTGTTTTTTTCTTCTCTATCCTATTAAAACAAACTTTTATGACTTCTTTCATTACTTTTTAGTTATTTTAATTTCGGACCATTGTGATTTAAAAAAATCAATTTTTTCTATATAGTCACTTGAGTCTGACTGACATTCATTGTTAATGTTCTGTAAAAAAAAAAAGACTACTTAAACTGTTTCTTTTTGTTTTTATTGTAGTCAATTCTTTTTTCCGACATAAAAAATATTGTCGTCTTTCTCCAATTAAATGATTGCGTCTTTCTTTTTGTCTATCTTTTTTACCGCTATCAGGAATCGTGGGCATTTCTCTATTTTTCAGTTCAGCTGAAGGATATTTCGATATTTCCATAATTTGATGTTTCAATTCTTACATTTTTCAGCTACACGCGTTACCTTTTTTTGTTTGAGACATTTTAATTCATATTTGCTTAGTCCGATACACAAGCACAAAGGGAAAATTGAAATGTTGATCAAGTGAAAGTGGGAAAATTGTTTTGTGTCAGACTTCTAAATGGAGAATAATGGCCTGCGGTGAAAATCACCATTTGAAATCCTAGCTAGTATGATATAAAAGAGAAAGTCACTTATCGCAAAAAAAAAGCATGCGTGTTCTTTTTCTTTTTTTTTTAACGATATCCCGAAGAGAAACAAGTTCAGTGACAGCTGTTGCAAAATGCTTCTCGAATATACTTTGTTCTATCAAACCGTCGACTAATGAAAACTAAGAAATACATAAAAGTGTCATATGTGAACACGCTTGGGCGGTCATGTCTTTTTCGATCCATGACTAAGGCAGATTTTCCCGCTGTAGGTTGCCATTTCTTTCTGGGGTAGACTGATTGCCAACCAATCTGTTCTGCTAGGCAACCCATAGCTGGAGGGGAAAAGAATTCATACCTTTCCCAAGGGTATTTGTGCATAAGTGAATGCAACGAATTCAACTGGAATTGGAACTCGGCTCTACAATTTCTCACTCCGAGCTGATAGCCATTGCATCAATGAAAAGAAGTTATTCTGTTGATAAAAGCAATTGAAATTCTGAAACCTGTGAACATCATTGTTCATGACCATCTTGCTTTTTAGTGCTTTGGTTTTTTCATGAATGTTGGATGGTATGATGGATTTCTACCTGTTTATGTGCATTGGGATTTTTTACATTGCACCTACGATTCATCATTTCTGCCCCTTCCTCCTCCTCTGGATCTTCAGGTTTAAATTTGCAATTTGTTTGTTTTGTTTTTAACTTGAGCTACTATATAAATTTTCTAACAAGTTACTTCAGCAACATGACGGATCACAGATTCAACCTGAAATTGATTTCAGAATTTAACAGTAGTGGGTCAATAGTGGAATGGGTGAAAAAGGTTTAACTGATATCACCCTCTGTTGTGTGAATCAGCTTGAGACCATTATTATCCTCCAATCCTTTGACTGAATGAAGGGGGGGCATTCACAGTGTATCACAAATGACCAAGGAAGAGAGAGATGACAGATTAAGGACGTGACAGTTTCTCTGCGTACGAGCAGTTCAAAGCTCGCTAACTGCACCCAGGTGATACTGGGCCGATTTGAAAAAAAATTGACAGTACTGTTCGAGAAATACCTGACCACACAATGGTATGCGCGTTCATGACGAACTCTGCATGTGTTCATGGGTGGATATCATACACTCTCACTGGAAAGGTCAGATTACACATAAAGAGCACAAGTGAGATGCTCATTTGGAGAAGACTCAGCACCTTGGAAAAACTGATCAGTGAATATGACTTTTTGGTAGACATAAAGCTGGTGAAATCTAACCTGAACTGAGTGAACAAGTTAGCAAAGGTACCATGGAAATGCCTCAACCCATTGAGAAAAGAGATAGAACCCATAAAACTTTCTGTGCAGCATCAGTGAGTAAATGCAGTTTGGACAAGATAAGGTCGGTACACTCTCAAAGTGGGCATTCTAACACTAAAAGAACCCTGTACTTCATGAGCCCATGGTGTTCAAGGCAGCATCTGGGGCCGTTGTCAGAGAATGCAAAGAGTGTCAGTCCATTGACACACCATCAGCACGATAGCCAAGAGAAAAGTTTGACATCGGCAATGTTTGGACCAATGTTAAGATAGAGATCACTCATCATAATGGTAAGACACAAATAAAAAATGTAATGTATTGTAGTGTTTGTTGGATGTGCGAAGTCAGTTACAGTTCTGGATTATATAACATTAGATGAGAATAATATCAGCTTCTTTTTTTATAAAGAACCTTTCTATGATGTTTCTATGATGTTTCTATGATGTTTCTAACTTACAAAATGAATGAGTAAAGAGGACTTCATGAATGGAAAATGTTGTCATTAAGTATTGGCATTTTCTTCTGATGATGACTGGGGATATCACAATGGTACATGTAGAAGATATACTGTTTCTATACATTAGTACACTACATTAAAATATTACACATTCCATTGTCTTCAAAGAGAAGTTGGTAAGTTCTAAACATATCTTGATACTATGGTTACATGAGGCTCAGGGGTTAAAATGAACAGCTGATTTACCTACGCCAAGAGGATTAATGAGGGATGATAAAGATGAAGAAACACAAGTAAAATTTTAACAGAACAACAAAAAGAATTTATTCGCAAATTTACTCACTTGAAGTTTTGTCAGTAGCTTATTTCAGGAAAATAAATCAGAATTACTTAGTTTTAAGGTGTTGTCATGAAGAGGAAATGTTGATACAACAGATTAAACGCAAAATAATTTTAAAAAATGTTTAAGACAAAGGCAAGAATGTTTGTTGCTCACCAAAGGGATTATAGGATTTATATACATTCAAAACTAGACGACGGGAGATAGTTTGAAACATTTAGATTTCTTGGATTTTTGAGAGAAAATTCTTTTTTAAGTGCTGTGTGCTGGTTAGGGGAGGATAATATAACAGGCGAGTAATTTTAAAGTGGCAAGAACTTCAACACTGAAACAAAATCTTTTATATGACTTCAGGTACTCTTTTTTGATTATTTTTTTCTCTTTATTTTATTGTTTTATTTTTTAATTTTTTAATCGTATCACCCCGAGCAAGGCAGTAACGCCACTGATGTGCAGGGGGCTATGTAATATTGAAAAGATTGGAAAAGAGAGCCGGAAACCACATCCTAAACAGGGAACAAGGGATGAGCCTCTTCACCTGTTCAATAGACGTGGGTGGAGTGTGAAGCAGGTGATAGATAGATCTATCTACTCCAATTGAAAAAAAATAAAATAAAAAAAAGAGTAAGAAAGATTGGAAAAGAGAAAGCCGGAAACCACATCCTAAACAGGAAACAAGGGATGAGCCTCTTCACCTGTTCAATAGATGTGGGTGGAGTGTGAACCGGGCGATACATAGATCTATCTACTCCAATTGAAAAAAAAGAAAAACAAAGTGAGAAGACTGGAAAAGAGAAAGCCGGAAACCACATCCTAAACAGGAAACAAGGGATGAGCCTCTTCACCTGTTCAATAGACATGGGTGGAGTGTGAAGCAGGTGATAGGTAGATCTATCTACTCCAATTGAAAAAAAATAAAATAAAAAAAAGAGTGAGAAGATTGGAAAAGAGAAAGCCGGAAACCACATCCTAAACAGGAAACAAGGGATGAGCCTCTTCACCTGTTCAATAGACGTGGGTGGAGTGTGAAGCAGGTGATAGATAGATCTATCTACTCCAATTGAAAAAAAATAAAATAAAAAAAAGAGTAAGAAAGATTGGAAAAGAGAAAGCCGGAAACCACATCCTAAACAGGAAACAAGGGATGAGCCTCTTCACCTGTTCAATAGATGTGGGTGGAGTGTGAACCGGGCGATACATAGATCTATCTACTCCAATTGAAAAAAAAAAAAACAAAGTGAGAAGACTGGAAAAGAGAAAGCCGGAAACCACATCCTAAACAGGAAACAAGGGATGAGCCTCTTCTCCTGTTCAATAGACGTGGGTGGAGTGTGAACCAGGCAATAGATAGATCTATCTACTCCAATTGAAAAAAAAAAAAACAAAGTGAGAAGATTGGAAAAGAGAAAGCCGGAAACCACATCCTAAACAGGAAACAAGGGATGAGCCTCTTCACCTGTTCAATAGACGTGGGTGGAGTGTAAATAAAAAAAAATTTCATGTAGGCTCACTAATTTCTTTTTTCTTCTTGGCTGACTGGCTAATTTCTGTGAAAGCAATGTTTTCATTTGTCAAAAAATAATTTTGAATAAGCTCATGAATTCCTTTCCTTCTTCTCGGCACATCAGTCAATTTCTGTGAAGGCAAAGTTTTCATTGGTCCAAAGAAATTTCATATAGGCTTAAGAATTCCTTTTCATTTTCTTCCTCATTCTTCCAAATTTGAAAGGAGTTATTACTATTTTGCACTTATTACAATACAATACAATACAGTTATAATTAAATCACTTTGCTTCCATTCTGCACTCTGATGGGAATACCTACAGTGGAAAAATAAATTCAGATTAAAAATCTTTTAGGTTTCTTTTCTTTCTATTCTTCAGTTTGCAAACTACAAAAAGTTACAGGTCAAAATTTCCACAGCACAAGATACATTAGATGTATACGATTTACAGAAATGATGGAAATCGCAGAAACAGACTAAGTCTGTAATGTAATAGATCCCGACTTGGCAGCTCGGATACAGTCACTTTCTCACCGGCACAATGTGGCTTCCCTGTGTCTCTTCTACAAATCCTTTCATGGCTTCTGCTTCGATAAACTTAGCTCACTGGTGCCTCCTATATATAAATTTACTTGAGCCACAAGATTAGCAACTAGGTCCCACTCTTTTACTGTGAAGCCAATAAATTGTAAACGCAAATTCTACTCCAGGAGCTTCTTTTCTCGCACTTCCTGCCTGTGGAATTCCCTTCCATTTATTTGCTTTCCCGACAGCTATAATCTCCAAGAATTTAAATGTAAAGTCAATAGTCATCTCCTATCTCACTAACCTACAACCTCTCTCTCATGCTCCTTTCACCGTCCACTCCACTCTCATTGGTATTCTCATCCTTATCTTACCCACTTCCTGACACTCCCTATAACCTGTCACCCTTTCTTATAACTTTCCTCCTATGTAACCCTCTGCAAAACAATGGCAGTAAAATGTCTTACTTGCGGCGATATGATTATGAAAAAAAAAAGCTGAATGGGACTGTGGCAGATAGACTAATATACAAATTGTACATGAAAGGATCGGCTATAGTGATGATGTAATGACTGATAAAAGAAGAACTGAAATATTGGCTATTGAATTGCCAACATAGATGATGATGATATATTTGGTGTCATAAGGCACAGATTATTCAGGTCAGAGTGTAAAAGATACAGAAGGCAATTATCTCCCTTTCCTAATTTGGCCTCATAATGATCTAAATCTAAACTTATTTATAAATGGAACTTTGTCTCTGTGTGTGTGTGTCTGTTACCTATAGACTCTGAAACGGCTGAACCGATTTTCTTGAAAATTTACACAGTTGTACTATAAGCATCTGCGAGTGTTCTTAGCTAGGTTTTGTGTCGAGGTACCCCCGATAAATATCGATAATCGAAAAAATTGGGTTATAGAAGAAGTGGTCTGATTTTAATCAAATTTGATACACTCACAGACAAAGTAGACAAAGACATAAGAAACAATATTCAGAAGTTTCAAGGTTGCAGTTCTTACAATAGTGCAAAAAATTTGATATCGATAACAGGAAATCAAAATTTGACTTACATCCATTCATTTTTCTTTCAGTCTACGGTTTCGCTTTAACTGGAAACAACTATTGATTTTAGTCTTACGTGCCAGCGTCCAAAGAGTCTGAGCTCCAGGACCATGGATTAGCTTTAAAGCTTTCATTGCACCCAAGCAACGCCGGGCTATACTGCTAGTAAGAAAATAACTCGAAAAGCTAGCAGAGTTAGGGTTTTAAACATAGCACAGTTTATTACTTATCACAATCTGGCAACTCTGATGTAACATTGTGATATTGTTTTAGTTCACTAACAAACATTTGTTTCTCTCTCTTTGTGCAAGTTCAAGTTGTATGGTCTACAAAGCCACTAAAGGGAAAAGAGCACTTAAAATAAAAGATGACTTTGTCACCTTTCTAAGGATGCATCAAACACTTCATTAAAATAATTATTTCACATTTTTCTTTTAAGAAAATCATTAATGTGTTCTATTCTCACAAACCTAACAGGAGCAACAAATTATGAAAAGTCATTTCCCCATGGGTCCTGTTTTAAAGGGCCACTCATCAAACTAATCTAAATTAATTAGAAGCATTAATTAGTATTTCAGACTCCAAACCCCAAGATGAATCATTTTGGTTTGGAGATATGAAAATCTAACCAAAACCACTTAATTAAAAAAGTTCATTGGTTAAAAAAATAAACAAACTCACTTTGGTGTCAAATATAAAATAAACTCAGTATGACTATTTTGTTAGTTATTTACTAAGCTTAGTAAGTTTAGTTTGACATAAGGCACACATATACATGCTCTGACACACTCACACACACACACACACACACACACACACACACACACACACACACACACACACACAGAAGCACTCGCTACAATTAATGACAGCAGCAGCAGCAGCTAGGAATGCCCATTCCTTGAAAGGCACTGACTCACTTGGACAGACACACGCTCGTCTGCCATTCTGAAGATGAGATTTTGATCTCAAAATATTAATGTATAATAAATAGGTAATACCCAACACCTTCTTTACCTTCCTTTATTTTACTAAACGCATTGTGACAACCTTCAAGACCTAACCATACACCTTTTTTTTTTTAATTTTTAAAAAGTCTGAAGAGACTGTATGATTGTTGAAGTTTGATTTTGTTGGTCTGATACTGCTCCTGATGTAAAGTTAGTTTGTTGCAGGTGGTATATTGGCCCAAAAACAGATATTGAATAATGGAAGACAACAACAAACAAAATGAAGACTTGAGTATATATATATATATATATATATATATATATATATATATATATATATATACAGTACTGTGCAAAATTATTAGGGCAAGAACTATTTTATCTTTTATGAGGCATACTGACAGAAAATAAACAATTTAATTAAAGTAATTTTATTTGATTTACTCAACAAATGCTTTAACAAGAAAAAAAATACTTGTTACAAAATAAATTTAATATTTAGTATAATAGCCTTTTGCTTTGAAATAATAAAATAATTGCGACAATTTACCAATCGCACCTAGTATATATATATATATATATATATATATATATATATATATATATATATATATACTATAGTCATCCGCAGACAGATCTGTTTCACTGCATTACAGCTCATCAGTACGGCTTAGACTCCGTTCACTTCCTAACCCAGGATTGAAACCCGACCAAGTCAGCGTCAGTCGGCAATTCTACCCCTAGGCCACGAGTGTCCGGCAGAAGAAGGCAGGCTTTTTAGCGCATATAAACATGCCCAATAGCTAGAGTGCTCCAATTCATTATCGAATGAGCAATGCGTATATGCCAGGATAGCTACTGTTTATAAAGCCTCCCACTCTTCCAGAGTGCTCAATCAGGGTATATACACAGTACTGTGCAAAAGTATTAGGATAAGAACTATTTTATCTTTTATGAGGTATATTGACAGAAAATAAACAATTTAATTAAAGTAATTTTATTTGATTTACTCAACAAATGCTTTAACTTTTGCTTTGATCACAGCCTTCATTCTGTCAGGCATTGACATCACAAGCTTCTTCAATGTATCTAATGGTATCTCCTGCCAAGCAGCTTGTATTTGTTCCCAAAGTGTGTCTTGCAAAGTAACATTAGATTTATCAATTTTTAATCCAAATTATCCCATAGATGTTCAATAGGATTGAAATCAGGGCTTTGTGGAGGCCAATTCAAATTCCGAAGCCTTCCTTCCTCTTCCTTTTTAGTTCAATAATTCTTACAAATTCTTACAAAGGTTTGGCTTTTAACCCTGTATTTGAATTTCAGTGAGGTTTTTAGGAAAATCACTCCTGTCCTAATACTTTTGCACACTACTGGTCGTGTGTAAAAGTGTTAGGAAAGGGGTGATTTTAAACTTTCTTTTGATGCCTCATAAAAGATAAAATAGTTCTTGTCCTAATACTTTTGCACAGTACTGTATATATATATATTGCCAAGTTTATTTTCATTAAAAATACAAAAAAATAAAGCTACTATGCACAAGGCAAATGACAGTTAATTGAATATCGTTGCTGCTGGCGAGGATGTCTGGAGCTGGAGTTGGAGTTGGCTACCTGATGATTAGCTGGAGTTGAAAATGATGTTGGCTGTTGGAACTGCTTGAACTGTTTCTAAAGTGCTTGTGATAATATTTATATTGAGATTAGATAAATATTTTTAAATTTATAGAGTTTGTAAGTTATATAATGTGCCTAGTTTTGTGCTATCAGTTTGTAATCGAGGTCCCACCCTTTTATTGTTGAAATTGTTAAATGTAACCAGAACTTCTACTCAAACAATTCCTTTTTTTTTTTCTCAAACTAAACCTACAATAAGATTCACATAATGAAAATTAAAAAATATCTTTTCTTCATAGTCTGTTAATTTGAATGGTTAAAATTAAACTTTGACCTTACAATCAACAAATGAAACCAAACATATAAATTGTTACTCATATCGCAGTAATAAGTTAAAAATCAGTAATTAAAAACAAAACTCTATAATCTGTTGTTAACTGGGGCAAGAAATGGTTTGTTTATTTTAACACCGTGAAAATCCTCTCTTTTTTATTGACTGTGATAATAATTTTTACCTTCTATCAGCATGGCTGATGCTAACCTCCAAGAATGTGACTGCTTGCACCTTCTCATGCTAATGTTTTCTGCTGACATGAAGTGAAAAGATTATATTGAATCAACTGTTAGGTTTACTTCTAAGAAAGTTGGTTCACTATGTCATGCTTCACCATTTTTCTTGCCAGAATCTATTTTGTACATTTATTTATAAGTTTACCATTCACACATGCACTGAATATTGCTGCCACATCTCATCTCATCATCATCATCATTTATCCATCATACCTACATGGTGCATAGGGCAGCAACTTTTTCGTTGCTGTTTCTGTAACTAACTGTTTTTTATGGGGCAGGGTTGTTAGCCCTGCACCCAACCCCCACACTTTGAGGACCGGTGGACCATTTTTGTCTGGGGCTTCTGTTATTATTTAGAGATTCTTGATGAAATACAAAGAATTTGCAATATTCTTGCTTGTGGAATTCTTGCTTCCCGGTCAATGTTGATCTCAAAATTATGAATGCAATATTGTTATTTACTGTCTTCTTGATTCCTGCTCTTTTATTTTTCGATCTCCTTAATAATATTTTTGTTTTCTTATATTCTTTTACACTCAGTAACACCCCTGCATCTTAATGGCTTTATTTGCCTTATTTAGGGTGAAATTCTTTATCACCGAGTTTTTTCTATTCATTTTTCTTACCCCCTACCTTTCCTTCTTCACACCCACATTATCTCTGACAGTCAGTCAGTTAAGTACCATACGTGATACACGCTTGGGTGATCATGTCTTGAAAGAGACATGACTGACTGGGCAGAATATTATCCCGCAGTAGTTTTCCATTGCTTTCTGCGGTAGACTGGTTGCCGACCAAGGCTATAGAACCCAATCTGTCCTGTTATTTTACCCATAACTAGAAGGATGAGACGGATTAATACCTTTCCCAAGAGTATTTGCGCGTAAGTGAATGCAATGAATTCAGCTGGAATTTGAACTCGGCTCGCTGATTTCTCGTTCCGAGCCAATATCCAATGCACCACAATACTTGGTCAGAAAGCATAACAGTTTCCAGCTCAATAAGATTGAAGATTGGATAGATACAACACTGTCCTACCAGAAAAAATGTATAAAGTTCAAACAGAATAGTTTATATTAAAAGAAAAGTTATGATCAGAACACATATTCTTCCAGGCAGGTGTGATATAAACTGACATGCCAGAAAACATGGGATAGGTACCTACTACTCTGTAAGACTATTTCTAACCTGCCAAAGTGCAGCAAATCAGTGTTGGATTGATTCCAGAAGTGGTAGCAAGATCTCTGGGGATATGTTGACGCAACAACTGTATGTAACTCCTTGATATTTGCATTTGAGAAACTTATGAATAGATCTCTATGCCATGACCTACAAATGCTTGATCAGGCAAATGTGGCAACCACTTCATTCATGGGAAATCTCCGGAATCTCCTGCAAACCTATTCTGCATATCAGGAAATATCGTATGTCCAGGAATAGGTTCAAATAGCCAGGAAGCAATGAAACACCATCAATAACATGTTTAGGCAAATCAGGGGATTCAACATGTGCCATGTGACTACAACCCACACCTTTATGGAACCACCATCAGTCTGCACAGTGCCTTGTTGAAAATCTGGATCTGTCACTTGATAGGGTCTGTACCACATCATTAATCTATGATCAACTTTTGATATTTCTTTTGAGTTGTCTATTAGACAAGAACCTCCTGTTCATAAGACTTTTTCTGTTACCAGCATACTGATAGGGATTCATTTCATGACTTTCTTCAGAACACCTCTTAAAGTGGTATTTTTTAATCTTCCTGTTCAGTACTGTGCCATTCTTGGATAAAAGCCGTTATCAACATTTTTGTACCTTCTCAGAAATACCAGGTAAAACCACAATCTCCTTGGTTCATGCCTGCCTGTTCAGTCACTATAGCCGACAAGAATTACTTTTTTCTGGCTGTACCAGCATGATAGTTCCAATCAAAACAGACAACTCTTGAAATAATTGTAAACATAGCCCCATTGAGTCTAAGTCTTTATTTACTGAAACGGCACAGTTTAGCTTCTAACAGTTTTGATTCTTATATCTACTAACAGCTCTGTAATAGTGTGTTAAATAAGAGTAACTATTATATCCTTCCTTTCTTAACTCAATTTTAGGTGTTAACATCTGCTGATAAAGTAGAAAGTTTTGCTCATAAATTCTCTTCCATTTCTACTCTTGATTAATCTGGAGTATATTTGCTTGACTTTCCACTTAGAACTGAGTCTCTATAGAGTGATATGAATATAACCCTGTCCATGGTTTCTGCTATAATCTCTCAAATGCATCCCCTCAAAGTGTATTGAATTGATGGCATCCTTGCAATAGTTCTTAAGAAATGTGCTCCTGAATCGGTTCTTGTTCTTGCTAAACTCTACAATCTTGCTGCTTCTTGTTTTCCTGTTTGTTGGAAATTCAGTTCCAGTTTTTAAAAATTCAGGCAAACTGTCTGATCCTTACATTGGTTTATTAGTCTTATGCTCCTTTTTGACAAAGTTTGTTTGTTCCTGTTTAATGGCCTATCAACATCTAAAGGATCATTTAAGGCCAGAAGCGTATTTTTATTTTAAATCACAGTTATTCCCTGGAAACAGGCTCGTTCGGAACACAGCATGCTATTTTACCCATAGCTAGGGGGAAATGTTAAAGTTTATATATCTATGTTGAAGCTATATAATAAAGTTAAATTTTATTAAATAGGTAAATTTTCTGAAGGAAGGCTAGAATTTTGTCAATGTTGATGTTTTCAAATAAAGATTTTAAGTTTTCTACTTTATAAAACTGTTGACGAATTTTTGCCAGGTCTGTACAATCAATTAGTATATGTCTTATGCTATTATTCATCTGGCATCTAGAGCATTTGGGTGGATCTACTCCTCTTAACAGCCAGGAGTGGGTAAAAAAGGTGTGTCCTATCCTAATTCGAGATAGTATTACCTCTTCCTTTCTGGATTTCCTCAAAGCACCTCTCCACTCTCCCAAATTCGACAAAGTACTAGAGACTCTAATTAACCATCTATTGGTCAAGCATTGCACCTTGCACAATCTTTTTTCAGATAAGCAATATGGCTTTCGCATTTCTAGATCAACTGCTGATGTATTAACAGTTATTGCTGAAAGAGTCTATCAAACTTCAGATAAGAATGGGGAAGCTAGGGCTGTTGCTTTGGACGCATCTCATTGACAGGGATTGGCATGCTGGTCTTCTTCACAAGTTGAAAAGTTATGATATTTCTGGATGAATTTTTTAACTGATTCAGGCTTTCTTATCAAATTTCAAAATAAAAGTTGTATTGAACAGACACTCTTCTAGATCATTTTGCATTGATGCATGTCTCACAGTGTTCTATCCTTGGACCTATATTGTTCCTAATTTTCATCAACGATTTTTCTAATATCATTAGTTCTCAACTCGGTATCTACACTGATGACAAAATTATTTACTCCTGTCTTACTACTAGTAAGTCTGATCGGTTTGATATAGTCAAATTATCACTTAATCTAAAAAAATTAACCTTCTTTCTGTTGTTACTTGGGACAAGAAATGGCTTGTTAATTTTAACACCGCAAAAGTGAAACTGCTCTCTCTTAATCATCTAGGAGAATCTTTTTTACCTCACATTAGCATGGCTAATGCTAACCTCCAGGAACATGACTCCTTGTGTTTTCTCAGGATAACTTTTTTTCCACTAACATGAAGTGGAAAGATTATATTGAATCAATTGCTAGGTCTGTTGCTAGGAAGGTTGGTTCACTGTGTCATACCATAGAGTTTTTCTATCTTATGCATTTATAAGTCTACCATTTGTACATGCATTGAATTTTGCTGCCACATTTGGTCTGGTGCTTCTGCTATGTATTTAGAGATTATTGATAAAATCCAAAGAATAACCTGCAATATTATTGCTTCCGGTCTGTCTCATAATCTTATGATTGAAATGACTAAATGTAAGTTCTAGGCTAAGTTTCTTCTTTCATAGTTCTTATTTTGAGAACTCTTTTCTGATTTCTTTTTTTGCAGTCAGTTTTGATTTTCAAAAATTTAGACATAATGTCAATCACTATTTTCTTAATTCCTGTCACTTTATTGTTCTCCTTCATTAATAATGTTTTCTTTTTCTCATATTCTCACACATAGTAACCCCGTTGCATGTTAGTGGCTTTAATGCTTTGCTTGGAGTGAAATGTTTAAAAAAATTGGAACATTCATTCATTTGACCAAACTACAACAATATAACCTCCCTTCTCAGATCCAATTTGTCACAAGTTGATGTGAAGGGGTGTGTATGGTTTGTAGTATTAACAAGGCTACCCCGTTAAGTTTCGGCACCTATATCCTATGAAAGCTGAAGGACACAAAACTGACCAACAATATTAAGAATATGCATCTGATACCCTTGCATTGACTGTGGGTGCAATTTGAGCTAGGATAGCTTGGTTGATTTTGTTTAGTGACATATCAATCTCTGGATTATTTAATGCCAAAATCTGAATATTTTGAACACAATTGTATACCTCCAACTACATATAAATTATATTGTTGACCATTGTACTATAAAATATATTGCTGGTCATTTTACTAAGGTATTGCTGGTAACTATATAAAAATGCATTGCATGTATTTTCATATTTTCATAGTGTTTTTTTTTTTTTGGAAGGAGAGAGAAGTTCATTTTCCGATAGCTGGGACCCTAACAAGCACTACTTTCTAGGCATGATTTTGATTTTTCTAAGGAGTCATTTTTCTTTTCTTCCAAAAGTAATGGTGTTGCTTCAGCATTTCCATTTATTATGTATAAAGATACATATGTGTCGCAAGTGCTAAAAAGGGGGATGGAGGAAGGTTTGGTCATCACTAGTCTGAAACGAAATCTAGATAGTCTCTTCCGTCCAATACTGACAATATCTTTCAACATAATGCACGTACACATAACTGTCACACCACAGCCACCAAAATACCTCACTTGCACAGCAAAACCCTAGGATGAGATTTTATTTACACTGATGTGGAGTAGATGTATAAAATAGAACCCAATGTTGATTTTATACAATAAGATAGATATATATACATGAAAATGACAATGTGTTAGTAATGCCCCCCCACCCCCCAATGAGCAGTGTGTGGCAGAAAATCTCCATTACCTGGGTGAAATTCCAGACTCAAAAGGTATCTAGTAACACCAGAGAACAAAGAAATCTGTTACTTAAAAAGTGGAGAGATACAAATAATCTTTTTTTTAAATAAACATTTTATAAACCCTCAGTTATGTCAAAAGTGTACAATGAGGGTAGCTGATGTCTACATAGGGAAAGGTTTACTTGTGATGTGGTGTTTTGACCTTTAGGAGTTCATTGGACTAAATTTGTTATGTCGATGTTGATACGTCTACATGTGTGCACTAATTTGGCATCACTATATATATATATATATATATATATATATATATATGAGATGAAAGGGAGAAAAATCTCTTTGAAGCCATTTATCCCAATTAACAAATATTGAGGAGAGATATATGAATTTGTGGAACTCATTAATGAGAAGGTTACTAAAATTTTCAGAAAGTTGCCACTTGTTGCAGAACATAAAATTATGGTCAAAGACATAACTGTTCAGCTTAAAATTGATGATCGTGCTTTGTATGTCATGAAACTATCTGCGTTAATGCTAAAATACCACAAGGATAATTTTTAAAGTGAGATTCTTCAACCCTGATAAAAATGTCTTTTAGGAAAAATCAGGAAAAAAAATGAATTGAAGTATGTGTTGCTTTACCTGAAAGGCATGAATGGAAAACTACCAAAGCTGCCATTAATTAGTTTGTTTTACAAACAGGAAAAGTTGCAGTTTTGTATCAAAGATTTTTCTTCTTTCCTCAGTAAAGAAATATTCAATAAAGCCATAGATATGGCCAAACTATGTGTAGAGATAAATGATTGGCAGATGGAAATCATCTGAAATCATACTAGAAGGGAAAAAGAAAGAAAAGACTTTAAAAGGAAGCCAAAAGCCAAAGCCTAAAAAGAAAACAACAGATAAACCTCTATCAGTCAGTCAGTTAAGTGCCATACGTGAAACACGCTTGGGTGATCATGTTTCTTTCAAGACATGACTGACTGGGCAGAAGATTATCCCGCAGTAGGTTGCCATTGCTTTCTGCGGTAGACTGGTTGCCAGTCAAGGCTATAGAACCCAATCTGTCCTGTTATTTAGCCCATAACTGGAAGGAAGAGACGGATTAATACCTTTCCCAAAGGTATTTGTGCATAAGTGAATGCAATGAATTCAACTGGAATTTGAACTCGGCTCCCCGATTTCTCGTTCCAAGCCGATATCCACTGCACCACAACGCACATCCCCCTCTATAATGGTAAAAAAACCTAGGAGTGGGTGTGAACCAAATGATAGGAAAACCTATCTACTTCTATTGGGAGGAAAAAATAAATGGTAAATAAAATTTCAGAGTTTAAGTGGAAATGTTAGAAGTATAGAATTAAAGTAAAATTTAAAAGGAACTGAAAACCCAATCCTAAACAGGATACTCTTGTTAAAAAACTGGGAAGGAATATGAATTAGACAATAGATGAACCTATCTATTATTATTGGAAAAAAAATAAAGAAAATAAAATTTATGTGAAGATGTTAGAAGTATAGAGTTGAAATAGAATTTCGAAAGAATTGAAAGCCCAATCCTAAAAAGGACACAAGGGATAAAATTACTGGATATGAGAATAAACTACATCCAGCAGCAAAACCTCTGATAGGGAGGTTCTGAAGAGTGTGGAACCACCTCTTAATTGCTGTCATTCTCAAGTCCACCCTGACCCAATGGAGTTCTACACATAAGGTTGACTCAAGTGCCTGTATTTCAGCAGGCATGCAATAGGAGACAACCAATAGATTATATTCTAGAGTTCCAGCTATGGGCAAATAGGGAGGAGAAAGAGGAGAGATATTTGGAACTAGCTTAGATGTAGCACATGGCCGAAAGTATGAGGTACCCAGTGAGGATCGAAGTCACTAAGTTGTAATAGGTTCTAATGAGACAAGCTTGCTCATCATTACGCCATGTCGAGATCTCCTTGGAACTAGTGAGAGAGATAGAAAGAAAAATATAAGAAAACTTGTATTTCTCTTCTATTGAAACTGCTCAGATTTAGTCTACCAGGTAGCAAGTGTAGAGACTAGAGATGATGGTTGATATTGGTGTTTCTCAATGGCTGTGTAACCAAAGATTCTAAAATGACAAATGCTTTCTGTCTCATTCAATTGTCTTATTTATTTATTTCACACTCAGTAACCCTTTGCATTTTAGTGGCTTTATCACCTTACTTGAGGTGAAATGGTTAAAAAGAAAAAATGTGGGAGCTAAAATACAAAGGCTAGAATAATCTGGATGGCTGTATTTGTATTGCAATGTATAAAAAAAAATGTTTCCTTATTTCTTTACTTTCTCTTTATTTTTTTAATTAATATAAAAATAAAAGAGAGAAAATAAGGTGCATGCATAACTCACGACTTCAATAAAGAAGTGATATTTGTTAGTTAGCAGCAAATCCAGAGAAATGTTAAATTCACAAAAAATAAAAATACCTTTTTCATTAAAACAAGTATTTTGCTGTCAAAGTATTCAAATCACACCAGAAACAGCAAGTTCCAATGAGAAATAAAAAAAACTGATTACAAATAGTGAATTATTTTCCCTTTTGATCAGAGTAGCATAAGATTTGAACTTGAGACCCACTTAGCATGACTGATTGTGATTGATGTGCCTAAAATGTTTTGAAATATAGATATTAGTAAAAAAAGAGAGAGAGAGAGAGAACAAAAAAAATGAGACTTATACTATAAAAAAAAACAAAAACAAAAATAAAAAAACACTTGCTATCTTCTGTGGTTCCAAGAAAGAAAACATTGAGATCACACTGAAAGTTTAATGTCAAAAAGAGTTTCTATTTTCCACTATTTTAACAAGTACTAATTTTTTTTCTCTTCATGAAAAGTGATAACATTAATACATTTAACTCTTTCAGTCCCAATGGGGATATTAATTGCATCACTTTTTCTGAAATTTATACATTTGTCCCAATCCTATAAAAAATTGAAGGAAAAAACTCTAAGATGTAATAATTGCATGAGCTCAAAGTTGGATTGAAAGAGTTAAATAAAGAGTCTTTATTTAAGTTCATATTACTTTCTCATAAATCTAGATAACCCCCACTGTAGTGACAATGGCAAATTAATATGCCTAATTTGCATAAGTGCAAGAGAGAGCCTATATAACTTGTCACTGAGAATAAGTAGGGACAAGCTTATCGACTGATTAGTGCTAAACTTCACATCAATGGCGTTGCCGACAGGATCCCATTTGTCTCTAGAAGATCCAGATTTTGTAGATGCATGGATTCGCAGTTTTTCTGCCAGTGCATGAAGTAAAAAGCTGAAAGACAACAAGAAGAAGGGAGGCGAAAATGAAATTACGGATTTATTTTTGGCTACAGCAGGATGCGAGGCGATAACGAAAGTCTCCATCATGGCATACCCCAGAAACTTGGAAGATCTGACTTTTGAAAAAATAAGTCAGATTATAAGGAGAAATATGAGACTCAAGAAAAGACGGAGTGGCGGAAAGAATGAAATTCATGTCAATGATACAAGAAATTGACGAACCAATTATAAAATATCTACACCATCTATGAAATGTGAGTAGATATTGGGAATTTGAAAAACTCAGACAAGACGGACAAACTATTCAAGAGGACTTGATTCAATTAAGGTTAATTGAAGGTATGTGCAATGCATCACACTGATATAAAATAATGGAACAACTACAAATAGAAAATATGTCTTTAAATACATGCATTGACTTTATACAGCAACAAGAATTAATACAGAAATACAACCATCATAAAAGTCAACCCAGCAAACAAATATCCGCTGAAACGTATATGGTAAAAAAGATAAGAAAATATTTGTATTGTGGACATGATCACGAAATAAAAAAGGAAAAATGCCCAGCATCTGGAAAAACCTGTAAAAATTGCTTTAAAAAGAACCACTTTCAAGCAGTATGCAAAGTCAAAAAGAAAAATGTTGAAAGAGTGGAAGAAAATGAAACCAATATGGAGGTCTTTACATTAAAAAATAAGAATATAGAAAAAATTGAACAAAAGAAAAAAGACATTATGTTAAAGATTAAAATTAACAACTACAATTTAGATATGCAAATGGATACTTGGAGTGAAGTAACACTGATGCCAAAAACTTGTTAGGAACGCATTGGAAAGCCACCCTTACGAAAGAGAAGTTTATAACTCCGCCAATTTGATGGGTTGGTCATAAAAACTTTAGGATACTTTGAAGGTTCCTTGGAGTTAGAAGGTAAATTTGAAGTAATACCTATAATTGTCACAAGTTGTAAAAAGACCCCCCCCCCCCCGACTTCTTGGAAACGAAGTGCTTAACATAAATTCTACTAAAGTAATTAATGAGATAAAAACAAAAAACACCGGAAAGTTAAAAAACTAAAAAGCGAGTTTAAAATTAAAAGAAAATGTCTCCCCTTCTTATTATGAGGCACAAAAAGTACCAGTACATTTGTAGCCATTAGTAGTAACAAATCTATGAAAATTAATAGAACAAGACCTTCTTGAACATGTTTCCCCTGGGGGTAGCAAGTGGGCATCACCCATTGTAGTGTTGAGGAAGACAGATGGTGATTTACGTATTTGTGGAGATTACAAAATAGGTGTAAATCATAAAATCTGTTTGGACGTGTATCCCATACCGAATATTGAAGTTGCATTGCATGCACTGGTAGGAATGAACGTTTTTGCAAAAACAGATATAAAAACGGCATACCACCAAGTACCGATAGACGATAACTTCAAAGAAGTAACCACGATAAATACGCCAATAGGGTTACTAAGATGGAAAAGAATGCCAGATGAAATAAAAACCACAAGTGGCATATTTCAAAGGACCATCGAACAGGTTTTAGGAAATATGAAAAATATGATTTGTTACCAAGATGATATATGCATCGGAGCCATTAATGAAATGGAATTAAAAAAGAAAACCGACATAATCTTGAATAGATTAAAAATTGCTGGAATGACAATAAATAAAAAAAAAGTGCGTAACATATTTTTTTAGGTTATTCCATTTCAAAAGAAGGTATATCACCAGACCAAGCCTTGATAGAAAAAATACTAAAAGTAACTACACCTACAAATAAGAAAGAACTGGAGTCTTTTTTTGTGATTGGTAAATTTTTACAGGCAATATTTACCAAAATATACAGACTTGACTGAACCATTTGCAAATTTAAGAAAAAATAATGTTGAATTTATTTGGTCAGAGGAACAACAAAAAGCTTTTGACAGATTAAAAATAATTATGGAAAAGAAACCAGTAGTGAAAATGTTTCATCCCAAAAAGACATGACGTTAACCACAGATACAAGCAAACATTCAATATCCGAAATATTATCACAAGAAGGACATCCGATAATGTATTTATTAAGAAGACTAATGGACACCGAATTTAATTATTAAAATATAGAGAAAGAAGCATTAGCCATTGTGTGAACAACTACTAGAGCCTGACAATTTTTAATTGGGAAAACCTTTCTGTTAAGAAGTGATCATAGACCATTAGAGTTTATATTTAACCCAAGGAAAGAGTTACCTAAAGTCATGACATCAAGGATACTAAGCTGGGCAATAAGATTAATAGCATTTGACTTTGATATAGAATATGTCAAAGGAAATTCAATTTCACACGTAGATGCACTATCAAGATTGCGATTTTACAAGGAGACAAAAGATAAAACATAAGAATTTGAAGATGCATTCTTAGATTGGGTAGAGACCGATGTTTTGTCTTTAGATAGAATGGCTGCGGAAACGAGACATGATCCAGTACTAAGTAGGATATTATCGAGAATAAGAAAAAACTCATGGGGAAATTGTCCTCGGGCGAAAAGACCCTACAAAGAAATAAGACAAAAATTAACGACAGAACATAAGAGTGTTTTGTATTAGGGATCTGCTAATTCCCCCAGAAACAAAGAAAATTGGTAATAAAAAGTGTACATGACAATATACATTGTGGAGTAGTGGCCACATAAAAAAGAATAAAATTAGAAACATGGTGGCTCGCATATTCAAGAGATGTCGAAGAATATATAAAAAGGTGCAAAAATGTAAAGAATTAAGAAATTTTACGTAGACTACTTTACATTTGTGGCCCAGAGAAGTGGAGCTATGGAGTAGGGTGCATATGGATCATGCGTATATTAATGGAATGGGACTCTTATTAATTCTAGTAGACTCTTTTTCAGGCTGGCCTGAAATAATCAGGGTGCTAGACAAGAAAAGTTACACAATAAAACAGAGTCTAAAGGTCATATTTTCCAGAAATGGGATACCAAAAATCCTGGTATCTGACAATGCACCAGAATTTTGTGATGATGATTTTAATTTATGGTTAGAAAAATAGGATTTAAACTGTATAAGACACCCCCATATCACCCTCAGTTGAATGGGTTAGCGGAAAGAATGGTACAGACCGTAAAAAAGGGACTAAAAGCATGCTCTCAAAAAAAGTAGATGTTTTTCTACCGAGGCTGCTTTTAAGCTATCACACAATACCACACGCTGGAAGACTAGAAAGTTCATCAGCTTTAATAGGAAAGCAAATTAGAGCTCCGCTAACGATGTTGTATTCCACAAATGAAAAAATGTGGTACAAAAAGAACAAAGAAGCTAATCCGGAAAGAGCAGAATTTATCATGCAAAAAGGTCACAATACAGCTATAATAGAGAAAATGGCAACAGTATATTAGCCCATGCAAATCAAATAAGGACCCAGGGTGGATATGAAGCGCAAAATGAGGAAGAAATGGATACTATTCCGTCCGGTAATGATTCATTAGAACAACCATAACAGAATGAAACATCAGGAGATGAAGTAATGCAGGATCAAGTGGGCCAGAATGAGTTGGAAAGTTTGGACGAAGATCAAATAATGCAAGACTATGCAGATGATTACAGCTAGGTGCGGAACAGATCTAGGTCTCCCAGAGAAAGAAATATGGGAGAGAGAGAGAAGTAGAGCAAAGTAATGAAACTATCATGAGAAGCACAAGAATTACTAGAGGTATAAAACCTATATGTTTCAGAGAGATGTAGTGACACTGGCAAATTAATATGCCTAATTTGTGTAAGTGCAAGAGACAGCCTATATAACACGTCACTGAGAATAAGTAGGGACAAGCTTAGGGACTGATTAGTGCTAAACTTCACTTCACATCACCTCCAAAACAAAAAAAAAAAATAGCTAAGCATTTTAGAAAATGAAAAATCTTTCTTCCCTGAAACTTTAATTTTAGTTTTAATTCCAAGTTAATAAATTAAATATTCCCAATAAATAAAATACTTTAGTGTATCTCAAACCAAATTTAAATTGCTTGATATCTTTTTTCTTAACAAGAAAATCTATAAAGTTATACAATAGATATTTGCAAATCTATCAATATAACATAATTATCTTTAAAATATTTTTTATAAATAAAATTTACTTTTCTGAAATATTATTTGATGTTTTAAAGTTTAATTAATCTACATTGACCCAAATATCACTTACTTTTAGTTTAAAATGTCACATTTTTTTTTTGTAAATATTAGAAATTACCAATTGATTTTAAATTTACTATAAGCATCACTAATATTCTGATAGTGTTAGGAATGAACATCTGTATTTACACAAATCAACACCATCAAGAAAACAATTCTTGCAAAAATTTATTATTCATTGAAAAAAAATTTTTTTTCGAGACAATAGTGGCCATAATATATTTTATTCACAAATAGGTACCGCCACTAATTTGCTGTAAAAACGGCATTGTATGAAGAAAAAAGTCCCCAAACTTAATAAAAATGAACTTTTTCCATCAAAATGTTTGTTATTATTATGAGGAAAGATCAAAGTATTTTTTAATTATTTAACATTTTTTTAATCCCTTCTAACACATCCAAACTTTTTGTCAAAAATCTTATTTTGATTTTAGTTAGTAGGTATCCAAATTGTTATGAGTGTTTACAATGAAAAATGTAATATTATGTAACTCGTTTTTTTTTCTGGTGAAAAACACGTTAATTTGGAAATTCTTGCAAAAATCAATAATTCTCGGATTTTAATGAAACTTTCAGGACTTATTCACAAATGAACAGAATTATTTTTGAAATTATTATCCTTAAAAAATCTTGGTAAAAATATATTTTGTTTTTACAAATGTTACCCGACACCACGTAAATTTATGAAATTTTAAGAAATAAAATTTTTTTTTGAAAATTGGTTTTATTAGTTAAACACAGGACTCATTAGCAAATGTAAATCATCTATTTTAAACATTTTGCCTTTATTTCTAAAAATCACTAGTAAAATAAAATATGCAATAAAACTATGACATTATTTTGATAAGCTTTTAATTGCTTTAGTAAATATATATTAAGGACAACATCACCTGAAGAAAAGTTTTATTCGATTAATAATCAAATTTTAAAAGAATTTTCACTTTTTTTAATTATAATAATTTATAAAGTTTTAAAAATATTTTTAAAATACTTCAAAGATTTGCTATCATTAGTTTAACTTATTAAGTGAAGATTAAAGTTTAATACAAATCATTGTGCCATCATATTTTTTAAATAATTTTAAATTTTTGTGTGTATTTTAAGTTTTATTTTTGTATGATAATTTCTATCTACATTAAAAGGTCATGTTTCATGGTTTCTTCCCCTTACAGAAAAAAAAATTGTATAATTATCTCACTTGTGATTGCCATACATTTATCTTGCATCTGTCATCACATTTCAAATATGAAGGAAAGGTCAGAAAGTTTAACTGTGTTTAAAAAATAGTTTTATTCTAAATTTCATGCTTTAAGTAATACTTAAACTTGTGTAAATCAGATTAATTTAACATTAAATCTGCTAGTTTTGCAAAAATAATGTTACAGATGTATATTTAATTTTTGCAAGATTTTTAAAACTGAGAATGAAATTTTGTTTAAATGTGTCAATCTGTCTTGGCTGAAAATATCGAAAATTAGTGGAGGTACCTACGTAAGTACCTCCAAAAATTCGCTACAAAAGACTAAAGAGGATACATTATGAAAAAAAAAAACATGCCAAAAAAAGTAAAACCATAACAATTTTTATTGTCAAAATATTTGTTATTAAAAAAGTTTTTTTTTTAATGTAAAAATGATTTAAAAAAATAAAAATCCTTTCTTCTAGAACCTTAGAAATTTTGGTTAAAGTCGTTTTTCTAACTGGCACCAATTCGAGGCCTTAAATAAGAAAGAAATTTTTTGAGCGTTTTTTTTTTTGTGTGAAGAAAAATGTTGTTTTGGAAATTCTTGCGAAAAATCAGATGATTTTAATAAATGAAACATTCAGAGCTTATTCAGAAATCAAGGAAATTATTAAATTATTTTTGAAAATGTTTTTTTAGTTAATAAAAGTTTCTTTTTAAGAAAATAGAAAAAAAATTGCCTTTGTTACCCGCTATATCAACATTTAATAATTTCATGAAATTCCGAGATTTTTTTTTTGTATTGCTTAGTGTATATTATAAGGACAAGTCCTTCGAGAATTTAAATTTCATTTATTTATGTTTTTGTTTATAAACTAAGATATTGTTTAATTAGGAAAATTTTTAATTGCTTTTTTTTTATAACAAACCCTCTAACAAACAAAAAACACTACAAAATAACTGCATTTAAAGAGAAAAAAAATGCCAACACAACCAGAAATTTTATAGACAAAATTTAGTTAGATACATATGTTGAAATGCTAATTAATACCAATCATCGTCTGTGTTTTTCTCTTGATATCTATATTCTTTCCCATCTTGGTTGTATTTATAAACATATTTGGCAGGAAAGTATTCTGTACTCAGACGTCTGTGGCGCAACTGGAGGATAAGGTGCCTGTCCAGTGTTTCAGAGTCCATTTTCCAGAGCACATCTTTCCCTGATTTCGGCGCAGATACGACTTTGATATTCTCTGATAGAATTTTCTTTCGAATAACAAACTCGCCATTGTCTTGAAGCAGGCAGTGTTCGTAGTCACTTTCATTTTCTGGAAGACCGTTTGGAAAAGTAATAGGTACAATCTTCACCAGATGTTTGACTGATTTGAGCATCTCATTGACCGAAGGGGTGTTTTTGTGGACCATCTGTACTCTTTCGGAAGTGTGCAGACCGAGCCTTTTCATAGTATTTTTTTCCCAATAGGGTCTACCCTTCAAAGGTTTCACTCGGGTCACTAGATGAAGGAGAGCTGGAGGTTTGGCTTCCTCTTTTTTTTCATCCTTCATCAGTTCATTGAAAAGGGCTTTGGACCAGTTCATACTTTTGCTGGATAACTTATCATCTTTTTTAACAAGTCTGTATCGCACAGAAGTGTGTAAAACAGGAGTTTGTTGTAAAAGAGTACTTCCAAGTTTAATGAGTGATTTACAGGTAGCCATGTTTAAGGACATACAAAAGCGCCAGTGTTGATCGTAGTGAGAAAACCGAAAAATAAGGGCAGATCACTCTCTTTAACTTTTCTGAAATCGACGAGAATTAATGCATTAGATTTAGAAACAGAACTATTTCTTACATGAGATTGAACTTCAGACGTAAGTATTTGATACATATAACTGCATCACTTACGATGATTTATTATTTTAGAAAATCTGTAAAAATGTTTTATTATGCGATTGAAAATGCAGTTTAAGTACGTTTACCTGTTTATTTTTTTAAAACACTTTTTTGACGTAAATCACTATTGAAAAAAACGCGGGCTTAAAAACTGTTTCTAAAATAAAAAAAATATTTAAAAAAAACAAACAATACATATCATTTCGTCTAAGAATGTTACACTGAGGGTGAATTAACTTGCGGGCATACTGGATTTTATTTTTTTTACCATCTGTTCAATATGGAATCTAACAACAAAACATCACGTAGAAGTTAAATTACGAGTAAGAAACTTATGAGAAAATAAAACTTCATTTTATTTTCATATTAAAAGTTATAGGCCTAATAAAAATTATGTCTTAGTGTAAGCTTAAAATAAACTATTATATAGGCTAAAATAATGTTTAAATATTTTTCTATTAGAGAAACATGGAAGTAAAAATCGTACAGAACATTTTAGGCCGCTTGATGTTAAGCTGGCGAAAGGGTAAAAATTAACAGTTAATTATTAACTCTAATAATGGATATATAACAAGTCCAGACAATGTCATAAAACGAAAGATTGATGAAACTTTCTCTCGTTATCTTTTTGGGAAAAGGCGTGTCTTGAAAGATATTCTGAACTTGGCATTCAGTTTTTTCCACACAGCCGCGATCTATGGCTCCTTGAAGACTAGTAGAGTAGAGAGAGACGTTCGTTCATCGTTCTTTTGCTACACCAAACCAAATTCACGCTTAACTGTTTTTTGCTACAAATATTACGCTTCAACACAAAAAACTCCAAAAAAATCTTTTTTCCTTTGTCGCACCATAATCTTTGTCACCTCACCAAACATTCATTCCAACAATTCAGTTGTACACTTTCAGGTAATTTTAGCAAATTCTTATATGCTTAAGGCATGTTTAGGGCTAAATCTCGTCTGAACTATATCATCTTAAAAGTGTAGAACCTTTTCACATCAACCACTCCTAGCTTTTATTTTACATTGTAAAATTTACAATTGTTGCTTACAATCACTTTTACTGGTACCCCATTCGATAGAGTCAAGAAGTTATTCCTGTCAGTTGTTAAAACCTGTACGACGTTTGTACGAGTGACTTAGAGTAATAATCACTTATTTGATAATATTTTTCTAATCCTTTCTAGCATGTTCGAAATTTTGGTTGAAAATCTTTTTCTTTTTGGTGGGACAAGTCATAAGTGTTGGCTATGGGTCTTTTAGCGCCTTTGTTTCCGGTGAAAAACATTGATTTATATTTGTTGGTGGAATTTTTTTTGCAAAAATCAAATAACTATCGGATTTTAATGACACTTTCAGGACTTATTCACAAATGAATGAATTTATTTATGAAGTTATTATTATTTTTATAAAATCTTGGTAAAAATACTTTTTTATTACATTGCCTCACGCCCCAATTTCATTAAATTTCTACAAATTAAAATTCTGTCTGCAAACTTTGATTTTTTTATTTGATTTTTTAAACTTTGAAACGCAGAGTTCCTTGGTGAAAGTAAGTAACCACTTTCCTGAAAAATCTGCTTTGAATAGTAAAATAAAAAAATGCAATAAAACTGATATTTTTTAAAAACTCATTTTCGATAGTTAGGATTTTATTGAATTTTTAAAAATAAGAAAATTTGCTTGAAGCTTTTTAATTTTTTTAGCAAATATTATCGGGATTACATCAAAATTAGGAACCAATGCTGCAAGCAAATAAAGAAAGAAAGGAAACAGCATGAACAGAAAATAGCAAATAATTGTAAAAAGGATCCAAAATTATTTTGGAAATATATAAACTCAAAACTAAAAATGACTACACTACAGGTATTAATCCTCTAATGGACCAAGATGGTAAACCGCGGATGAGGAAAAGGCGAATATTCTAAATGATTATTTCTCGAGTGTTCACAAGAGAGGATGTAATCTGCCACATGTTGATAGAACAAATAAACCAGAAAAGGAGTCTAGAAACATTGACATAACTATAAATGCTGTAAAAAAGAAACTACATGAACTCTAGACCCAAATAAGGCACAAGGTCCAGATGGAATACCTGCTAGAGTATTTTTTTTTTTTTTATAATCGTTTCACCCGGAGCAAGGTGGAAACGCCACTGATGTGCAGGGGGTTACATAAATGTAAAAAGATTAATTAGAAAAGAGTGAGGAGTACAAACTAGTTAGAAAGGAACATTAGAAAGCTGAGAAAGCAGGTGCGATGACAGATACATAGGTGGAGAGAAAGGGAAGGTTATACAGGGGCGGGGAGAGAGCTAGAGTCCAGTGGTTAGTAGATGAGTATTGACTTTGCATTTAAATTTCTGGAGGTTGTAGCCGTCAGGAAAGCAAGAATACGGGAGTGAGTTCCACAGGCGGGAAGTGCGAGAGAGGAAGCTGCAGGAGTATTAAAAGAATTAAGTGACAAATTAGCTATGCCACTAACTATACTATTTAATAGAAGTTTAAGTTCAGGATTACTACCTAATGACTGGAAGAAAGCTGATGTCACAGCGATTTTCAAAAAGGGTACTAGAACTGATCCAGGAAATTATAGACCAGTTAGTCTAACATGTATATCATGTAAAGTATTTGAACAATTTATAAGGGATTCTATTGTTAATCATATGAATGATTCTAAATTGTATTCTAATTGTCAACTTGTATGACTCAACTTGTTGAAGTAATGGATGACTTTACAAAATTATTAGATGAGAAAGAAGCATTTGATGTTATATACCTTGATTTTAGAAAGGCTTTCGATTCAGTACCGCACGAAAGATTATTACTCAAAATGCAGTCTTATGGTATATGTGAACAAACCTTGAAATGGACAAGAAACTTTCTTATTGGTAGAACTCAAAGGGTTAAAATAAATAAATGCTCTAAACAGTCTGAAGTATTAAGTGGAATCCCACAAGGTAACATACTGGGACCTGTCCTTTTCACAATATTTATAAATGATTTGCCAGAAGTGGTTAAAAGTGTGTGTAAAATATTTGCAGACGATAAAAAAATATATAATACAACAAAAAACCAACAGGTGATTCAAAATGATATTGATAATCTTATAAGCTGGTCCGAAAAATGGAATTTGTATTTTAATGCAAGCAAATGTAAAGTTATGCATATAGGGTTAAAGAATCCAAATTTCAGCTCCAGTATAACTCATGGAACAAATACACATACATTAGATACTTGTACTGAAGAGAAAGACCTTGGTGTAATTTTTGACACAAAATTAAATTTTGATATGCATATAAATAAGGCCATAAATAAAGCAAATAAAATGCTAGGTTTAATTAAACGGTGCTTTTCTGAGTTAAACTGTCCAACTTTATCAAAATTGTACAAGAGCTTAGTTAGACCACATTTAGAATACGGCAACCAAATCTGGAGTCCTCTACTAAAAAGACAGTCAGTAGCAAGTGAAAGAGTTCAAAGAAGAGCAACAGAATTGTTGACGTTAAAATTTATTAAATATGAGGATAGGTTAGGAAAATTGAAATTACCATCATTGAAATATAGAAGACTGAGGGGGGACTTGATAAATGTTTTCAAGATATTCCATTCTATTGACTACACTAATAAGAATTTATTCACTATGTCTAACTATTCTAGAACACGTAACAACGAATTAAAAATAATAACCCAGCAAAGTATAACTAATATTAGACAAAACATTTTTTGTAACAGAGTCACAAAGTATTGGAATGCACTACCATCACACATAAAATTGGCAAAAACTCTTACGGAATTTAAAAGCCTTATTGAAAAGGATAAGACACTATTAAAATTAAAATATGAGTTTGATTAGAGATGGAAATAATTTATTTTCTCTCCATGCCACAACGCTAAGAGAGGGGAGAGGGGATTTAAGAAGGGACACACAAGAGGCCGCGAGGCCTAGAAGTCCTAACCTACCTAACCTAACCTAAAAGCTAAATGATTAATTTTTAAAATATATATAAGTCTTGAAAGTTTCATTAAAATCTGACAATTATTTGATTTGTTTTCAAGAATTTTCAAATTATGTGTTTTTTGCTGGAGTTGGGGGAATGAATTAAATAATATTACATTATCCATAGTAAATTCTGGTAACAATTTGGTTACTTGCAGACAAAAAAAAAAGTTTTTACCAAAATTTCAAATATGTTAGAAAAGATTAAAAAAATAATGAAAAATTACTTTGACCTTTCCTCTTTTGACAAAAAAACTTTGTTTTTATTAATTTTGGCAATGCTATGCTGTTTTTTTTTTGTTTTTAGCAACTTAGTGGAGATAAGCTTTTAGTTGCTTTTACAAATAATATATATTAAGGATATTGTCTGAAGAAAAAAAATTATAATGAATTTTCTACAAGAATTTTCATTTTTTTAGTTTTTAGGTTAATAATTCAGTTTCAAAGATCTTTTAAAAATTCTTCAAAACCTTGTTTGTGTTAGACTATTTACTAAGCAGAAATTGAAAAGCTTCATACAGATCATCACGCTGTAAGATTTTAAAAATAATTTTTAAATTTTAAAATCTACTTTTCTGCTCTTTTTTTTTTTTTTAAGTAAATAATGTGCAGCATCCAATAAGAATTGAACTTATTACCTCGTCATAACTGACATAACAAGACACACTTGCTAGCCATCACACCATGTTATGCATGCATATTTTCAATAAAATATTAGGTTAGCATAGGTGTACCGTCTATGAAACACAGGTTTGAATTTCACCATTTAATCAAAGATGTTCCATTTGATACTATTACTACAGGTTGATCCGAGCCTTGTGAGTGAAATTGGATAAATGAAACTGAAGACCATTGATGGTCATACACAGTTCACAAACTTAATCCATTCCTGAAGGTCATTTGTATCCCAAAATTTTCTCCATAGGAATCAACCTAAAATACATCAGCTGCTTTTATCAGTTCCATTTTTTTTTTTTAGAATGGTAGATATTGTCGATTTAAACATTCCATACTACACAGTGAGATCTGACATATGAATGCCATTTTCATGTTTTGCAATTATTTCTTTCTTCCCTTTAATTGTTTTTCTTTCAACTTTTCTTTTTCCTTTAACAATATCACTGTTAGTTTTCTTTGGAGCCATGACTACAGGCTAATGATGAGAAGAAAAGCACAATACAATAAAATTGGAAAAGAAAACCACAGCACAACACACAATGTATACAACATGGCAGCTCAGAAATGATTCCGTTCAGGTTAACTTGGTTTGATAACTGAAGTATTTTCATCTAAAATTTTCTGTTCAAAAACTGATTTGTGAGATGTTTGAGAACCGAGGTTGCTTTGTACTTAGTATGATAATAGTGGAGATAAGTGATGTTGCTTTCACTTCAAAATTGATCTACATCTATTCTGTTAAAAAAAAACATGAGACTTAACATATATGCTGTTAACAATGTCCAAGTCTTTAAGTTGTTATGAACATTCCAAAATGCAAGTACCGATAAGAAGTCATAAAACTAAGTACTTTTTCTTCAAAATGAAGTCTTTATGAAATCTTTTGATACCATTTTTTTTTTGTTTGGGGTTATGTGTACCAGACTTCAATATAAATAATTCTAGACTGGTCAATGATAAAATGAATACAGGGAGGTCTGGAGTTATGCCTTTCTCAGTAAGTATTGCTTTATAAAAAAAAATTTTTTTTTAAAATGGTCACAAAGAGAATGCCAATTTAGTTAGTCAATTCTCACTTTTGTTTTGTGACGGCAACATTAAAAATTCACTTGTGTATAATTTATTTATTATAGATTGCCTCTTGCCATAGTGCAGTGGTTAGCAAATTCATCCCACAGGCAATTGTTGGTGAGTTTGATTTTAACAGGATACTTTATTGTTGTAACCTTTAAACTAGGTTATGGTTGGTAAATATTTATATGTGAAATTAAATAAAATAATTGTTGGATAAAGTGTTAAAATGCTTCAAAGATCAAATGTCTCAAAACAATAAAAATTAAAAGCAGATAAGGATTTATTTTTACAAATATTACTGAATGTTATTGAAAGGGAAAAATTATAGAAAAAATTCTAGTTTTAGTTTATACATACATTTTTGTGCATAGCATGTATGCAAAAATCTGAAAAAAACATTCTGGAAAATTACTTGAGAAAATTACTTAAAATTACTTAACACAAACAAGGTTTTGAAGAATTTTTAAAAGATTTTTGAAACTATGAATTATTATAATCTAAAAACTAAAAACAGGATTGTTTGAGTAAAAGAAATAGTCAAGCAAACATGAATGAGTTGAGGAATGTAGTTTTATGTTTCAATGATTATTTCTTAAGTTATATAAAAAAAGTTTCATTAAAATTCTCACTCCTTTAGTTAATTTTTTTTTTTCTCAAGTATCAAGGATTTTGAATTGTAATTCTTGGCATGTTAGGTATTGTCGATAGGTTTATAAAAAATGATTAGTAATAAAGAATAATTGTAAAATATAAACATGTAGATAAATAAATATGTTTTAGGTTTGTCTTTTATGCTTACTTTTTAGAGAAGTGTATTTAAAGGAAAACTAGGCAGTTAATGAATTATTAATTATTAAATTTAATGTTATACTCTTATTTATTGTCCAATCAAAAGAGTGGTTTTCGCCCACGTAAATTTAAAGTTAAGACTGTCTGGAGCCTCTTCAAAGATATATAAGACAGGTCAGTGGATAATTTTAGAAGGTAACAAAAATTTCAAAGAAGATGAGACATGAAAATTTTGCCCTGAAGATAAAAAATTAAGGTTCCAGAAGGAAAAGGTATTTGGCTGTCATCTGTAGATGAGCAGGGAAAAAAAATAAATGGATTAATAAGTGAAACCTGTGAATAGAACAGTGTTCTAAAGAAGAAAAATTGTTAAAAGTCCCAGTGATGCATGTGAATTTTCTGATTTTCGTCTTTCAATTAAGTGGGTGCATCTTTTCCGAAAGTGTATTTTCAACCTTATTTAAGGTTTGTGTATTACCTTCTCAAGGTTTTTCCCATTATTTGAAGATAGAATTTATTAGTATTTATATATTTTGATCTATTTATCTTTTCTTGTTACTAGAAAGGTACACAAAAAGAAATTTTTGTGCAAACTTTTTTGTAAAAAAATTCATAGTTGGTTATTTTTATTGTTTTTTCTGACTAAGTAATAAATGTTTGTTCTTTCAAATTTTGCTTATTAGTTTTGAGTCTTTTTTCTTTTTGTATGCACTTTTTTTTCTTTTTTTTATAATTGGAAAAGACCGATCATCCGATTCACAATCCTCCCTGGTCTTTTGAACAGGAGTAGACTTAGAGATTTATTTCTTGTTTCCAACTGAGGGTTGGGTTTCCAGTTCTTTCTAAAGTCTATTTAAACTCTATACTTCTGTTTCCGGCTCAACTCTGGAATATTATTCACTAATTAAATCTTGACCTCTTTAAGTCACTCTAGAGTTAGCCATTATCTTTCCTGCATAGACCGAAGAACTTCACTTTTTGCCCTTTTTTATGATCATACAACATTACACAGTAAGCCTCTGCCTGGGCCTTGTAGTGGGTAAACTTTAGTGAAAAAGAGGGAAAAAAAAATAAATGTTCTTTCTTATCCCATTCCTTCCCAGAAAAAAAGATTCTTGTAGGTTTTCTTCCGTGCAAAAGACCAGTTTATTTAACTTGCTTGTTTATTTATACCTTGTCAGGTTTTTGGGTATCATATGTGCGTCTGTGGTGCAGTAGATACCGACTCAGAACAACAAATCAGGGAGCAGAGTTGAATTCTTTGTATTCACTTACGTGCAAATACCCTTGGGAAAGGTCTTAATCAATCTCTTTCTTCTAGTTATGGGTTAAAAATAACAGGATAGATTGGGTTCTAGAGCCTTGGCTGGCAACGCAGAAAGCAATGGCAACCTACTGCGGGATAATCTTCTGCCCAGTCAGTCATATCTCTTTCGAGACATGGTTGCCCAAAGCATGTATCACATATGGCACTTGACTGATCATAAAAAAAGTACAATTTTCTTACAAGCTGTATTTGAAATTTTTTTTTTTTTTTTTTTAAATTAGTAAAAACTAAATTGTTTTAAGCAGTAGTTTTTTTTTTTTTGTTTTTTTTAAGCAATGATGAAATTCATCATTCAAAAAGAATCGAGCGGTTCTGGTCGATGCGGACTGTTAACAGAATTGGGTCGCCATGGTGATAAAACTTTAGAGACGCCTGCCTGCATGATGTATACAAGGGGAGGTAAGTCGGCAGCACACTGCAATTTACTAGGTAAATGTGTTATTTATTTCAGTTTTTGTTTTTCTAAATATAGTTTAATTGCTCTATTTGTTTTGACATTAAAACACTCTTAACATTAAAACTGTTTATGGGTGTATTGTCAGTGGTAGTACCTGTGTAGCAAAGTGATTGACCTTGCTTTACTCAGGTGAATTGGGATGCAAAACTGTACTGGTCCACGATCTACATTCAACTCTCACTCATGGCTCCTAGAAGTCACATGGGCACTGCGATGACTACACCCCAGTTCAATAGCATTGACCTACCAGCTAAACTGTGTGAGTATAGTTGGAAGGGTATCCCAACCTGATTGGTGAAAGGGTACACCTCTTTCCAATCTACCTGTGCTGAGTGGTCACTGGCCAGTCACTACCCTGGGTATTGGAGGTGTGCCTCAGAGAGCAATGACTTTACTAGTGAGTGGAAGAACTTCTTCAACATCTCCAGTGCAAAAGGAAACAGCAAGCCATTGAGTGTCACCATGAACCACAATTACAATAGAAATAGGGGATTGTTGACCACAGTAGCAAAAAATGCTTGATAAATAAAGGAATAAATATCTCTTAATTTAAGATTTTCTTTTAATTGTAAATACTAACTTTATTTCACACCGTCTTTACCGTCTTTCAAGCTACTTTATAATTCTAACTTTCAGAAATCTTTTTTATTTTTTAACCAACAAAAATGCTCTCCATGCCTTTTACAGTTTTTCATATCACTGAACTAGCAGTATAGCCCGGTGTTGCTCGGGTGTATTGAAAGCTTTAAAACTAATCCATGATCCTGGAGCTCAGACTCTTTGGACGTTGGCACGAAAGACTAAAAAGCAATAGTTGTTCCCAGTTAAAGTGAAATCGTAGACTGAAAGAAAAATGAATGGATGTAAGTCAAATTTTAATTTCCTGGTATCGATATCAAATTTCCTGCACTACTGTGAGAACTGCAACCTTGAAACTTCTGAATATCATTTCTTATTTCTTTGTCTATGAGTGTATCAAATTTGATTAAAATCGGACAACTCCTTCTATAACCCGATTTTTTTCAATTTTCGATATTTATCCAGGGTACCTTGACACAAAACCTAGCTAAGAACACTCACAGATGCTTATAGTACAACTGTATAAATTTTCAAGAAAATCGGTTCAGCCATTTCGGAGTCTATAGGTAACGGACACACACACACACAAAGTGCCATTTATAAATAAGTTTAGATTTTTTTTCATGAAGAATCTTCTGTAAAGACAAAAACAAATTCAGAAGTGTAATCTGGCAAATTCAAGAGAAAAATGAAACCTTAAACTAATAATTTTGACCATGTCACCAAATTTAGTGTTATTCTGATGAAATGCCTTAGATAAATCCAGATTCATTATGTTGATTTCTGCTTTAGATTGGTCTAATTGGGAGCAATGCCTTTTTTTTTTTTTTTAGTCAATCATTCAGTTTTCGAAAAGGAGCTCATTGTATTTGAGGACATCTTACTAATTTCACCATATACACAAAATCACCTTCTTTCACTGAAGACTGAATTTTAGTATGATTAGTAGTGGTTCATTCTGTGTTAGTTATTTTCTTCTGTTTTTAAAAAAGAAACTCAAGTGATGTGAATTATTAAGTAAGAGAAGGAATCTATTTCCAGCATTAATTTCATTATCTAATTCAGCTGAAATGATATTTGCCTTTTGGTCTCAAGTTAAGTATTTTTTTTCCTTTCCAGGAAGCTCACCACATATTTCTGGAGAACTTTTGGATTTTGTAAAAAATACTTCTGGATTGGTGCACATACCTTTAAACCATTTGTAAGTTAATCTGGGCTTTTTTTCTCCAATTGTATTTATTTCTATAGTATGATATCTTTTAAATGAAAAGTAACCAATTGTATTTGATGAGCCAGGCATTCAGAGAAAGAAAACACTCTTTATGGGCAACATTTAATCAGAAATTGTTTATGAAGTGAAATCCAAGGAAAAAAAAATTACTGCAGTATTAGTCTATATGTCTGAGATAATATAGTATTTACACTATTTACATTATTGTCCTCATCTTTGTTGTCATATAGTTGTCTGAATTGTGTAAATTTACTACAACTCTTTTTTTTTTTTTTTTTTTTTCCAAAAAAAGTAATTTTTGTGAATGTGTTTGCTTAATTTGTAGAGATACTTTTGAGGTCGTGCTGGGTTTTTATCCACACACTGGAGTTAGCAACATTCTTTACATGTCACTTTGCTTAAATCTTAACTATCAACTTGAAAGGTTGATTTTTCTCTCTCTCTTTCGCTCTCACACACGCACATACACACTGTAGAAACAAGAAAGAAAAAACAAGAGCCTTTTTGATTCCTCAATTTCTATGCTTTTTCTTCCCACTGTTTCTTTTTATTTTATTTAAAATTGATTAATTTTATAATAGTTTTTGATTTGATCTGCTTATTAAATAAAATTAACACAGGTAAATTGTTTTATTCATTCAATACCAGGATTTTAACTTTTTTTTATTATTTTTGTCTAAAATTCTAATTTTTGTATTATATCTTGTCAGCCAAATGCTTAATATCCAAAGCATATAAAAAATAGTTTCCATAGATTATTTTTAACTTTTTCTCTTGTATTTTCATAATAACCTTCTGACTTGGAAATTAAAAATAAAATTCTGCTATAATTTTTGAATTGCTGGTTTTTATTTAACAGCATTGAACACCAAGAAACTCTAGAAGATTTTAAAAAAGGGATTGCAGAATTTACATCTATGACTGTAAGTTTTAGAAATGTTTTACTTTCATTATTTTGATTTTCTTTCCTTTCTTTACATGTTTCTTGATTGAAAAAACTCAGCTGATCAAATCTTGAACTTCAAAACTTATCGTTGCCTTTCAATAAAACTCTACAGAAATTCCCAAATCCCCAAACTTTCAAAAGGCTTAAATGATTATCTGAGATTCTGAGAAGTATTTTCATTGTTCTACATTTTTTAGAGCAGTTATTGTCCTTTTTGTTGTTTTTATCACAACATTTGACTTGATAGGCTCTTCAGTCTTCCTCTGGTCCTGCGCATGACAGTAAACTGGGAGGTTTTGAGAAGTATAGAACCACCTCTTAATTGCTGTTTTTCCCAGGTTCACACTGAGTTGGGGTGGTACCACCTATTGGGGTCAAAACACTATGAAAATATAAAAATACACTTTTATAGAAATATATACATAAAAATAGACTTTTATAGAAAAATATACATTTTTGAAGAAAAAATTACCATAACACATTTTTGAAGGAAAAAAATTTATTATCAGCAAAATATTTTTGAATGCAAAACTAGAAGACATTTTCAGTTTTCTAAAATAAAAAAGAATAAAAACACAATTTTCATTAAAATCTGACTAAATCAACCTTCTCACTATAACCAAACATTAAAAAACTTTGATTATGTTTCTTTGTGCAAGTTGTTTGTAACATTTCTCTACAGTTTTATAATTGCTGTTTTTTTCTGTTTGTTTTATTTCTAGAAAGGCTGCATTTTCTGTTCTGTCCATGACCCTGCTGTTGAAGTAGCATCAGGTTATAATGATAAAAATGGTGTTGCCCTTTGGAGTCGGTGTGGCAAAACAATGGTATATCTTTCTTTTGCAGTCTTCTATTTTCTTTCCTTACTCAGAATTCGTACAGTTCCTAGAAGCCTTGAAAAACCCTGCAAAAACAGCAATAATACCCCAAAAGCTCTTTGAAAAGTCATGGAATTTTTTAATTGATCTGCCCACACATCTTTTTTATTAATTCATGCAAAGCAAAATGCCAAATCCCAGAAATCTTTTTAGTCATCAGTAATGTCTGGCAATTATTGTGAACGGTGTTTTCTCATCTTGTCTCTCCTGGGTGCTACCCTCAATCAACAAGAAAAGGGGAACAGCAAAGATGAAAGGTGTCAGAGACGAGTAAACATCTTCATCAAAGATAAATTCATTCACACTCATTGAATTTGTAATTGGAAAGAAAATAAACAATTTTATAGTTATACATTTTAGTAGAATTGTGAAAAATTTCAGTGTTTTTTAAAATTAGAACAATTAAAAAAATTTTATTCACATGACAATTTCAAAAGTAAAATGGTCCTTTTCATCTCTAGTCAGGGATGAGTGGGTTCATGCTGCAAAAATAGATACTTTACGCATTCATCATCCTGTGTCAATGTGCATCTATTTGTAAAATGTTTGTCTAAATTGTTGCCAAAAGTAATAATTTAGAGAATCAAATTTGACTCAAAGAAAGTGTAGACAGGAAGGATGATAGAATAAGAAATATCTTAAAATAGAAAATGCGTCCTTGACAAATAAGAAGTTTTAAAGTTTGCAGTCTAATAATGATTTGTATGTTTAGCTTTCTGTTCTAAGTGTAAAGAAAGAAAAAAATAATGAAATATATTAAAACTTTTTTAGCTTTTATTGCTTGACTTTATTTATATTAAAAGTTCAATCTGGCAACCCTGACCCTTTTTACTTTTTTATTTCTGCCATAGATGGAAGAAAAATGTAGAAACATGTGGACAACTCTGAGATATTTGGCCAGTTGTTGTCAAATTTGGATACTTAATTAAAAAAAAATCAGAAAAATCTTTCCACACCAAGTCTTCCTCTGTTGTGCTGTCAAATGTGAATGACAGTTCATTTCGAATAAAATTGCATATTTTTGTGTCGGTTTCAAAAGATGTTGAACTGTTTTGGATAAAATATCATAGCAATGAACCATTGCTACCTTTTCTTGCTGATTATTTTTAGCATGATCATGAAATTGTTAAAATTTGTAAAGTGCACACTAAAAAGATAATTACATTTCCCAAACTTAATGAATTTGTAAGAATTTTGTCAAACCCAAACATGCATGAAAATACTGCAAACATTGAGTGTAGATTTCTGGCAGAGCTATGCGAAATTTATCCAAAAAAGAAATGTGTCAACAAAGGTCTGATTGTCTTTGTTGCAATTCTGTATGCAATGTTCATCTGATTTCTGACAAAGTCTCCCCCCCTTAGATATCTTCTTGTAGGTCACTTGCATAGTTGAATTCTTGATCCATTTGTGAAAAAAAAATACCACAGAAGACTTGCTTGATGTTGCAGGCAGTGAACAATTCCTTTCTTTACATTGTATAGGTGATGAGATTTGAAGTTGAGGTATTGTCTGGTGAATGTTAGCTTGCGATATACAGATGTCTTGAACCCCACCTCTGTTCAAGTTATTAGCATATCCAGGAATACCAGTTTGTTGTCACTCTTTTTCCATAGTGAACTGTATCAATGATCTTATTGAGTTCACATGGTCCAGTAGCGTCTGGACCTCCTCTTGGTGTGGCCAAAGTATGGAGGTGTTATCAACGTATCTCAACCATAGAGTTGGCTTTAGAGCTGTGGATTCTAATGCCATCTCTTCAAAGTATTCCATGTTAGCCAGTGATGGTGATAATGGCGAGTCCATTGCTAAGCCTTCATCCTGCCAATATACGTCTAATCCCAATCTGAAGTGTGTTGTTTGTGTGCCGAAAGTCAGCATCTCCATAAGGTTTTCTAGCTGAACACTGGTACATTCTCCTATGGATGAGTCCAAGACCAGTCTGTCCCTGATTACTGATAGTGCATCCACCATGGGTACCTTAATGAACACTCACCACATCCGAGCTCACCATCTGGTTGCTTTGGATGGGAACATTTTTGATAAGTTCCACAAAGTGGGCGGAGTTGCAAACATATGATGGTGACTTTCCTATCAGAGGGTCAATTATATCTACAAGGAAGCGACTCAGAAGGTGGCACACCAAGCCTAGGCTTGAGTGGAATACCGTCTTTAGGAATCTTAGGTAGACCATACGTGTGAGGTAGCTTGCTCTAACGTTGAGACAACTGCCTGTATGTCTTAGGCTGGAAGTGATCCTTGTTCTTGATTAGGATCTGCTACAGCTGTCATTCCATTTTCAAAATGAGGTCTTTCTTTACCTTGCTATAGCTACCACTTCCAGTGAGGTCTTCTAGTTTCTTAGTGTATTCAGTTTTGTCCATCACTATGGTTGCATTGCCTAAGCTGATAGTAGGATGATGTTCTCATTCCTCTGTAGGGTCCTGATTGCCAGCCCCTCCTCTTTCGTGATGTTTGGTCTGGGTGACTTGGTTGTCTCCAATGTCTGTCTCACTTTCCATCTTAGCTCATCCACATATTTCCTCGATATGGGCAATGATGTCTAAGTATGGTATCTGCCTAATGGTTGTTGCGAAGTTGAGACCCTTGTTCATCACTGACTCTTCAGAGGCACTCAGCTGATGTTGACTGGTGTTGACAATTGCCTTCACAGCATGGGTAATGGACCTCATGTCACCTTCAGATCTTTTAATCTATTTAGTTTCCATACTTGGCAGACCTTGACTGCATCGAATTCTTGCCTAAAGGATTTATTCGACTAGTGCCAGATCCTTTTTTGGTCTTCTTCATCAGTGATCCTGCTGAGGAATGCCACGAACCTCTGGGAGATATCGGAATGTAATTTTTGTTGATTGTAATAAAGAGTTTGGTTCAAAATTCCTTGCACCTGAAGAAGTCTGAAGCATACAACGGTTGAAATGTCATAAAAATGGCAACCAAGTTGGGGACAATAGTCTGAATAATGTAAATACTAATTCATCTGCCTCTTCCCTCCAGTTACGGGTAAAATAATAGGACAGATTGGGTGCTATAGCCTTGGCTGGCAACAAGTCTACCACAGAAAGCAATGGCAACCTACTGCGGGATAATCTTCTGCCCAGTGCATGTCTCTTTCGAGACATGATTGCCCAAAGTGTGTATCACATATGGCATTCTATTGAGACATATTTTGAAAGCAGGGTTTTGTGGAAACATAAACAATTTAATTTCTAGTTTCAAATCTTACTGTTTGAGACTTTATTAATTGTTGCACTCTACTTTACATTTTCTTAAGACAAAAGAGTTCTTGGGTTGGTGAGGATAGTTATGGAAGAGTGCTTTATCACTCTCTTATCCATCAGAAATATTTTGTCAAGGCAACTGATAACGCGACAGTACATACAAGAAGTAGATTCATGCCTTTAATGTTTCACTGTTAAGTGAACAAAAGCAGCCTCAACTAAAATTCATATTTGGTTTGTTGATTTTTTGTTTTGGACTGATGAATGTTACACCACCTCACATCTCCAAATGGTCAGACTACAGGGAGAAGTAGATTCATGCCTTTAATGTTTCACTGTTAAGTGAACAAAAGCAGCCTCAACTAAAATTCATATTTGGTTTGTTGATTTTTTTGTTTTGGACTGATGAATGTTACACCACCTCACATCTCCAAATGGTCAGACTACAGGGAGAAGTAGATTCATGCTTTTGTTAAATGGACAAAAGCAGCCTCAACTAAAATTCAAATTTAATTTGTCCATCCCAATTTCCATAACAACTGCTAGCATTTCTGTTCTAACCTCACGTATTTAACTGCCAATGGCAGGAATTTCTGTTCAATAAACTGAAAAGAATGGTAATTTCTGTTACAGTTAATATGTGAAGTACAGTAACATTTCAACGCGTTGATCAAAGGTTTTTAAAAACAAAAAGTAGGTAATGTAACTATTAAAATCAGAAGCCAATTTCAAAGACATTTTTCTGTTTTATTGTTTTCTTTCTTTTTTGTTTTTTTTTTCCCCCAGGTCAATGTTGAGAGTTTCATGAGATCAATGGAAGCCATGTTCCCTGATTGGTACCAAGCCTTGAGTGACAGTGATACAGATATAAATTCTTCTAACAAACGTATCCACAAGTCTGTGGACAGAACTTTGGCATTTCTAGATAAAATTGTAGAAAAGCACCAATCTTCTGAGGTAAAATGATTGAAAGAAAAAAAGATGTTTCTAAAATATCTATTCTCTTTATTTCTTTACATTATTTTAAAATGTAGATTCTGTTAAAAATTTAAAACTTTAATTGAATTGTACTTCCCCTTATTAAATTGTGGCTAAGTTGAATATTTTGAAATGGGTTGTCATAACAATGATTGCATTGTTTCTTCAGGGACTGACTTCCTGTCTAATAAAGCATTTGGGGTAACAAATAGAATGTGATTATAAAACAGGTCTAAGAATTCATGTAAGCTAAGAAAAAAAAAATTGTGTGAATATTTATTTCTTCTCAGTGAAAATTCAGCAAAAATATAAACACTTGTGCTATAAACAAATCTGAATTCTGGAAAAGTCTGAGAGGAAACAAGTTTTTTGATGCTTCTGCATTTTTGCCTATGTGTTCAATAAGGATTTAATTTGAATACAAGTTTCCTGATGAATGACAGACAAACAAACGTTTAAAAATATTTACTTGTTTCTTGTTTCTATACAAGAGACCCTATGCAAATGAATGTGAATATTGTCTAAATATTTGTGATTGAGCATTTGCAGCCATACATTTGGTCATTATCAAGATCCAACTTTCTCAATTTCAAAATACTAAAACTTGGTGTTGACCATGATTTGGTGATGATGTCACACTTGACGTGACATTCAAAAGAGAGATTGATGACTTGTTAAATACATTTAACGTTACTGTTTCCACAAAAAGCAGTTCTTTTTCTTTTTTAATTTTGTGGATAACCTGAAGTCTTTTTAAGATAATGTTATGCGTGGGTGCTGAAAAATTTTCAACCTAAACAAGAAGGGATGATGCAGTTGCTTTGGCAGAGAGCTTTTCAGCAATATTCATTTATTCTCATTTATATAAAGAGATTTAATTACTGTATAATGGTGTAAATATTGGTGTCTAGCAATCTTTGGTTTATTAATCTAAATAAATAAACAGCAAATTCTGTCTATCTGTCTGTGTGTCTAAAAACCTTTTCAACGCGGTCCACACTTACTCTACATAGATATGTTATACGTTTTTGGAATCAGGATGATCCTGGGATTGAAAATATTCCCTTCAGCTGGAGTTTGAACGTCCACCTCCGAAATCTGTCTCCAGATGAGGAGGGAACAGTTAAAAATTTAAATCTTTGAAGTGTGGCTTTTAAGCCAGTATAAGCACAAATGGCACTTTGATCAGACAGATAAACTACTGCAGTAATCGTGTGTCTTACAAATTTTATATTTGTTATGTATCTTTGTGAACACAGTCCGACAAAAGAACTCATAAATAGAATTAACTATAAAATAAAATTGCATCCAGATGCAAAATCTTTTGTGACTTACAGATTTAAAATAAAGATTTAGATACTAATTTGAATCCCCCTTCAAAATAACTATTGTTACTATTCATTAGTTGATTGGTGTCACTTTTTTATTTTCTTTATAAAGTTTAATGGAGATTTTCTTCTGAATTTCAGAGACTACAAAAATCTGCTCTCTTTGGTTCCATAGAAGGCGGCTATGATATTAAGGAAAGGAAACGTTCAGCTAAAGAAACTGCAACCCGACCAGTGCAAGGTTTGCCTAAATAATTTATTTTCTTTTTCTGTACATATTGCACTTTAAAAAATATCAATGATGAATTTCATGATCTGACAAAAGAAGCCAGTCTTAAAAACCATTCTTTGGTAGATTCTTTCTGCATCCAAGATACTTTGTTTTATTTTCAGGATTTGTAATTGAAGGTTTCCACAGGTTTGGTGCTTCAGCTGATGTTGTCAAAATGGACAAAATGGCTGAGGTTTTAGCAGAAACAACTGTAAGTCTTTTTTGTTTTTCTTTTAATTTTTCTCTCCCACTTCAATATTTTAAAAACACTGGTTTTATTAATTAGCATTAGATTAGAAATGATAGGTTGAAGACTTCAAGCCCCACCTTGAAGGGAAAAGTTATGCTGCTGTAGTTTCAGTGAAAATAGGGTTTTTATGGGTTCAGGGTGTTATCCCAATATCTAAGATGAACTTCTTTACAATGCTAAGGGGTTCTGACTGCCTGACTAATTTATACATATCTGGAAGGGAAAAGTGGATTCATGCAAAGTTGTCATAAAACGTTCCAGCTGTAATTTGAACTTGTTTCAACAAATTCATTGTCTATGCCAATAACTATCAGGCCAGCTGAGCCTGTGGACGTTGCAGAATTTGATTCCCTCTGTCCACAAAGAAATTACTGTTAACATATCTTTGGAGGCTACTTTTGAATGCACTTTGCTACTAAATTTACAGTACTTGTGACTTTGAGGAGAGATTTTTAGAATATCCTGGTCTGTTACTTAGAAGAAAGTCAATTCCAAAAATTAGTTTAAATGTAATCCTGTTTGCTACTCGTAGCCCAATCTAACTTAGATTTTAGTTCCATCCAAGCCAAAGTTCTTTTTAAATAAGACTAATCTGAGAACAGTTTTATCTCAAAATGGATTGAAGCATTGTCATAGGTCAGTATTTATTCCAACCAACTACCACCTCATCTCTCTAATAAGTTACCTATGCAAAATTATGAAAAGGATGGTTATTACTTGCCTGGTTTGGTTTTTTTGGAGAGAAATAAATTGATATTTTAAGTATTGTAAAGCATTCCAACAAAACCAGAGTATAACAATGTATCAAATAGTTTGTCTTGAATCCTTTATTTAAGAAAGCTTAATACACAAGAATGTGTTTTGTGGCCCAGTGGATATCAGCTTGGAATAAGAAATCTGAAAGCTGAATTTGAATTCTAGTTGAATTTGTTGCTTTCACTTGCACACAAATATTCTTGGGAAAGGTAATAATCCATCTCTTCTCCCACCAGCTCTGGGTTTAATAGAAATACAGATTATGTTCTAAAGTCTTGGTTGGCAACCAGTCTACCACAAAGAAATGGCAGCCTACTCAGGAAAAATTTTCCACCTAATCAGTCATGGATTGAAAGAGACATGATCACCTAATCACGTATAGCATTTAACTGTTACCTCGCCTGGAGGATAAATGGGTTTGTGTTGGGTCAACAGTAGACAAATTACAGCTGCATCGACAACCCCCTCGTCAATGGCCTATGCTGCACTGGGAGCAATGCAGGTTCTTACTAACTTTGATAAATTCCTATTTGTGGATGATTTATCATTTGTTTTACTCCTCACAGCACATGGCAGTAATATGAATAAGATAAAAACACTTTCTCAATAAAAGTGAGTGGTGGCCCATGATAACAACTTTCACATTTCTAAGCCTAAGATTTTGTGAATGTTTGGAACAAAAGACTTTCACTCTGACTCTCAACTGAAGATTAATAATTACAACATCTCAAGTTGTTCAACAGATAAAATATCACAGAATAATCTTTGATAATAAAATAAATAAATTTCAAAGACCATATCAATTATTTGTGACAGAAATGCCGATGAGCCCTGAACTTGTTAAAAAGTTGTATCTGAGACAGATTTGTGATCAGATTTTGGCTGTATAACTGTCTCTATATATCTGGTGCAATTGAAACTGGGTTATAGTTTTGCCATCTATAACTCTGCTTATAGATGCTATCACATTAGACGAGAACCTAACCAGAACCAGGGACTTAGAATGTGGGGGGGGGTGTTGCCTGCATATTTCCAATATCATAGACATCTTACATAATCTGCACAATCCAAAATAACGACACCAGCACCTTAATCTGGTCTGGAGATTACTAAATCAAAATTGTTCTTCAGCTAATTAATAACTCATTGATATTCAGCTTTCCACTTTGATTCTGCTGAAGCAATTAAGAACTAGCAAACTGTGAGAAAAATTATTCAATTGGACTTTTAAATCACTAACCGCGTCAACAGAAATAGGTGATAGTCTTGCCAAATGAGCGTACAAGACCTCAAACTCAGAAAAAATCTTTTCCTTATCAGGCATTGATGGTAAAATACAGAAATCCAACCCATGAGCGAGAACAAACGATTCAAGCACAGTCAGTTCATGAGAAGACAAATTTATAATACTGTTTATAATATAACAAAGAATCAGTAATGTAATTGATTCCGACCTGGTAGCTCAACTCCAGTCACTTTCTCACCAACGTAATGTGGCTTCCCTGTGTCTCTTCTACAAATACTTTCACGGCTTCTGCTCTGATGAGCTTATCTCCCTCGTGCCCCCCCCCCCAACATGAATTTATACAAACTACTAGACTAGTGACCGGGTCCTACCCTTTACAGTGAAACTGATCAAATGTAACCAAAACTTCTACTCCTCAGCTTCTTTGCTCGCACTTCCCGCCTGTGGAATTCTCTTCTGTATACTTGCTTCCCTGAAAACTACAATCTCTAAGAATTTAAATGCAAAGTCAATTGCCATCTCTTATCTTCTTGACTCACATCTTTTCCCTGACAACCCTTGTATCATGTTCTTCCTTTCCACTCCATTCTCACGCGGTTTTTTTCGCACCTGTATTCTCATCCTTTTCTTACTCATTCTCTGACTCCCCTGTAACTTGTTCCTCTTTTTCATCACTCACCTCTTCTGTAACCCCCTTGCTTGGGGTGAAATGATTTTAAAAAAATCCAAATTTGGTTCCATCATGTGTTCATATCTCTTATGTACCAACAATTTCAACTTGGCCTCATGCTTAGTTGATAATTTAATACACTCACGCTGATGAACTTAACCCAAATACCAAGAGAACCTTATCCAATAAAAAAAGAAATTAAATTCTTAGATAAGCACCATGATCTTTCATATTCCTTATTTAAATCCAGGCTTCCGGCTGAAAGTTGTTGACATCTTTAATAAAAACACATTCAATCTTCCAACCAAGATGTAATTTTACTCTTTTGGAACAAATTTTAGTCGACATAAAACTGAAAATATATTCACTAGAAATGTAGGGACACATAGTTCTAGTGGCCTGGGGTAGGAAATGGTTGGTAAATTTCAATGCCTCTAAAACAAAGCTGTTATCAACTAACCACCATAGACAATCGCATCTACCTCCCATTAGCATGGGACAGGCTAGCCTCCTAGAGAGTAAAATACTATGCCTCCTTGGCCTTACACTCTCGGCGGACCTCAAATGGAATGACTATATTGAATCCATTGCCAAATCTGCTGCTATGAAAGTCGGCTCCCTGTGCAGGGCCCGGAAATTTTTCCCACCTGAATCTATTCTGCACATATACAAATCTACCATCCGCCCGTGTATTGAATATTGCTGCCATATCTGGTCGGGTGCCCCTGCTGCTCTCCTTGGGCTTCTTGACAAAATACAAAGGAGGATCTGTAACGTGGTTGATACTGACTTGGCAGACCGGCTGCAGCCGCTCTCTCACCGGCGTGATGTGGGTTCCCTGTGCCTCTTCTACAAGTACTTTCATGGCTTCTGCTCCGATGAGCTTAGATCACTGGTGCCGCCTAAGCACGAATTTACACGAGATACTAGATTAGCAACTAGGTCCCACCCTTTTACAGTTAAACAAATAAGATGTAACCGTAAATTCTACTCCAACAGCTTCTTTTCTTGTGCTTCCCGCCTGTGGAACTCCCTTCCACAAGTCTGCTTTCCCGACAGTTACAATCTCCAGGTGTTTAAATGTAGGGTCAATAGACACCTCCTATCACACTAACTCCCAACTATTCTCAGAACACTCTCATCTACCCAACCCTCATTCTCGGTATCCTTACACGCCTATCACCCACCCTCTGACATTTCCTATATTTAATCAGCCTTTCTCCACTCTACGTAGCCCCCTGCGCAGTAGTGGCAGTGACATGCCTTGCTCGGGGTGAAACACTTATAAAAAAAATTCTAAATAGATGTTTAATCTATTTAGAATTGAAGAACTATGTGTCCCTACATGCACTTAACATTACTTGACAACATGATTATTTCCCTTTGTCTGTTGAAGCTTTCAAAATAAATAGACCACCCAAGAGCCTTTGGTGCTACTACAACTTATCTGACTTATTTTTGTAACCTGCTGTCTTAAATTTAACTTCAACAGAAAACAATTTGTACAAATGATTATTTTAATGGTTGATTTCAATATTTTGAATATGTTGGCTATTATACATGACCCTTTAGTTTATTAATATTTACTTAACAAAAATGTGGTTAGCTATAGAATATTATTTAGATTATTGGGGACTATTAAAAAAAAAACAAATTTTTAATTTTCAATGCACTTTTATCAAAAAATCGCATGTTCTGTAGTAAAAACCAGCACTGCACTAGTACATTAAATGTTTTATACGAAATAAACATTTCAACATGAATTGGCTTGATAACAAATTTCTTTAGATATAATGACATGTAATTCTAAATTTTTTGAAAACATTTCTAAATCAATAAATCAATAATTCTGTGTTTCTTGAAGGAAATGCAATTCAGTGAAGCCAACTCTTGATCCATTGTAGAATCTTAAAAATGATTGAATTCTGTCCAATGTTGAGAAGCTTCTCTCGTTTGCAACTAAAATTGCAAGGATGGTCAGGAAAAGTTGCATGAATCTTAAAGTTTAAAAAAAAGGCAGACAAGAAACGAAGTTTAGGAAGCAACTCTGAAATGACACTGCTTGACTTATTTTTTAAAAGTAATTGTCATATGAACACCTGAACTCATTTGCTAAAGATTTGTAATCAAACAGGAAATTTGTGTTACAGAGCATCTGTATATTGCATAATACGAATTTGCACGAGATACTAGATTAGCAACTAGATCCCACCCTTTTACAGTGAAACCGATAAAATGCAGCCGTAACTTCTACTCCAACAGTTTCTTTCCTCGCACTTCCCGACTGTGGAATTCTCTTCCAAACGATTGCTTCTCCGACGGCTACAATCTCCAGGAGTTTAAATGTAAGGTCAATAGACACCTCCTAACACACTAACCTGCTCCCATTCTATCAAGCACTCTTCCCATCTGCCTAACCCTCATCCTCGCTATCCTTACTCATCTGTCGCCTTCCTCCTGACATTCCCTATGTCTAACCACTCCTTCTCTTTACCCTCCCCTATGTAGCCCCATGCGCAATAGTGGCAGTGGAATGCCTTGCTTGGGGTGAGATGATTTAAAAAAAAAAAAAAGAAAAGGGAATGTATATCACTGAAAGAAATTTTTTTAAGTAAAATAATATTTTAATCTGTTTAGCTATGAAGTAAATAATATATTTTAATAAAGTAAGTGATGTTGCAAATTTATTTTGTTGATAGGCTTTCTTATTTTTCTTTTTAATTTGAACGAATAAGGGGATTTTGCTTTTGGGATATTTGTCTCCAAGTAATATTTTAATTTGTAGTAAAATAATTTGAAAAAGGAAATAACAAATCATAATTTATTATGTTATTACTAGTTCTACGGGAAATTCAGTTTATGGTGGTGGGGCTTTTAGAGGAAATAATTCTAAAAGTACTACACAATTTGTATTCGGACGTAAATTGTCACTGTTGACTACAATAATGAAAGTTGTTCATATTCACAGCTGTTTAGTAAACATGTTTCAGGTTTTGTGTTGGTTTGTTTCAATGGGTTGGACTATACATTCAATGAAACCAAGGTTGCCTCATTAAATTTTTTTCATATAACATTATTATAAAGTACAAAATTTTTAAGTCAATATTTATGAGTTGTAATATTTATATACCATGAAAAATAGTAAATTAAAATAATTAGAAATTTTTATAATTATTCTTAATCGTTTGGGCAGATATTTTTAGTTTTTCGTTAGAATGATAAATGAAAGCTTGATAATTAGTTTCAGTGAATTGAATTGGAATAGGGTAAATCAAAGTTGCAATAAATTTGGTTAATAAAACATTATTATAATTATGAACAGTAAGTTCATTTAAGTCAACATTTAAAGTTATAAAGTTGAAACACAGCTAAATTCCTTTAAAAATAGTGAATTAAAACTCCATGGGTTGTTTTTATTGTTAATAGTTCTGACCAACATTTGTCAGTGTCACAAATTATTACAAGTCCAAAATGAAGAAACATTTTGTTCTTCTGAAACATTGTTTGTTGCTCTGAAATAAACTTGACAATTTATTTGAACTGAGCCCAAATGTGACTAATCTTTTTGTTAAGGAATTTTTCTATATTTTGGCTCATTTACTTGGATTATGGTGAAAATTTAAATCTAAATTCCTCAATGTCTGAGAACTTTTGGTTTTAAACCATTTTATCAAAGAGTGTTTTTTATTATTTGTGTTGTTATTTTGTTGTTTTTATTATTTTTGTCAGTCACATTGTTTCTTATTTTTTTCTTATATTTCCTTAACAAAAAACTTGTTTTTTAATCAAATTTTTATAAAAGAAAAATTACTGCTCAAATACATCACACACACACACACACACACACACACACAACATGCACACCATAATAAAAAATAGTTTTATGGTAAGCTATATTTATAGGGTAAAAGTAATCAATATTTGGGGATACAGTGTGTGTAAATATGAGAAGTGAGAACACTATGTCAACGCTGAGTGGCAACAATCTGTTTCTGTTTGATGCTTGAATGTTATTCAAAGATGAAATAGGCTGTCATCAACAGTTGACATCAGTGTCTACAAATATACATGAAGATAAATGTATTTTGATAATATAAGCTTATTATTCATTTTAAATGTCTTCAAAGTCTGAGTCATCACATCCCAAGGAGAAATGACCAAATTTTCATTCATTGACTAATAAAACACACACACACACACACACACACATTTTAACTTGAGTTAGACAGTGATTAAAATATAAGTTATTGATATACATTTCATCTAAATGCATGTGTACATCCTAAATGTATAAAAACAAAATAACAAAATCAATTTGAATTTCATATGTTGTTTTGATACAAGGATTTTTTTTAACTGGAACAAAGTTCAAATAGGTTAATGTATAATGTCAACAATATTTTGTCTTGAAGATTCAGATAGAAATGGTCTTTTTTGCATCTTATCATTCATTCTTTTCTTTTTCAGAAAAATTTACCAGAAGACAAACCTCGACTGATGCAATCAGTATGGAAACCTGACTTGGTGTTAGAGGCAATCCAATTGGGAGTAGACATATTTGACAGCTCATATCCTTTGAATTTTAGTTGGGCGTATACATAAAGGACGAAATTGATTTTGTTTATCTTTGTCTAAGATGGTTTCAATTGATGCTAAGACTCTCTGGATACAGCAACTGAAGTTTATCAAGATTGGATACAGACTGGGACACAAAGGTGCTCTACATGTGTCTTTGAACTCCACATGTTGCCTGATATAGTATCAATTCTGTGTCTCTTTGACTGGTTGCCAAACGAGTAAAGTGGGGAGAATTGGATTCATGCTTTTGCCAACTTGTCTCAGCTGGAGTTTGAACTTGTTTCACCAATTTCATTTTCTGCTATGTTAACCATTAAACACAAGGAATCAAGACAAATCATTTCCAATTTTATGTCCTCTGAATAATGTGAATGATTATTAGAATATAAATTTTCTTTCATCCTCTAAGCATTTTACTATTTCCTTTGGCTCATACAGCAATTTTCAAGTTTAAATTAAAAATATTTAGAATAAAAATACTAACTTTAAATTTTATTTATTTATTCTAGGTACCTCCACTGATTTTTCGATACATAAATTTAAATTTAAATTTTAAAAATAAATAAGTAATCTTCAACTTTAAAATTAGCTTTAATTGAAAGCCATAAGATTAAATTTTAATTCCCGAAAGAAAAATACACTGGTATTATTTAACCCGAAATTATATTGATTTTAATCTAATTTTTTTGAAATCGAAAAAATTAAGTTTAAATTTCCCACCATTTTTGATTTATTGACACATTCTGTCAACACTATGTAAACAGTAGCCCAATTTCTGTTTTAAAAATCTTGCAAAAATAAAATATACCTTGCTGACACGTCATTTAAGTCAATTTTTAAAGTTTAAACTTACCTTTATCTGATTTCAATCAAGTAATAATTCCTTACTGCCAGAAATTTAGAAAAAACAACAACTTTTTAACTGTGGTAACCCTACCTGTCATCACCTCGATTACGCAATGGTAGGGCATTAAAAGATTTACGAGCTCCGGAAGTTGTCAGACGGAAAGTCTTACGACCATACGCGCCAAAAAACATAAAATTTTAATTTTTTTTTTTTTTTTTAACTAAATAGTAAAATTTAAAATAATAATTTCAGCAATTTTATAATATTTAATAGAATTTTAGTTTACATTTATAGCCAGACATTTGAATATGCTTTCTGAATTACTGCAGATGTTAGAATTATGTAAACATGTTATGACTCTTATGGAACACCGTACTTACTCAAAAAGGGAACGTAAATGAACATATTTACACACAAACTTTTTATTTTAAAAATTAATTTAAAATATTTCTGCAAAACGATTTTTATTATACTTTTCAATTTTACATAGGCAATATGATACTCAGCTCTTAACTAAAAAGAAAACTTGCAATCAATTCTTTTGGAGATTTAAAAAATATTTTTAAAAGCTTTTATATTATTAAATTTTTTAATAATAAAAAAATTTTAAAAAATTAAAACAATTATTTCAAAATTTTATTATTAATCGGAAAAAAATGTTCTTCTTCAGAATATAATGTCCTCAGTAGTTGTTGTTTATTCCAGTAACTAACAGATTATGAAATTTGATTATGTCGGAGTTTTATTGCATTTTTTATTTTACTCTTCGGGGAAGGTTTTCAGATAGTGATTGCAAACTTAAGATAAAAAAAAATAGGTGATTTATATTTTCCAATGAGTCCTGCGTTGAAGTAATTAAACAAAAGTTTGCAAGTATTTAAAATTTTTTAACATTTCAGGGATTTACGTGAAGGGGGGTTAACAGAGGTAAAAAAAAAATATTTTTATCAAGATTTTTAAAAAATAATAATTTTAGAAGTAATTTCATTCATTTGTGAATGAATACTGAAAGTTTCATTACAATCCGATAATTATTTGATTTTTGCGAGAATTTCCAAATTAATGTGTTTTTAACCCAAAATGCAAAAAATTGTAAAACAGTAGTAAATGTTTCTTAGCCGCTAAAAACAATCAAAACAAAACTTCTGCCAAAATTTCGAAAATGTTAGAAAGGATTAAAAAATTTAAAAAAATAATTAAAAACTTTGAACTTTCCTCTTAATAATAATATAAACATTTTGAGGAAAAAAGTTTGTTTTATTAAGTTTGGAACCTTTTTTATTCATACTATCTGCTTTTGTTTTCGATTCGAGTGGAGGTACCTAATTTATTCTTTCATTTTAGTTCTTTCTTGACATTAAAATAAAGTTGCAACAATTTTTAACATTAGCATAATGTTGCAACAGCTTTGTTGGAATAAGAGTTTTTTTTACTTAGAACATATATTCATGTTGTTCAGTCCTCAGCAGATTTGCAGCCTGGACAAGTCATATTTTCCTGAAGGTATTGATATTTGACTTTGAGGAATATTTTTTCAGAATAGCTTTCATCTATTCTTTGAAAATTGTTGAAATAACAATATAATTTCAACCTGTCTTTGACAACGGTGTGCTTGAATTGATAAGTACTGTCTTTGACAACGGTGTGCTTGAATTGATAAGTACTGTCTTTGACAACGGTGTGCTTGAATTGATAAGTACTGTCTTTGACAACGGTGTGCTTGAATTGATAAGTACTGTCTTTGACAACGGTGTGCTTGAATTGATAAGTACTGTCTTTGACAACGGTGTGCTTGAATTGATAAGTACTGTCTTTGACAACGGTGTGCTTGAATTGATAAGTACTGTCTTTGACAACGGTGTGCTTGAATTGATAAGTACTGTCTTTGACAACGGTGTGCTTGAATTGATAAGTACTGTCTTTGACAACGGTGTGCTTGAATTGATAAGTACTGTCTTTGACAACGGTGTGCTTGAATTGATAAGTACTGTCTTTGACAACGGTGTGCTTGAATTGATAAGTACTGTCTTTGACAACGGTGTGCTTGAATTGATAAGTACTGTCTTTGACAACGGTGTGCTTGAATTGATAAGTACTGTCTTTGACAACGGTGTGCTTGAATTGATAAGTACTGTCTTTGACAACGGTGTGCTTGAATTGATAAGTACTGTCTTTGACAACGGTGTGCTTGAATTGATAAGTACTGTGATTTAAATTTACATTTAATACAGCAATAAATTTAATAAATTACTGAAGTGATTCTCATTTATTTGAATTTTGACTTAAAAAAACAAACTTTTTTTTTTTTTTTAAAGAAATTTTTATATTCAGACAGATAAATGGAAAGATCCTCTATTGTCCCCTTATCTGATGATTGTGTTTTAAATGAAATGTGTATTATTTTATTTTTAGCATGATTTATTTCCAAAAAGTTTACATTCTTTTTGTCTTTGAGGTAACGAGCAAAAAACAGTCTCACATTTTGAGACAATTATAGTTTTTCAAGAATTGCTAGTCATATAACAGTGTGGGGGCACATTTTCTATGTTGAGTAATATCAAATTTTGTAATTTTCGGTCAACTGTACTTTAGCTGTCTTATGAGAGGCTCCCACATTTAAGCAGATTTTCATCATATACACGTAATGAAAGTTTACTTAATATCTCCTTTTGAAATTAGTTGACAAATACCTGCTGAAAACAAATATTTTCTTCAGAATTGAGTTAAAACATTAAGTTTTTCTATATTGGCTACTTTATTGACAGTTTTAACTCTTTGTTGCATATTGGTTACAATTGTAACTAATATGCAACAAAGGTTAGAGAAAGGTTACAATTTCTATCAGCAGCATCAGCCCCGACAAATTAATTTCTGTATTAATTTTCTATATTCTTTTCTATATTGGCTACTTTATTTACAGTTTTAATATTTTTATCAGCATCATCAGCCTTGACAAGCTCAAAGCTAATTTTGCAGGACAAAAATTGAAATTAAAAAAATAGCTTAAAACCAGTTTTAAGTATGAAAATATAATTTTTACAATTTTTTTATGCTGTATTCTTGCAATTAAACCTAAAACTAAAACTTTGAAGAATATATTTAAATTATTGCAATATATTTTAAAATTTGTAGAAATTTTTTAATCACTGCTACAATTTGTAATGTTTTTACTGTCTTTTTCATTGAGATAAGTTACGTGTCAATTATATTTCAAGTGGACATATTTTAGGGTTATGTTTATAAAATAGGAAATGTGTGTTTGTTTTATGCTTAAAGATGAATAAAAATGTAGCATGACGTGTTTTGTGCATCAAAGCAACAGACACTGAGTTTTATATATATTTATTATAAAAATATATTTTGTCTCTGAGTTCAATATTGAGGGAAAATAAGAAATTAATTGTTGCAATTTGTGTTTAAAATCTTAAACTGAGCCAAAGCTTTTATTCTGATTAGTTTGACCAAACTTTATCTATTTCGGTACACTTTAACTCGACATCCTTGATTTGTTAATACACCAATAACCCTTCAAAAAGGCTACAACAATATTTTCATTAGATGTTCTGATTTATTAAACAACTGAACTAGAAAATAAACAGTAGGCGACAAGTTGTTTTGTGACTGTAAAGGCGAGAACATTTTCTGTTCAGTGTAACAGTGATTCAGGTGAGAAATAAGACAAAAACACAAACCTCAAAAGACTATTTTTAAAGTCAATTTCCTTGACTGCCATTTTCAGATACCCTTATTTGGTAACAGAAAAAGGAGCAGCCCTAGTTTTTGATTTTCAGTATAATGACAATGCAACTTCACCTGCAGAATCTGAAAATGATGGCCACCAGTTTTCGTGCTTTGAAATTGACCTCACTGACAAAATGTAAGTTTCTTGATTACTTCAACTGAGATTTCAACTTTTCAGTCTTAAATCTATTTTTATTCAGTTAATTCATCTCCATTTTTGTTATGAATTTTCATTAAATTTTGATCATAAAGGATGATTCCAGCTGCAAAAGTCTGGGGAGAAGTGCAAAAATGATTGGATTTAATGATTCCTTGTTTCAAATCTTTTTCTATAAGTTCTTTATAAGGATCTTTATTTTTTGTTTACCAATATTTAAATTGGTAACTCACTTTTACAACACCTCAAAAGATTAAACAGAAAAGAATATCTTCACTGGAACAAAAGATTAATACTTGAATGAAACCATATTGTAAAAATAACATTTTAGAAAAATATTAACATTTTCACAGTAATAATTTAGAAATGACTTTCTTCTATTTGCCATGTCCCTTCAGGACGTTGACATTTACAACTCTCTACAATTTCTTATTCTTTGTAGCTCTTATTAAATTTTTTTTTTTCTATCTCATAAACCTTGTTTTGCTATTTACACAAACTCCTTAGGTTATACACTGTTTTTTTTTCTAGCCTTAGTTTCAAATTTTTCAAGCCACCTTGTGTTCTCTCTTATGTGTTCTAGAGATTTTTCCTTTTTTTTCATGTCATTTTTGATTCCATTTTCTTTAAAACTTTGTTGTTGCTCACATGTTCAATTCATGGTATTCTCAGCATCCTTCTGTAGAACTACATTTTGGTTACTTCAAGTCTCTTCTTCATCTATGAGGAGATTGTCCAGCATTCACTGCCATACAGCATGACCGATATTACAAAACAGTTCAGTACTCTTTTCTTTGTTTCTAACAAAATTTTCTTGTTTCTTAATATTTTACTTAGCTTTTGGAAGGTATCATCTGTTATTCCAATGCACCTTCAAATTTCAATATCACACTTTATGATATGTTTTAAAACACTTTTCAGATATTTAAATTGTTGTACTTGTTTTATTTTGGGAGCATCAATTTGTAATTTGCATGTTGTGCTGTTTGATTTTTTTCTGTTTTCTTGCAATTGATGTTTAATCCTTTCTTTTCATTTTCCTTCACTATCTTCTGTGAGGCAACAATGTATAGAGAAATTCTTTAAATTAATGAAATTGTCAAATAAGATTTGAAAATTTGAATAAAGTTGACTTCAAATTAAAAGAAGCATCCCATCCAACCCATGCTAGCATGGAAACCGACGATAAATGATCATAATGATGACAGACTAGTTGTTCTGTTGTATTTAACAATCACTTGCTTTTTTTTTTTTACTTGATAGACATAGTATGAGTTTGCTTAAAGATATAGATCAACGAATTCAAGCCCATCTACAATAACTTGGAAGATATCTAAACTTTGAAAATAGGTTCCTCATGTTTTGATAGAAAGCAAGAGAGATTAGCAACTGGTAATGGAAACTGAATATTTTAAGAGAAATAACATGATACAAACAGTGACACAGGGGAGGCAAATAGGCTAAAGAAGACATCAAAATGGAAAGGTTTTGGTGTTTAGTGGGACTCTATCGGTATGATCTGTTTGATCATCTCCATACTGGAACAAACAATCTATTCACCCAACCTGGCCCTGTGTGACTTCTTTCTTTTCCCCATGCTCCAGGGTATTAATTTTCTGGATGTGGAAGTTGGGGCAAAGACGGATGAGAAAGTGCATTCGTGGTGGTGGTAGGGTGATCTTGAAGGGGAAAACTTATAGTTTGAATTTGACATGATTTTTTTGTGAATTCAGTCCTGTTTCTTTTCTGACATGCCTTATGTTTTAATGAATAAACATAAATCTTTTAGTATTTTCAAATCTTAAATTCAAATATTACTTATGTGATTATATAAACGTCATTTCTTGAATCTCACGAACTTTTAATTTTGTAATATTTATGAAATTTGGATTTTTATAAATCCTCATTATTGAATGTAAAAGGCACAAAACAAACATCAAATATTAAGTTTTAGAATTTTTGAAAGCATAAAAAGTCTATCTTTTCATTATATTTGCTTCTGCCTAAAATATAAACTTAGAAATATGTCGCTTGCTGCTAAATAAGAAATGCAGATGTGGCTGTGTCCTTGAAATCACGTTTAAATCTGATATTTTATAGCACTTTTATAAAAAAGAATCGAGTTACTTCCCTTGATCTTAGCATTTAGAATAAAATTTTACCTCCCCACTCCCCATCACCACCTCTAAGCCTTTTAACGCGGCCATACAATTATGCTAATTTAAAATTATTTGATGTGGTCGTTGTTCCTCTAATTAACTTATAGCTCCTGGAGATTTTTCTTTGGTTTATAACTTCTTATTAATTAGTAAAACCTTGGCGCATCCTTTCCCAATTGAACGATTTCTCTTGTTTTATCCAATTTGTCTTTTTCATTTTTTTTTTTTGTCAAAAATACTATGAAAAGAAATTCATTTTTTAATTTTTATAATTCCTCATCACAACTAGAAGTCAATTTATATGTAGCATCTTTTTATTATAAGAATCTTCAGGCTGTCTACTCATCTTACAACAGTTTTTGCCAAATGAAAAAACTAAAAGGCTTTCTTTATGTGTGTACACACACACACACACACACACACACTCTCTCTCTCAACTTATTGATACTGAGCACTCTTTTCCTAAAAAACTACTCAGTGATATTTATTGAATTCATTTCATAGGTATATAGAGAGAAAGAAATCTTTACAAATTGTTTTTTTGGAAGAGAGCTGTCAAAATTTATTTTTAGATTTAAAAGAAAATTTTTTTTTTTTTCAGATGTGTCCATTTATTCATCTTTTTCTTGAAAGCATTTTTTACTGAGAAGTATTCTCAATAACATTTTAGTGGAAAAAAATTTTTTTTTCTAAAGTTTTGTTACTCAGTTGGTATTTATAACTTTTGCTATTTATAAATAAAAATATTCTTTACATTAAGAATAATTACAAAATAGAGGCACTAAGTAAAAAATATATTTTTTTTTAAATAATGAAAAATTATTTTTTTACTTTTAAAATTAAAGTTAAAATTGCAGAAGCAATAAGGTCATGAAGGTCAAAAACCAAAGCCACTGATAGATAAGACAGGCTACTATGAGGAAAGTCAAGCATACTGACTGGACTTTTTTGTCACTTAAACTCTTCAAAATTTCTTCTCCTCAAAACACTTGGAATCTTTTTATTTACAAAACTATTGTATTTCATGCCTCAAAATTATGACCTAATTTTGAAGAATTTCTTCCACTTTGATAAATGATTTTTCAACCATTGAAATAAACATGCAGCTTTTTGTGATTGAATTAAAAATAAACTCTTTTTTTCTGCTTAAATGTCTAGAATAGAAGAATAATAGAATTTTATCAATGAAAATTAAATATCATTTGGGATTTCAAAATCCAAATAGATGTCACTGTTGTTCCTGAACACATTTATATCATATCAGGCATTGATATTTTTCACACCAAAATAATTAGAGTTCATATAAACCTGAAAATTTTGATGTTCAAAATGTTTAATAATTGAAAATATTTTTTTTAATATAAAATCCAACATTGTGTTTCATCATGTGATTACATTATCACAAACCGCATCACATTAAAATGTCATGCACAGGTATAAAAGATTATTTTTATTTTCTGAAAATGTGCTGTCAAAAGTTGAAATAAAAGTACATTCACAACTTGAAATATGAAAAATAAAAATAAAAATTTTAGTAAAAAGTAAAAATGATATTTGTATCTAATATGAATAAACAAGAGGAAAATATGTTTTTAAAAACATCTGCAGTTAATGTTTATAACTGAATAGGGTCAAATTCATCTTTTAGTGGATAGAACGAGATTATATATATATATATATATATATATGGTGTGATGGATGAATTGTCATCTAAATGATACAAAAATGAAAATATCACGACATCTCATTTTAACAAATATATTTAACAAAATTATACAAAAATATCTTAAAATACCAAAGTGTTAATTTATTCCATAAAATCGTCGTTGGCTTCAACCATGGCCTCCAGATGACTTTGGGATCTCTTGCAACTCTTTTGGACGGTCTCCTTGTTTAAGTTGCCATAATTCTTTCTTTCAGTATGTCTTTGGTATCTCAAGGACTTTTGTTGGTCTGTTGCTCAACTGTGCTCCATGCATAACAATCAAGTGGGGGTGCAAGCCTAAGGAGTTGTGTAGCCAGATGTAAGGGGTTATGTAGTCCCAGAAATCACCTGACAGCAATGTCCTGCTTGTGTGGCATAGTGCAGAGTCATGTTGTCAGACATAGTGCCTTCCACCCTCTTGGCCCAGGGTAGCACTACCTCCCCAAGGCACTTGATGTAGGTCTCGGTGTTGAGTCTGAGGCACTCACCAACAAATTTGGGAGTTCTTTTCTTATCAGAATGATCAGTGATATTTCTGAGCTGCTGTGCTTTTGTAATCACTGTTAGACTAAATCCAACTCTTTCCGAATCCGCTGCACTGTCCTCAAATTGACACCTAAACACTCTGAAATGGCATAACTTAATTGAAATTATCAGGACCCTGAAATATTTTCTTAGAGAGGGATCTAATTCTAACCCCTGAATATACTGTACCTATTATCTCAACTAGGATAGTCAGTTTTGTCCATCTCTACAGCCATATCAATTTGGACAGTTTTGATACCCATTTTTTCCTCTTTTGTGATCTTTGATTTTGGAGGCTTGATATTCTCCACTGTTGGTTTCAATATCTGACCAAATTCTATCTTCCAAGATGCATCAAAGCCCTTCAAAAGCTGATAATTTGATTAATATGATGACAAAAACATTTCAAAGAACTACTGCACATCTTATATGTGCAACCTCCTATGATTGATCTGCTTTTATATATATATATATATATATATATATATATATATATATATCTCCAAGTGAATACAGAACAAAGAATTCTTTCCATGTCCAAAACATTAATTTAAAACAATGCTCGATATATAATTTTCTATATAGAGCTGTGAATATTTATTATAAATTATATTTTAGAACATGTATATAACTTCTCTGTAATCGCTACGAAGGTGCGTCCGTTTCTGCATCGGAGTACCGATGCTTCGTCAGGCAATGTGGTACTGGGAATCCTTTTCATTTTTATTTATTTCGTTTTGTTAGGGGTATTGGGGGAGTTTTGATATTTTTGCTCTTTGAACTTCTAAAGTTTTCCACAAAATTGATTTTTGATGATTGATATCCGCTATCCTTTAGGATTTTATCGTAAATTACCTTGTGTTTATTGAATATTTCTTTACCGGATGAGTGTGTGTTAATGTGGCGTTCTATTGATGATGGGACATGTTTGATAATGGATGGTGGGTGGTTAGAGTTGGGGTTTATATATATTGGGTTCGAATTGTTCTTCATGTAAGGTTACATACCATAACCATAATAAATTGAATCATATATAGACTAGATATGAGAATAGAAATTTATATGAGAATAGAAAATTAAAACTTAAATTTAATAGTGAAAATGATTTCCAAAAAATGATCTAATTAAAAATCAAAGATTTAAAATTAAAAATCAAATAGAGAAAGCAATTCCCAAACAAAGATATAAAAAATCAAAAATTAAAAATGTAAGACAAAAAACACATTCCCTAAACCCAATATTAAGATTAAACATGCAAACTTACACCAATTGTAAAGACTCTGCAAAAATAAAAATAAACAAAAAAAATATCCACACCAACTAATAAATTCCAACAGTCACAGACTGACTACATTATCTTGCTAACACCCACCAACACACACTAACACTCTCCACAAAAAATTCCAACTGTCAACGAAATATCACAATATCAAAACCCCCTAGCCAATACCCCCAACAAAACGAAATAAATAAAAATGAAAAGGATTCCTAGTACCACATCGCCTGACGAAGCATATATATATATATAGGAAAACTTTGGTTACTGACTTGAATGCAGTTTGGTTCAGCTATCAAATTGAATGTTCTCAGTCATCAGGGTTTGTTTACATCCTGTGAATAACTTGTAAAATCTGCCTGTCTCTACCATTATGCAGATGGATTAGTGGTAAGATGTTTCACTAATTACAAATTAGTGAGATTTCGATCCCAGCTTGAAGCTAAATGGATAATCTAGCTGCACTAAAGAGCTGTGATACAATCAAATAGGCTTGTCAGCAGATGATTTATATATATATATATATATATATATATATATGCCCATTCAGAGATTGTATCTCTGGTGCTAATAATAAACTCACTACATATATTGGTTTTACTACAACCACGCTCTCCTGTAGACTTACCTGTCACTTTTCTGATCAGAGTACAATTAAACAACATTTCTCAGAAAAACAACCATGTAGGTAATATCAGACAGATTTTAGTCAACAATACAATGATTCTCACTCATACACACAGTAAAAAGAACCTTCAGATATTGAAGGCCATCTACATTAAATCCAAACAACCCACACCTAATAAAATCATGTTTAAATCTGGTCATAACACATTACATTGCATTTAGATATATGGTTCTGTTAACATTTTGAGCTCTAGAACCGCATTACAAATCTGCGAACTGCATTTGCTATTTTTGGTAACTGTTGCCATTGTTTAGCGGTGTTTTATGTCAACACGAGATAAAATCGTCGCTGATGGTGGATGTTTTTGTGTTAACGTCCTTGAGCCGAAAGCCTAGAACCAACTTAATAAAAAATTATCCAAATGTTGGAGAATTTTTGTCTTTATTTTCACCTGAAATTAAAACCAAAATACGATGTTTAGAACGGCTCAGGATTAAACATAATAGAAATTCATTGTCTCTGATATTTAATAGTATATATATATATTCTTTATTAATTAGTTTTTGGTCATAATTAAATTAGGCCAGTAGAGTTGTCTTAAAAAGTCCTGTCTAATGTTTGCTTTCTTTTTTCCAGGTACAGTGATGATTTCACTCCCATTCTTACTGAGTGCCGATGTTACACGTGCCTAAATTTCACCCGAGCCTACATCTATCATCTTTTAAATACATCAGAGATCTTGGCCAGTGTCCTGCTGATGCTGTGAGTATAATGAACTTTTTTTCTTTTTTTTTTTTTTTTTTTTTTTTACTTCCGACCTGAAATGCAGGCTTTAAAGTTCATGAATCTCCCGCTGATTTGCCAAGTGACATATTCTAACCTTTTCCATTGGTCGACAAAATCACTGAACCATAATTTTACTTCCAATCAATAATTCTTGGAAAGGGAAAACAATTAGCCTCACTGTCTTGTCAAGGCTGTTATCCTTTAATCAAGAAAGCTGTGAGGATATGTTTTCATTTTTATTATATTTTTAAATCTTTTCTCATTGTTTTGCTTCTAATGTCAAAGTCATTCATGAGATTTTTTCTCCTTTGCCAGCTCCTAATGAGAAATCATTGAGCCAAGTTCAAATTTCAGTCACATCCCCTACATACAAACAAACATCCTTGACAGATGTGTGAATCCATCTTTTCTCATCCCAGCTATGTGTTAAATAGTAGGACTTTTATCGAGAAAAATCCTTGTTATCTCTAAAAATTCTCAATGCAATATTCACTCACACAAAAAAACCCATTCTTCTTACAGTCAAAAAGGTTTTCACTTTAAATAAACCACAAATGATTTTTTTTAACTGATTCTTTATCTATGGCTTATCAACTCTTTGCAGGTTATTTAGAAAATATTTTTAAATTGTAAGATTTTTTTTTTCTTTTTGGAGATAATAATGATTTTAGTGATACAAGCTTTACTAATTAACCCTCAACTGGGGGAGAAAAGGTGAGTTCTTATTTTTGCCAAGGGGATTTGTGCATGAGTGAGTATAACAATCCCAAAACTCGGCTCTCCATCTGAGCTTACAGCACTTGATATTCTAAAGTGGTCACCCATCTAAGTATTGATCATGCTCGATGTTGCTTAACTTTGATTGTTCTGGAGCTGGTGTTTCAGTGTAACATGTTCATAAGCCAAATGATCCACAAAGGGTTAAACCATAAAAAACCAAAAAACCTCAAAAAACAATCACTTCTATCCTTTGCTAAAGTGTTCTTCCAACACTGATTTACTTTCTTTCAAGGTAATTAATATTAACCTATTCTGTTTGACAGTAATGACATTTTTATATACTCAGACAATTGAAATTTACTTTATGTCGACATAAAGAATCATTTACAGTATGTAAACCTTTTAGTATTTTGTCCAATAGCCTAACCACTGGTTGTGTTTGTTCAATTTCAAGATTTCTTGAAACTATTTTCAAAATGATCTTTGACTTTTCCATTTGCAAACATTGCTTAAGTGCCTCTTGTCTCCTTGAATTCTTTAAAGAAAGAAAAACACATAAAATTCCTTGAGGCCAACTTCCTGTCAATGCTCGATTGGGTTTTGACAATTTGACCTTTTGGCTTTCGCCAGCCGTGAATTTATTTCTGCTTTTGATGCTGCTTTTTGTGGAGAATTTTAAAAGTCACAATTGAAGTCTGGAAAATGAAAAGTTGCAACTTCTAAAGAGAAATATTTTAAAAGTCGACCACCACTTTTTTTTTCTTACTGTAATTCTGATATTTTATTCTTTAAAAAGTAATTTTTGAATTATTTAACTTGGGTGAAAATATTTGATAAACCTTTCACACTTTTGTAAGATTTTCTTGAAGAAATTCCTTCCACTAAGCCAAATGTATCACAAGTGTTTGTTGAGCACTTCAGTCTATATCAAACCCAATACCAATGGACTTTGAAGTCAGTTGATTAATCTTTTCACAACTGCTATATTCACTCAGGTTTCTTTTTTTACATCACTGCTTTATTTACCCAAAGATGTTTCTTAAAGAAATTAGAAATGTGAAACCCAATAAACAAATTTCTGGTAATGGGAGGAGATTTAAAATTTTTGATATTGGAACTTAAAAATTATCTTGGAGTGGAAATGGTACAGGAGAAATAACTGATAGAAAAACTGATTATAAAATGTGTATTTTGCAATAGAACAATTTTTTTTTTTTTTTTTTGCTGTTGCTCAAAAACAGATGGAATAAATATGGGGAAAATTAACATCCCCATTGATTTTTTTAAAACTGATCTTTGCATTTGCCCTAGGCAGTATTATTCGCACCCATTGGGCTTTGAGTAGGTAAAAGTTTAAAAAATCTGAGTAATTTCTTGACATTTTAATTACTGCATTGTTGCCAGGCTATGCTGGCCCGTTTTGGGAAAAATAAGAAATTACTATTTACTGGTAATAAATGAGTATAGATACTGATAGCAATTTCTCATGGGCATTACCGTTTTAGTTTTGATTGGATATTCTGTAATACAGACAAAATTAAATGACATCTCAATACATAATAAAAATGTTACAAAACAGGTTGTATTGTATGCTATTGTCTTCACTGATTTTGAAATAGCACTAAATACCAACTATTTCACAATGTCTTGAAAATGTATATATATGTCAACAGCAGGCAATGTAAGTTTTGTTAATATGTTTAAGCTGATAGCAACTGAAGTGTTAAAAAATAAAATCAGTGACACTCCTTTTCAGTTGATCCTGATTTCAGTTTCCAGATTCCAATTATTTGCAATGAAATTACTTTATATTTTTTTAAAGCATATCTCATGTCTTTAAAGCATTATATCTGTTATTTACTGATTGGAAGCCACAAGAATAGGATAGTCGGGATCAAGTTCATTACTTCTGATCTATAAGTCCAACTCATTAACCATTATATCAATGATTGTTAATGGTAACAGTGATAATAGCTCTTTTTCATACAGGAAACATTTGGGATTCATTGACCGAATGATTATCATGACTTGGTTGAAATTTATAAAAAAAACTTTTTTTTTTTTAAGAGTTTTTCATAAAAGTAGACTTAAGTCCATTCAAAGCACCAAAAACAATAAGACTGTTAAAAACTTTACTAATTTCTCATATTAAATTCTTTGATAAATAATTCTATAGGCTTGCTAGAATGTATAACATAAATCATAAGCTTTGTAGAAAGTGAGTGATACTTCAGCTTCATCAAGTGCTGTGCTGTACTGTGTGGTGGCAAGTGTGTTGTATACGCATTATTCTTAGGCTTGATAACGAGCTGAATAATTGTTCAATAGAAGAATTTTGTAGTTTTTGATTGGTCTATGGGTGTGCAGTCTAAATAATACTAAAAAAAAAAAAAAAAAAAAAACACTGGAAAATTGATGGTTTACCTTTGTGTCCACACCCCAAAAGGCTTCTGATCAACAAATGATTTTTTTTTTTTTCACTAATCCATCAAATATAAAAAGAAAAAAAAATTAAAATTTTGTTCAGAAATCCTAAACATTGTAAAAGTTAAAATTTCAGCTTCATTTCTACCCATCCGCCTCTTAAATTTTGCTCGTCATAATTTTATGAAGTCATATTTATTTCTGTTGAAATTGTTAAATTAATTTCCTTGAAGCATTTTCACTTGTATAAGACAACTTCTTTTATTGTCTGGTTCCTGAAGCACAAAAGTAAAAGCTGACTTCTTGAGATGTGGCCGAGGAAGATACTTCTGAACAAATGTCTTATTTTACAGTTTACTGATTTTGTCTTTGATAAATCAAACATCAGTTAGAATTTGTTCCACACTGAATTAAACAGATTAATTGTTCTCTTCAACCTTATCTCATTCAGTTGAAAGACACTCAAATTTTTAAGTGTAACTGATTTGATTTTTTAACAAATTCTTTGAGATAAAGACTCTGGGGTTTTGGAAGGTGGGAACACCCTTATCAATTCAGTCAGTTAAGTGCCATACGTGATACACGCTTGGGCGATCATGTCTCGAAAGAGACATGACTGACTGGGCAGAAGATTTTCCCGCAGTAGGTTGCCATTGCTTTCTGCGGTAGACTGGTTGCCAACCAAGGTTATAGAACCCAATCTGTCCTGCTATTTAACCCATAACTGGAAGGAAGAGACGGATTAATACCTTTCCCAAGGGTATTTGCGTGTAAGTGAATACAATGGATTCAACTGGAATTCGAACTCGGCTCCCCGATTTCTCGTTCCGAGCCGATATCCACTGTACCACGACGCACACCCTTATCAATTATGCCACACTATAATTCGGGTAGTCTGTATGTCTCGCTCACTTTTGCACTGACTGGTTTCAGATTCTTTCCACGTGAGAGATTGATAAATAAGAATGTGTTTGAAATGTTAGAGACATGCTTTTCAACATTGTCAGTGTCTGTTCTCATTTCGTGCAACACAATCTTCTACCATCATTTGGCATCTGCTTAGTATCTACAATACTAGGCTTCATTTTTTTTTTTTTTCATTAGAATTTTAATGTTGCACATATTAAGATAATTTTGAGGGAGGATCAAATTCATGCCTTCTCCAAGCATTGTAGCATGTTTAATATCATTAGGATCTTGCTGATTCCATTTCTTTTTTTCCATTTCTTTTTAGTCACAACTTCAGCCATTATTTCCACTATTTTGTGGCCATTCGCCAAGCCATGTTGAACGACAAATTATCGCACTTACAAAAACTGATTGACCGACAAAGTCCAGTAGCCAAACAAGATGAAGAAGAAAACCTCGACTCATAGTTAACATTACATCATTTGTAAATAGTCATTATATTGTTTTGCTATAATAAATCAAGTCATTCCATAGAAAAGTCTTTTTTTTTTCTTCATAAATTATTTACTCCAAGGACATTTTTATTATTTTTTTTTTTTTTGCTGTTTCTTCAAGAGAACTTTTTATACACCCAGTTATCAGTTAAAAATTTTTTAATTCAATTAATGAATACAAAATGTCAAATGAAATATGTTTATTCCTTTTACTCAGTTTTCAATATCATACAAGATGGTCCCTAAAAATCTATCCAAAAGTGTGCATAGATCTAGTAAAGTTGCAGACTTACAAAAGGAACTATTTTGAAGAAGGCAAATATATTATTTTATAATTATAATTATTTTATAATTCTCCAAACTTTTTAGTGGAGTCGATTTTATTAACAAATGGCAGAGACTTAACACCAAGCTTCATTAGCTGGAAATTAATGTCTTTAAAAATTGTTCTAACCACTTTACAGGTGAGTGTATAATTATTATTTTTTAAAAGTTTTTCTAGCATTAATAACAAATTAACAAATATTTAAGAATATAACGAACACAGATAAACATTTAAGACAAAAAAAAAAAAAAAAAAAAACAATGAAAAGAAAACCTCCAAGTCCAACTGATGGACCAGTTAGCTCATTGCTGAGAACAATACAAAACAGCTTTTGGAACAATTTCTCATTAATATAAAAGGAAACTGTTTTCTACTGGAACAAACCATTTGCCAATGTTACTTTTCGATTTTAATTTTCTTGGAGATGACTTCCTCTTCCTCTGGTTCTTCCTTTTTGGATCCAGATAACCAGTTTGTCAAAAGATTCTTTGGTTTACTGGGGAAAAAAAGAAAAAAAAAAAGATAATCAAAGACCTTCAGTTTCAGTTTCATTTTCATTTTGTAAACGGAATCATCAGTGAATAGAGAATTTTTCATCTCCAAGCAACCAATCCAATCGACTTGTGGCTGATAGTTCAAGTTGAGGTAAAATGCTTCCGAATACTGACTTTCAAGACGAATCCTTTCCACTTGGAAAACTGGTACAACACACTCATCTTTTTTTCCCCCTCTTAACCTTGTACTAGACTAGTCTGTCACATCCTAATGGGGAAATTAAACTAGAAGCTCTACCAGGATTCATTATTGATGACCACAATCTTAACAAAGATAAGATACGCAGATGACACAGTGTTGATAACAGACAGAAAGGAGTTAAAAAATCTCCAATATGAATTTTTTATTATGAGTGCAGAGGCCAGACATTCTCACAAAATGCTTGACCTTATTAACTTGGCATTGTGGCTTCTTAGTTTGTTAGGTTAAGAGAACCTTAAAACTGAAAACATTTGTCACAATATGATTAGACACACTATGTTGTCTTTAAAGAATATTACATTGAATTAAAATAGTTTAAATTTATCACATTGATGTCCAATTCAAAAATTCTACATCAATGGTTAATCAAATCAATTTTTCTCAAGTTTTGTTGCCATTCTGTATAAATTGAACTCTATTTTTGTATCAAATAAATTTTTGAGTTGGAAAGAAAAAAATGGGTTGAGTGCTTTTCTCCTTCTCATGAGAACGGAAGTAAAAAAAAAAAAAAAAAAAAAAGTTTTCATCTAGAAGAGTGTGTGGGGGTGACATTGCTTGAAAATGAACTAACCTATAAACAAATGAACTGGAGGAGTATCCATGTCTTTTTATTGCTTTCAATAACACCATTTTGAATTCTTCATCATGATGACAGTATTTAAAGAGGAAAAAAAGTCACTAAGACTAGAAGGCATATTTCTCTCAAGTCATCATTAAAAAAGCTGAGGGTGAGGAAGAAAAAAAGATTCTTTTCCCCAGGTCATTAGTGCAAATTGAATTTGACTGAAAATTGAACTCAATTAACCAGATAATTTAAGGAGTAGACTAAAATTTTATAAAAGGAAATATTCAGCTGATAAAGGTAATAGAGAATTGAACACTTAAAATACTGAAAGCCATAATATGCATATATTATAATAGTCAATTAAATGTTCACATGATTTATCTCTTGACCAATTCTGGTTTTCCTGTAATACTTTTTTTTATTTTTAAGAAATGAGTATCAGAATCTCCATCTGGGAGAAGGGGATTTGTGCAAAGCTGACTTTAGAATCAGTGTTTCCAGAATTTTCAGGAAAATGCATTTTTTGAAATGATTTCCAAAGATGTTGCATTTTTCAAGAGCAATTTACTCATCTTAATATTTACAAACTTAATTTATCAAGGCTTTTAATCAGACTTCATTTTCAACATAAAAGGCCATTTATTTATTTATTTTTTAAACCACCTTCATTAAAAAAATTCTTGAACACTATGCTTACCTTTCAACAATTGGTTTGATACATTCTGGGCTGTTGTTCTGAGAATTATTAACAAATGTTGACACAGGGAAGGACTTTAGACACTCTTCGGATTTGATCACATGCACAGCCTAAAATACAAAAAGGGTTTAACATTTAAAACAATAAAATAGAAAAAAAAAAAAACTTCAATAGCCTTGATGTAAAAAGTGGAACTTTTGTGTTTATGTTAGGATACTGAATATAAACCATTTTCTCATAAAAGGTGAGCAAATCAAAGCTACAAATGCATTCAGAGGATCTCAATTTTTTGCTCGAAACAACTTAAAATGTTATCTTGAATAGTACATTCCATTTCTTCTCACAAAAAACTAAGGAGATGCATTAATAACAATCAGCAAATTGAAGTGATGCGTTTGTAGCAATCATTGTAAAATGAAATGTATGAAAATGTCAAATTTTAAAAAAATATTCAGGAAACAATGTATTAAAAAATAGAGTAATATATCTTGAAACAAAATAAAAATCTGTTTTACGACAGTTCTATCTTTATAATAATAGACTGATAGAAAAGTTCATGACATTTATTCGTTTCTTGTGTCATTATTTACATATCAAAACATTTTTCTTGGCGTTCTACAATTGTTTTAGATAAATAACAAATTCTGTCAAAAATATACTTGTTTTGATTCAACTAATTCTCAGAAATTTTTTACTATGACAATATCACTGAGCAAATGAAAAATGTTTCAAGGATGGAAGAACAAATGATACCTTGGAGGTTTACAAGTCTGGAGAATGTGTTTTGTGTGTGTGTGAGGCATTCCTATTTCAGTTCCATAACTGCAACATGAGGATGGAATCAGTCAGGCAGAAAAATTAGTTGACTTTCTTACCCAGAAAAAAGGTTTTTCTTATCCAATCATTCAAACAAGCCAATTGCATTAGACACAGTTTGTTCCAGTTACATTAATTTATTATACATTTGGAATCTCAGAAAATACGAGAAAAATATTTTTTCAGTAGGATAGCCTTAAGGTTGATATGTTAAAGGTTATTCGGGATCTAGCAAGGATGTTTTTTTTTGTTTTTTTTTTCATTTTGGATTCTTGCAATAAATCTGCTTTTTTATTGCTAGTGATTATCTGTTGTAACCTAAAATGGAGGTCGGAAATAAATAGTAATATTTATAATATCACCAAATCCAAGACTCGCAAGCTGTGCAAAGTAAATAACCACTGCTTATAAAGAACTTGTAGACAGTAAGAAAAACACCACTCTCTCAATAGAGTCTATAAGGATTGGGACATACCAATTACTGTCCATAGGTACATACTACACTATCCTTGTCCAAAGATTTGTTTTTGCACTGAGCCAGAAGAGCACCTAAAGTGTAAATGTCCCTTTTAGTAAATTCAGGTAGAATCCATTTTCTTAGCTTCTGATCTTAGGAAAAGATGTAAACAACAGGTGATGGGTTTGCTTCATATTTTTCTGCAACTTCACAAATTGCTTGACCACAGTTGCCTTCAAATTTTCCTGACATCACTTAAAATTCTGTAATCTTCCTGAACATTTTTTTATCCTGGAAATGTCTTTTTTTTTTTTAATCTAGAAATCATTTCTGATATATGCTTGCAGCTACTTCAACCATAAGTTTCAGTAATTCATTGCTTTCACTGTACTTTTCTTTGCTAGATTAAATCTGGAGTATAAAATATGGTTGATTGTGCATTTTTGTATTCAGCCATGATTTTCAATTCAATAAGTCAAATTATCACTTTTCTACAATTCTAATACACAAAAATGGAATGATTTTTCAAAGTTTTTTTTTTTTAAGATTTGGCATTAAATTTTATACAAAGTTTTTATCACTAATAATAAAATTGTAAAAGTATTTGAACATTGTAATAAATACCAATAAAGAAAACATGAGCCAACATTTAATGTCAATAAGATTTATGCAATTGGGATGAATTTTATAAACTTACTTCTTTGAGAGCAACTTCGTCAAAATTCAACCATTTTTCCACATCATCTTCATTGCTTAGAATTGCCTGCAGCAGAGGGATAGAAACATTTTGGATTTTAATGATGAAAGAAAACGAAATCAGTTCTTTGAAATTTACATAGAAAAACAAAACAATTTTTCCTTACAATTAGTTTGATGAATTGTTTCTATTTAAATCTGATCTTTTCATGTAAGTCTCTTGAAATTTATGCAACAAACTGAAAAAATTATATGTATTAACTGGTTGGGTACAGAGCTACATAGTATAAGAAAGATTGTGTTCCATTTTGACCCTAGGTTATATGGTAACTAAACCTTTAACCTTTAAATTCTGAATGCTAAAATTCCACTGCATTAAATCCACTGCAGTTGTGTTTACCCAGAATTTTTTTTTGAATTTGTGAATATTTTGAAACTTGTAAAATTAAGGATTCAAAGATGGAATCCTTTTTTACTTTTGCATGGTGAAAAATTGAAACTTGATACAAATTCATTGAATAGAAAATAAACAAAAATTCTGATACTAAAAGTTTAAAAAATGAAAACTCAATTTTTTCATTCTCTAGATTTTATGCATCTTGTAGAAGCTACTACTTCCATTCCATAATAATTGTGGTGGTTTCATAATCATTTCATACGCTTAGTGTAATAATTATTATAAGACATTATGCAGGATTCACTAACGGTTTGGTACAAGGCCATTGAGTTTTGTGTTAGCATCACTTTTGTGAGTTATTAGTCAAATTTAATAATCTGTTCTCTAAATTGTTGATTGTTGCTTTAGGAAATAAGCGTAAAATTATATGGTGGGTGGGGGGATACACACCGGCATCCTGTGATGTATATCAGTCATGATAGATGATGCAGGCACCGTAAGAACACTGTAACTGTACAATGGTTCTGAGCCCTGCAAGAAAAGAAATATGAAAATTTAAAAAACAATGTAAAAAAATTTACACAGTTTGAAAAATACTGGTGTGTTTATTATCTAAAGGAATTACACAACAATTGTAATGTTTGACAGCTGTGTGGGATCTTTTTTCTTTGGCCAATAATCTTGTCTTGGGGTTTGAAGAAGAAAATGCAATTTAATTCACTTTGCTGATTGAGATGTCTTCACTTAATTTGTGTCCAGAATGCAAAATGACGAGAAAGAAGTTAAACAATAAGAAAGTATCTTGTTTTTTTTGTTTGTATTCACATGAAATGGAGACAAAAATGTTGTCCAGTGGTTGCTCTCCCTAGACAACGTTTCATAGTCAAAACAGTTATAGGTATATACTTGTCATGTGACTAGTTTATGTCTACTGCCTGGATTCAACCACATTTTGATGACTACATTACACAACTGAATGGAGTTCATATAAATAAAAGTGAGCCTAGCACAAGTATAGTAAAAATAGCACCCAATACGGACTGTTATCTTCATCGATAATTTATTATGATAATTTATTGCTTGGTAAATTAGTTTGCTAAATTACTGCTGTTTACATCATTTAGACGATTGTCCTCATCTTTATTGTCATATTCACATTTTGGTTGTTGTATGCTTTGGCTTTTTCCAGGTGATATATGTTGGAATTTGGAAGTGAACCATTTAGTCCATGGCGATACATTGTTCTAAATCCAGTGCCATGCATTTTTTGGGGGGGGATAATTAATTCCCTTTATTAACTCAACAAGTTTTTATTCCCTCTGCTATGGCCAAGTATTGAACTCACAATGCTTAAGGTCAAGTCACTTTTTTCTGGATTACCCAACTAATGCTTTTATCCACTGGGCCATGTGAGGCATCAGTGAAAGAATTTTGGGGATAAATCTAATGTCTCAGTAACCATTATTGCTTTATGGTTGTCGGTATGAAACACTTTGAACTGGTCGATTATATTTCTCTGACGTGACAGACAAGATATACAGATCCTGTAATTACTAAAATAATGTAACCTAATTTTCTTATCTTGATAAGAAATTCTAGCTTTACAAATACCCTAATCTACTGCTGGTAATTGTGTATTAGGCATCGCCTATGAAACAGCATCCATGCATTTAAAAGTGGCAGCAGCTAAGAAGAAATTCCAGAAGAATTTTGCAATATTTTTACAAGTTCTAAGTTGTCTTACTTTGGCAGTAAATTTGAGAGAGATCTAAAATAATCTGGAGATTGTGATGAAGAAAATGAATGTAATCAGTTTCCTGGAGTAGCTGATAAGATATTTTAATGACATGACATCATATATTGTAATTGAAGGAATGTAGGAACCTTTGATTAGAAGAAAAATATCCCAGCGCCAAAAATTCGCATCACATTATACAAAAATTTGATTTTTAGGTGTAAAAAATGTATCTCTGCAATTTTAAAGTCAAAGAATAGACTTAATTGAAAAAAAAAAAAATTTAAAAAATTTAAAAATTTAAAAATTTAAAAAAAAAAAACAAAAAAAAAACAAGATGTATGGCTGATTTTGTCAATCTTATATGGTGGTCATGGATTTCAAAGTTTAACAAGAACAAATTTTATTCTAATTAAAACATTCAGAAAATTCAATATTTAATATTTTTTCAATTAGAACATTCAGTATAAAAATTGTCCATCCTCAAAGTATTTCAATGCAGGTTGTTGACTATGAATATGTGAAAAAATAGACAAATACTATCAAAGCATGTGTGAAGAAATTTGAACAAATATCATTTAAATAAGGGACTCCAAGAAATAATGAAATATTCTGAGTAAATTTTATCAAAATTTCATGGAAAAACTGTAAAAAACTGAAAACAGAAGAATTGTGTCTCCATTCTCCTGGTCATAAAATCTGTTTTTCTTTTTTTGCTGGTCAGTTTATCATAATTTTTTTTGTCATCTGTGATTCACAAAAGGGTTTATTCTCTAATCCAGTGGTTCCCAAATGCCGTTGGCGCAAGAGGATAGCAGGTGAGATAGAATCATTGAAAAACAAATCAAAGATTTAGAAACAGTTTTAAAAAACTACACATGCCAAAAATAAATATGATTTCAAAATTTAAAATATTATTATGTATTACTTGAAATTGCCTGCATGAGTCCCAGTATAAATAATTATTGGCCGAATTTTATCATTGTGACATTATTGCATTATAGAGTATTTATAGTAATTAGGGTCTGCAAATTGGAAGGGAGATTTATCAATGATAATATTCTGACTTCAAATCTGTGGTTATCTCCCTTTAACCCTCTCTTTCACTAGACTTTATTTACTGTAGAGCTGCTTGCACTTTTCCCCTTTGATGAGGTGCAAGCAAATTTTCCTTCTGAAAATGTAACCCCCCCCCCCCAAAAAAAAAAATGGTTTGGGAATGACTGCTATAACCAGTGAACCAGCAATAAATTTCACATTTTGCTTTCCCACTTTATTAGTTTTTATATGAAATTTTTGGTTGAGATTTTTTTTTTTATTAGCTTGCACAAGTTTTAGGATATTTTTTTTTCTTTTTTTATCTGTGAAAAAAAAATATCAACTTTAAAAAAGAAAATGAAAGTAAACTCACTTCAGATTTATAACAGATGTCAAACACACCGGCCATCATCAAGAGAGGCTTCGTTTCTTCTGTTCATATGAATTAAAAACAAAAAATAGTTACAACGCAGAATTGGCAGTTTGAAAAAGAAAAATTAATTTTCAAAATCTTTTACAATATTCAATTAAAAAGAAACTCGTAAATATATATATATATATATATATATGAATAAAAAGAGATGAGTAAAAACTATTCTGAGTGAACATCTTCTGTCCTCTGAGGGGGGGGGGTCTTTATCAAGACAATATAAGATTTATTTTATTGCATGGGTTTCTATACAAAAGTGATGATGTCATTGGTTTATCAAGGCTTTCAAATTTGAAAATGCTCATCATCAACTGACTGAAAGGTCAGTTAAACATATATAGGCATTTATTATTTTAAATACAAATGGTAAATTGTTTTTTATAAACATTCCTGTCAACTTTGAGAAAATAGCATTGGTTAAAAAAAGTTTTGAGGAGGGGGAGTCAACAATAAAAGCAATTCTTTAGATATTTTAATAAAAGTTTCTCAACAACCTAAAAGCTAAAAGTGCCATTCAATTAATTATTTGTCTCTCCAAACAAGTGTTTCTTTTAACCAATGATTATTTTTAATATTTTACCCCAAATATTTTAAAAAGAGTAAAAAGGGTTTATTGCATTCATACGTGGAATGGAGTTACTCAATCCTTTATTCCTAAATTTAAAAGAAAACAACTTATTTTCCACTCTGCAACCTCTTTCCCCTAATATTGCACTATATCTCCATTTCTATGAAAAATGTTCAAACTATCTTTTAGCGTCTCCTGTTCAGACCCTTAAAATGTATGGCATATTATGTTACATCCACAGAGTTGAATCATCTACATTTCCTCCATATTCTAATTGTAAGGTGGAGCATCCCAGACAAAGACAGAAATAGTGAAAAAGAAAGAAAGTAGTCAAAAGCGAGCTCCAGGAAAGAGAAATAATGAAGTGGGTGGGGAATTCCTAAAATTGACAAAAAGTAAAAAAGTGTGTGTGTGAGAGAGAGATATCTAACATAATGAATATATTTGATTGCTATTTGTATATTTTTAAATGCAATATATATATATTCAAAAATTATAACACGAATATGTTATAATATCACTACAAAAGTAGCTATTTTGTTTTGACACTTCTTGTGTTTTATCAAGTGATGAGGGTTATTTCAAGTTGAAGGGTTTTAAAAGGTTAAAAACAAGCAAAACCCCCTTAATCAGGGAGACATTGTTGTATGAACAATGTGGACCAATCAGAGTAAAGCAATAAATATCTGAAAAGAAATCCGTCTAAAGCTGATGATTCTTGAGTTGCATGCTGATAGAATTTGCTGCCTTTCTATTGAATGTTGAGAAAAGCAAAAGTAGATGAAATGTTAAGAAAGGATAGAAAAGTCATACGCAGAATAGAGAGAGGGAAGGAGTGATACATGTGTAGGGAGAGAGAGAGAGAGAGAAAGAGGCAGAATTATACCAAGCAAGGGTAAAAGAGTGATAGAGAGAGAGAGAGAGAGAGAAAAGTGTGAAAAAAAATGAATTAAAATAGAACACTGAGTGGGAGTGATAAGAAAAAAGAGAAGAGAGGAAAATGGCTGGAGAGAGAGAGAGAGAGAGAGAGAGAGAGAGAGAGAGAGAGAAGAAAATGGTTAGAAAGTGAGAGAGAGGAAAGAAAAAGTGAATGAAATGAAGAAAAAAGTAGATGAGAGTGTAAGGAAGAAAAAGGCCTGAAAGAAAGAAAGGAAAAGGTAGGAGAGAGAGAGAGCAAATAGAGGAAAAGAAATGGCATGAGAGAAATGGAAGAGGAGGAGGAGAGAAAAAAAAGGAGAAATTTTATTGAAAGAGAAATTCATAAGAAAGAAGTGCAATTGGAGCTTTTTTCCAAGGTTATTTAACAACTGCAGCAGCAAATAAGAGAGAAAGTGAGGACAAACTATTCTTATTTCCACCACAAAAAAAGCAAAAAATTGTACTGTAAATAAAATAACAATTGTTAAGGGTAAATAGTTAGGCCCAGTTTACTAAGCTCCTTCTTGACCAACAATTTTAACCATCTACAGTATCAAGTTAGCCAACTGTGGCCATCATCAAATGACTTATTAATTGTGTCTACCTGCAGACCAGTTCTTTACAGTCAACCTCTCCAATTTCTTTTTAACAACTACGTGGTTATTTTTACTTTCTCCTCATATAATAACCGTTTTCTTCTGCCTTGCCGGGGGTGGGGGTGGTGCAGAGGGCGTGGCAAGAGAGAAGTGTAAACAACACCACAAATAGACATCTTGGATATATATTATTCAGTGCTTGTTATCACAATTAGTGGTGGCTTGCTCAGTTAGTAGTCAATTTCTAGTTCACCTGCAAAAGGAAACACCTGGTAAAGTGAGCCTCATTCATTTGGAATCTGATCATGTGCTAGCTTCATTAATTCAAAATTATGATTGGAATTTAACAGTCTAAGTAGACTTTTTCTAATAGAAGGATGAACAAACGCTGAAAAATCCCATGATGTAAAAAGTAACCCACAAAACTGAGGAGGAGTGATTTTGTTTAACTAACCAACAAGTTCCTTATATGGAACGTGCCTTAGAAATGACAGTTTTAGTAACCATGATTTTTTTTAATAATTTAAAGCCTTTTGCTTTTACTGAAGTCTTCATTTATCATCATAAGTAGGATGCTTACATTCACATATGCAACATAATGGCAGTTCAATAAAAAAAAGTAAGAATTTTGTCAGACGTTCCCCCCTCCGAATCGTCAGCCTCCAGAACAACTCATAATTAAGTTAGCATTTTATAAGTCTTGTTTATCAAAATTCATTAATTGCTTTTGGAGAACAATAAACTTGGATAAGTGATATTGGCATTTGTAATAATAAAAGACATTATCATCAGATGTGCAGGCTTTGCATAGCAACAAATAATAATAATAATCATAAGACTGGTATTTGTAAATAAAACTTAAGAACAATTTGATAAATTCTTTCTTATAATTATGTTTTATGTGAGGGGGGGGGATTTCAGATTTTCTTTTTTTTTTGTTTGTTATGATTAAGAGTAAAAAAAAAGCTAAGAGTAAATAGAGTTGAGGAAACAAGTGTTGAATGAAAAACAGCAGCTTTGTGGAACCAACTCCCAAGAGGTTGCTTTCCCTGATGTCTACATTCTTAACCTGTTCAAGTCTAGGGTTAACCATTATCTTTTTCACACATTCCCATAAACTGTGCCTCTGTAACCCTCTACATTGAGTGGCTCTTTGACCTTTTTATGGGATAAACATTGTAAAAAGAAAAAAAGTAATTGTTGACACAATGTTATGGTCAGAGTACTGCTGATAGTGCATGTGCATCGTGGTGCAAAGGATATCGGCTCAGAACGACAAATCGGGAAGCAGAGTTCAAATTCCAGTTGAATTCCTTGCATTCACTTATACACAAATACCTTTGGGAAAGGTATTAATCCATCTCTTCCTCCCAGTTATGGGTTAAATAACAGGACAGATTGGGTTATAATGTCTTGGCTGGCAACCAGTCTACCAAAGAAGGTAATGGCAACCTACTGCGGGATAATCTTCTGCCCAGTCTGTCATGTCTCTTTCAAGACATGATCACCCAAAGCGTGTATCACGTATAGCACTTAACTGACTGACTGTTGATAGTTGTCTACCTTAGTGTTAGCAAAATGTCTAAAAATGTTCATATTGCTAACACCCCCAACTAAGATTATATATATATATATATATATATATATATAGAGAGAGAGAGAGAGAGAGAGAGAGGTATCCAAATATACCATCCACACCCTACCAATCAGTTAAGTGCCATACATGATACATGCTTTGGTGATCATGTCTCATTCAATCCATCACTGACTGGGCAGAAGATTATCCTCCAGTAGGTTGCTATTTCTTTCTGTGGTAAATTGCCAACCAAGTCTATAGAATCCGATCTGTCCTGCTATTCAACTCAGAGGCTGGAAGGAGAAAAGATGGATTCATATTTTTCCTAAGGGTATTTGGGCATAAGTGAATGCAACGAATTCAACTGAAATTTGAAATCAGCTCCCCAATTTCTCATTCTGAGCCGATATCTATTACACTCCCAACGCACATCCCTACCTATACAGAACCTGAAAAAACAAAGAAAATGACACAGGAATTTACTCAAAGAAAAACCGAAAGTGCTCAGTGTCTATAGTACAAAGAAACCTGAAATGGGAAACCATACTGAAACACCTGTAACAACAACAATCAGTAACACGTCTAGACACCAACATATAATCATTATTCTGAATATCGTGCTAAAACTGCGTTCAGTCTCAGGATCAGAGTTTTGATATGAAACTCAGTTACACCTATAGGTCAGCATCTCCTGATGTAATCCTGCTTCTCGCTGTTGTTTTTGTTGTTATTACATATTATACACAGGCAAACCTTGCTTTATGTGATTAATTCATCCTAATCTTTACTTTTCTAAGACAAATCAATGGGAATAATTGCAACAAATCCTTGTCCTTTCAATCTGTTCATCAAGACTTATAAAATGTGTTTGAAAAATAACTTTTAGCTGAATATAATGTCGAACAAAACTGCCAATATTTAAAAAAAAAAAAATGGATACTTTTCATTTATTTCATTATCAGTCGGTTGAGTGTCATGTGTGATATACGCTTGGGTGATCATGTCTTTTTCAATTCATGACTGTGTAAGCAAAAGATTCTCCCTTAGTAGGTTGTCATTTCTTTCTGTGATAGACTAGTTATCAACCAAGACTATAGAATCCAAGCAGTCCTGCTATTCAACCTAAGGCTGGAGGGAGAAGAGATGGATTAATATCTTTTCCCAAGGGTATTTGTGCATAAAGTGAATGAAATAAATTCAACTGGAATTCGAACTCAGCCCTCTCATTTCTAATTCCAAGCTCATATCCATTGCACATCCCATATTTCATGATACTGACATTATTTCTTGGGAAAATATTTTTCAAAGTCAATTAATTAAATCTTCTGATTTACAACCAAATCCTGTTTAACTAAGCTACAAATGAGTGTGAGTGCGTGTTGGATGGAGGTTACCTACAAAACACTTATAAAATATTGGGATAATTGAATTACAAGTTTTAACAAATATCTTGCAGGAAATAAATAATTATACATGCAAAACAGAAAATAGTCATAATTTTCAGAACCGCAGTAACTGAATTTTGTGTCGACTGAAGGATGTGCGTTGTGGTGCAGTGGATATTGTCTCAAAACGAGAATTGGGAGCCGAGTTCGAATTCCAGTTGAATTTCGTGCATTCACTTATGCACAAATACTCTTGGGAAAGGTATTAATCCGTCTCTTCCCTCCGGTTATGGGTTAAATAATAGGACAGATTAGATTCTATAGCCTTGGTTGGCAGCCAGTCAACTGCAGAAACCAATAGCAACCTACTGTAGGATAATCTTCTGTCTAGTCAGTCATGTCTCTTTCGAGACATGATCACCCAAAGTGTGTATCACATATGGCACTTAACTGACTGAAGTAGCAGAAAGTGGAGTTTACCATGTCTCTCCCACATGTATGTGTGTGTGTGTGTGTGTGTGTGTGTGTGTGTGTGTGTGTGTGTAATGTGTGTGCACACACACACTATCTCAACTATACTTGTGGAATTCTTTTGTAAGTTTTAAGGTAGTTCAGGTATGGCTGACTATAAATTCAAAGCATTACTTTTAACAAAAAATATTCTTCTTTGCAATGTTTATATTTCAGAGAATCACAGAAAAGTAATTATTGGAAAAATATTTATTTTTTTCAATTAGATAATTTAAAAACAAAAAGTAAATTAAACAGTGGTTTTTAATTTAAAAAATGTTTCTTCCAAGTAAAGTGGTAATTGTTGATCCATATGTGAATCTTCTGTTTATATTCCTCCCTTACTTGCATGGATATGGTTTACACACTTCCTCTTGCTTCTCATGCTCTTGATTATCTGACCATTTCTATGCTGTGATTAGAATTTTTCCCCTTATCCTCAAAATCCACACAGGAATCAGTTTCATTAATCCAAATGACCACACATTCAAGTTATTCCCTACTTAGTAAAAGACACTCCACAAAACCGATTGATTTGGAAATCACAAAATGCTTTAATGGTATCAATTCCAAAAAGAAGCTTTCACTCTTACCAAAAATCCAATCTCTTTTTTCTTTTTTTTTTTTCTGAATCTGTCCGATATCCACCAGGGTTGATACTTTCTACCCCGTAGTACATGAGCTTCCCCATGAAAAGTCAGCATCAGCAACACAGCTGACTTGATTTACTCACAACTGAGCAGAAACATCGAGAAGCCGAAGCACCAGTTCATCTAAGTATGGTGTTCCATCAATTAAAGGTAACACTACTTTTACACTATTTACATTGTTCAGACATAGATTTTGTCTATGGGCAGCCATGGCCCAGTGGATAAAAAGCATTTGTGGAAGTAATCCAGTGACTTGACCCAAAGAGTTGTAAGTTCAATACCTGGCCACAGAACAAAACTTAGAAGGTTGAGTTACTAAGCTAATTAACTGATATTGAGGAAAATAGAAAAGGTGTGGAACTATCTAGCCCCCTGGACTAAATAAAAGGTTTGGTTTTAAGTTTCAACGTATATCACCTGAAGAAGGCCAGAGCATACAATAACTGAAACAGTGAATATGGCAATAAAGATGAGGACAGCAATCTGAGTAGAGTAAATAGTTATGATATTTCATCTCAGAAATATAGACAGAAATAACAACACATTTGTATTTTGATTTAAGAGAAAACTAGCATTCTCTTTTTCCTTCCATCTCTTCCATTTCTATAATATGTGGCTTAATCTTTAGCGACTGTATTTGATATTTGTATCATTGTTCGACTTTCCTTGCTCTTCATGCCTACTTGTTGAAGCATGAAATCTCTCACTTTAGGATTAGAACCCTAACACCTGGAACTCTTAAACTCAACAGTTTGCTGCTGGTGTTCGTTCTCCTCTCATCTTATATTCCAGGCATGTAGCCGTTGTGTCTAGTCTCATTATTTTTGTTTTATCCTTCACTATTTCTCTGACTTGGGCCAACACATGGTCAACATTTACAGACTATTTGTAAAGAGGTGCAGTAAAGTTGTTTCACATTTTCTAGTAATCCTGCCACAAATGCTTACCAAATTCCAGGGTCAGATATTCTGAAAAAAAAAAAAAAAAAAAAAAAGAAACTAAACACAGTGATTATATCCGTGTAATTGTGTCAATAACACATCCAAAGATTCACTTTGGCATTGCCTCTTCACTATGAATTGCTTGCAGGCTACAATTGTTGCATACAATGTTTCTCTTATCATGCAATGTCTTTCTTCTTTGACTCATTGGTATTCGGGAAATTCTCCATTAAATCAATGAAATAGAATAACTCTTTCAATTTGATTTCTATTGCATAGATCACAAATGAACTCAAACTTTTCCATCCATTCAACCAGGTTTGAATGTCTATTCAGGTATAAATTGTAAATAAAAGAAAATATCTTTCTCAGGTCAACAGATTGTAGCAAAGTTGATTAAAAAAGATATTCTTTTTAACAAATAAAAGTCATGACACTGAAGTCTAGTGCTGCTGAATTAGCAACATAAATACAATTCTGATAAAAAATCCAGCTACAATTCCTACAGAATGAAAAAAGTACAAACAAGACACAGTAAAGCTGATTTTCTTTGGTTATATGTTAATAGTGGCCATTTTGAAATATCTTATGATGATTGCCACTAGGTGGCACAGTCTTTCTTTCTTTCTTCATCTCTTAGCAGATGATGTGGTATCACCAGACTGGTAAATTTTAAAGGTCAGCAAATAATGACGCTCGTCAACTTGAAATAGAAACAACCCAAAATACACTTGCTTTTATATCTATGAACACACGTCACTAATTAATTCAAAGACACGAACATGCACAAACAGCCTGAGATTTATCTCATATAAAGTCAGGTGTGCATTTGAATAAGCAGAAGGTTTTTTTTTCTCTCTATTAAAGGATAGCATGACCATAAGGACTTGTTTCTCTTACTTACCAATGCTTTCTTTCTCCTCTTTGTCTGTTGTTTCATCTTGGCCTGGTTCAGATTTAATTTCCTGCTTTGATTTCCTTTCTTCTTCCTTTGGATCAAATTTCAGAAGGTCATTTCCTGGTTTTATGTCTTCACTTTCAGATTTAATGGAGCTCTCCAGAGAGGAGGTGAAAAAATAGGGCTGCTTCATTCCACCTTGTTTCTTCCATTCATAAAATCTAACAAAATAAAACAGTGATGAGTTTGTTGTACATGTTTGTGTGCATGTGATTACACACACACACACAAAATATGTTTGAACTTACCAAAACAAACGTTGGGTCAAAAATTGCAAAATTCATAAGTATTTCAATCAATTTCGCCTTATCACATATAACAGAAAATAAATAAAACTAAGCATAAAAATAACAAAGACAGTCGGCAATAATAAAAACTGAAACCTTTCCAATGTATACCAAAGTTCAAATGCAGCTAAGATTATCGTTTTATCTCCTTTCTTGCAAGAATTTGCTGCGTTGTTTATGTATGTAAAGGATGTGTGTTGTGGTGCAGTGGATATCGGCACAGAATGAGAAATCGGGGAGCCGAGTTCAAATTCCAGTTGAATTCTTGTATCCATTTATGCACAAATACCCTTGGGAAAGGTATTAATCCATGTCTTCCCTCCAGTTATGGGTTAAATAATAGAACAAATTGGCTTCTACAGCTTTGGCTGGCAACCAGTCCACCACAGAAAGCAATGGCAACCTACTGCAGGATAATCTTCTACTCAGTCATTCATGTCTCTTTCTAAACATGATCGCCCAAACGTGTATCATGTATGGCACTTAACTGACTATATAAACTAATGTTTGGATTTTGTTTAATAATCGATAAGTTGTCTAATAATTAAGTTTTTTAATAAATTTTACCTCTGATATCAGTCAGTTAAGTGCCATACATGATACATGCTTTGGGCGATCATGTTTCGAAAGAGACACGACTGACTGGGCAGAAGATTTTCCCGCAGTAGGTTGCCATTGCTTTCTGCGGTAGACTGGTTGCCAGCCAAGGCTATAGAACCCAACCTGTCCTATTATTTAACCCATAATTGGTGGGAAGAGATCGATTAATACTTATCCCAAGGGTATTTGTGCATAAGTGAATGAAATAAATTCAAGTGGAATTTGAACTCGCCCCCCGCCCCGATTTGTCGTTCCGAGCCAATATCCACTGCACCACAACGCACATCTATGATATCACAACTTATATAAACAGCAAACACTTGTGTGTTTACATAAATGACATTGGTTGTTGTAAATGTTATATTTCAATGGATACACGTGTTTGAATAGATAACTTTCTTTTAACAGTGTGAAATACACTTACTTACTTACACATTCAAGAACCTTGATAAATAAAATATGTCTTCTGGAAGATTTTGAACCTTACCTTTTTGTAGAGTACATTTACTTTATTAAGATTCAAATGCACAAAAAAATTAAATGTAATTCACATTGTTTAAAAAAACAGGGTATATACTGAAACTTGTGTATCCACTAAAATGGAGCATAAAAAGTAGATCAGTCAGTTAAGTGCCATACATGATACATGCTTGGGCGATCATGTCTCAAAAGAGACATGACTGACTGGGTAGAAGGTTATCCCGCAGTAGGTTGCCATTACTTTCTGCAGTAGACTGGTTGCTAGCCAAGGCTATAGAACCCAATCTGTCCTATTATTTAACCCATAACTGAAGAGAAGAGACAGATTAATACCTTTCCCAAAGGTATTTGTGCATAAGTGAATGCAACTGGAATTTGAACACGGCTCCTGATATGTCGTTCCGAGCCGATGTCCGCTGCACCACAACGCACATTCAAAAAGTAGGTACTGCCACAGAAAAGATATCTAAGGTTTAAAATGAATTTTTAAAAATGAAAAAATCTTTTTTGAAGATTTTATTTTAATTTTATTTCAGGCTAATAAATTCAATTTAATATTTTCAATGAGCAAAATACTTTGCTGAAACTTTACATGAGGAATATCAGCTAATTTAAAGTATAATTAATCTGATTCATAACAAATATTAATTTAAATTAACTGGAATTTTTTTTTAATAAAATAGCTGATTAGTGTCATTTCTAGTTGTCTTTCATCTTGATTCTCTTTATTAAAAAAAATCTTCCGAAAATAAAATGTACTTTTCTGAAATTTTATTCGAGGAATATTAGCTGATTTAAAGTGTAAGTAATCTGATTTAAAACAACTATTATTCCCTTTAAAATATTACAGAATGTCAAAAGAAATCTATACATAAAAGTCTCAAATCTAACAGATTAACAAGGTAGGAGATTATGTTAAAAAGTATTTATGAAAAAAATTTTTTTTTCATTATTAGGTTGCAGATTTAATGATGTATCAATTTTGGATTCCAATTTCAAGATTGTGAAATTTCTCATTGACCAAGTTTTCTATCTTACAAATTTATTAAAGAAAAGAATTGTTCTGAATGAGAAACTGAACAATGGAGGCTGGAATTTTAAATGAATTGTTTGATAGGGATTTTTTAACAAAATGTTTCATGGGATTTTAAATTAAATATTTAATGGTTAATCTAATTTTGATTATCATATATAGGACAACGAAGACACAAATGATTTTATATCACTTGATGAATTATTTCAGAAATAATAAAATAAAATGATATCCTGTGATCATAAATGTTTTTTGTGGGGAGAGGGTGTATTTTTTTTCTTTATACAAATGGACAAGAGTTCTCTTGTAAAATGATTTAAGAAAAGTATCAATAAAATAAGATAAAATTCAGCATTATTCTCTTCTGAAGTCAAACCTTTCAATGTTGATCTATACAGATGTATGGTGTGTATTCTTGATTATTGACTCTCAAATCAATATCTTCTATGAATATTGTGTTGAGCTGAAAATAATTTTCAAGCTTTATAGCATTTATTTCAAAGTTCAATAAATTCACCAAGGATGATATTTTACAGATGGATGGAACCGTTTTTTTTCAGTCTTTTTTTTTTCTTCACTGTAGACAAATACAATTGAAGAAAAACTATGCAGACACCATTTAGTTTCAATATTGATTTCTTTAATGGCAAAAAGTGGTTTGACCGAATAAAATTATTTTACATTCAATCCCAATGAATGAATAAAACAAATCTATAAGAATGTTAAAAATAAAAATAAATTTTATTTTCAGAAAAAACAAAACTTCTTTATTGTTTAGTTTTCTTATAAAAAAGTAAGTCAATGTGTTATTAAAAGAGAAAAAAATATAATCATTGATACAAATGGGTTTCAAGAGTTTCAAGCTTATAAAAATGTTTTTTAAATATTGCCTGTACCAAAAGTATTTTTGTCTTTTTAATAAACTCTTTATTTTATTTAAGCTTAATATAGTAATGATAATATTAGCTGTTTCCCCACAAGGAAACATTTAGCATTTATTAACCCAGCAGACAATACTGCTTTCGGATTAAATTTATAAGCTCTTTCTCTTAAAACAATTGTTGATTTCAATCTGTTCGGAATGACTAAAACACTTGCCCCTGCCCATTTTATAGGCCGAAGCACACAAATGCATTCCTAGCCAATAAAATAGGCCAGTTCTCAGTTTCATCTGACTCAGTCCCGGTCTGTCTTGTCTTAAAGTCAGAACGCTATGTTCATTTGGGTGAATTTGCTTTTGTGTGTCAACTCCAATTCTTGGTTTGTGAATTTTTGCCTTATTACTTCCAATATGCCTTACATAAATTGTTTGCTTGCTTTATATTATTTTTTCTTTTTCTTGTTATTGCAAACTTTGTCAATTCCCTTTGTTAAACAGTTCTGTTACTTACTTTGTATTTGACCATGGCCAAACAATCTTTCAGGAAAATAGTCCAGTAGCTGTTATTGCTCTTTCCAGTATTGAAGAGGGTTTCCTTCCTAACCTTTTATTTGAATTAGTTTGGAATGTCAACATCTTGATTATGTCGTTATTTTCTCTTTCAGTTGAGATTTATAAAATCTTTCTCTTAAAAACAATTTTTCAGGAAAATAGGTTTCTCAAGTCCAGTAGCTGTTATTGCTCTTTCCAGTATTGATGGGAGTTTCCTTCCTAACTTTTATAGAATAAGGTTTTATAAATTATATATTATGATGATTTTGCATTTGGATCCTCCTTTTTCTTGCAATTTAAAGCATCATAATTGACAACTGATGATTGTCCACTTCTTGACCTAATTTTAACAGACAAGTTAAAATGCTTAATTTTAGACACTATGGCCAGTTCTTGTTTCATTTGCTTCCAATTCCAAAGTTCTATGTGCAGCTTCATTGGCCTTGAAAACTAATTTAAAATAATGTATGCAAAATGTCAATCTCAATACTTATATATGCCATTATATGGTGTAATGTCATGGTTCCCAACCCCGGGGTAAATTACCCCAGTGGGGTTATGAGCCCATATTTTAGGGGTAATGGATGTTTGGTTTGGGAAGAGGTAATCAGCTTATAATTTCACACTGTGCCAAATTATTAATGAGACAGCATTTCAAGGAAGTAAGTACTTTCCAAACAATGAATGGGTAAGAAATCCATATCTTGTGAGTGAAGATATCATTCCTGATGAGGACTATCCAGCAAAAGAATTTCTCACACTCAGGATGCACAATGCATGGAAGCTTTTGTTTGATCGAGACACCTTTTGGATCTCTCGTCTGCAGGATATGCCAACACTAGCCTCTAGAGCAGTACAAAATTCTCATAGGATTTTCAAACACTTATCTATGTAAACAAGCTGTTTCTACTGTCCTTGGAATGAAGACCAAAAAACGTAGCAGACTCAACGTGGTAAACGACGCACGAAAAGCCCTTTCAGTCACAAAGCTAAGAATAAATAAACTGGCACAGGCAATACAAGCTCAACACTCACATTAAGAATAACGGCTAGGTTACGGCTACTATACCTCTGATTATTATAGATTGGTACTATTGTATTGAATAATTTTCATTAATTTTGTCTGCTTTTGATGTATGAAAATATAATTACTTCTTTTCCTATATTACTGGGTATTTGTTTATTGGGGTAATGGATAATAGTGAAATTTTTTTTGGGGGGGGGGGGTAATCACAGCAAAAAAGTTAGGAACCTCTGGTGTAATGGATAACAGAGAGCCAATTTTGAATTCCAGTCAGTTTCGTTACATTCACTTATACTTTTTCCGGGAGTATTTGAGCATAAATACATCTCTTCTCCCAGCTATGGGTTATGCAGTAAAACTAGTATCTGGAAAAAACATTATTTTCAAGAAATGTTTAATATAATATTCACTCACAAAACAATTATTCTTGCAATCAAAAATCTCTTTTGGGTTTAAACAACCCACAAAGGGTTGATAAACTGTAAAAAAAAAAAATCAATCAACTAAGAACATTGTAGATTCTTTCTTTTGATTACAATGTTCTTTTCATCATTCACTGCAATGGCTAAAGTGGTTCCATCTATGTGTTCCAGTCTATGTATCCATAGTTAAGAAGATAGTCAACCATTTGGATATTTTTTTTTTTTTTATAATCATATCGCCCCAAGCAAGGCATTTTACTGCTACTGCTTTGAAGGGGGTTACATAGGAGGAAAGTTATGAGAAAGAGTGACAGGTTATAGGGAGTGTCAGGAAGTGGGTAAGAGAAGGATTAGAATACCGATAAGAGTGGAGTGGATGGAGAAAGGAGCATGAGAGAGAGGTTGTAGGTTAGTGAGATAGGACATGACTATTGACTTTACATTTAAATTCTTGGAGATTGTAGCTGTCGAGAAAGCAAGTAAATGGAAGGGAATTCCACAGGTGGGAAGTGTGAGAAAAGAAGCTGCTGGAGTAGAATTTGCATTTACAATTTATTGGTTTCACAGTAAAAGGGTGGGACTTAGTTGCTAATCTTGTGGCTCAAGTAAAATTCATGTATAAGGGGTACCAGTAAGCTAAGTTCATCAGAGCAGAAGCCGTAAAAGTATTTGTAGAAGAGACACAGGGAAGCCATATTGCGCCAGTGAGAAAGTGACTGTATCCGAGCTGCCAAGGATATGAATTATCAATGAATTTGAGAACTTTTCTAGTTACTAAACACTCTAAACAACAGTTCACTAATGCAGCCTGTACATATCTTGAAATAGCTGAGGTTTGTTTTTTTTATATTAGCCAAATTACTAAGTCAAAAGTGAATGCCTTTTGTATCTGTGGCAAACAAGTGTCAGTACTGTGTTATTTTGTTATACCCCCCTACCCAGTTCTTGGGAAAGCAATCGATTAGCTGTTTCCTCCAGTTTCAACACTTCCTTGCCGTATATAACAACTGCTTTGAGAAAATATCAACTTCTACATCATAAAATGATAACAAAAAAGTTAAATGAATGGAAATTGAAAATACATTTTTTCTGTTAATTTATAAAAAGTAGTGAAGAATCGAAACAAAAACATGATAAATGAATCCAAAATAAATTTCTCTGTTTATATCAATAAATGTTATTGCCACGTGACTGAGACTTCTGAAAAATGTAACAAAACCTATGAGAATTGTTTTGGAAAGGTTTAAATCTCTTATGTGCTGTGTCTCTTTTGAATGTTAACGATCATAATGATGGCTCTCCACAATTTCCTGTCCTTTGTAGCTCTTAACTTGTCTTTTTGCCATCTCTCCCAGACTGTTCCGTTATCCATTTTACTCAAGCTCACCAGGTGGGTTGTGCATTGCTTTTCTTTGGTTCTCTTACATTCAATCTATCCTGTGAGTATCAAATTTTCCAAGCTCTCTTTCACCAAATTTTTTAAAGTTAAATATTTTCACTATTATTTCTAACTATTTTTTCATGTTATTGCTTGTTAACATGTCAAATCTATAAATTCTTCATCTTGTAAAACATGTCAGTATAAATTTGGTAATAAATAAATAGATTCAAGCAAGACTAGAACCTGCATTACCTTGGATGACCATCTTTCATACATATCTCCACAACTATTTTGAATAAAGAAGATTTAATGTGCAGTAGGGTATAATGATATGTGTATATTTTAATGACACAAGATAAGGAATTTATTTACAAATTTATACACTCGTAATTGTCAATAGCTTATTTCAAGTCAAGAAATTACATTAAAAGTTTGTAGATTCAATGAACAGCCAAAGAAGAAAATGTTCATCAGAAATTCATTTTTCACACAAAAGTATTACAGTTGAATTCAATATAAACAAAGGTTTCCAAGATGATTAAAACAAATAGAGAGAGTTCTTTTTTCACATTAGTATTACACTATTATCATTATTTGGACTTTGTCCTCATCTTTGTTGCCATTTGTACAACGATTCAGCTGTTGTATACACCGGCCTTCTTCAGGTGCTAGGAATTTCAAACCGAACCCTTTATTACAATCGCTGGAGCATATCATTCTCATTCCTTGTGCAAAGCTTCTTTTGGTAGTCATGAGTTATCTCCCTCTAACTAGACTTTCTAAGTTACTTGTTCACCACTGCTGTAGCCTGGTATTGAACTCACAACTCTTTCGGTCAAGAACTAACCACTGGGTCATATGTCCTTAAATGTTGTACAAATGGCAACAAAGATGAGGACAATAGTCTGAATAATGTAAATAGTGTAAATACTACCTCATCTCAGAAATATAGAGAAATACAAAATTATTACAGTTGAATTCAATATAAAAGATGTATTTTTAGTTACTTAACTTTAACCATAGAATAATGTCCTTCAAATCCTCAGTTGCCATTAGAAGCTGATAATGTATCAGCATGTAATTTGACACTGGCGATATTTAGAAGTGTAGTCTCTGCTTCTATTTTAGACTCCTACAGTGGATATCTGCTTGGAACGAGAAATTTATGGGGAGCCGAGCTGGAATTCTAGTTGAATTCATTGCATTCACTTACGTGTAAATACCCTTGGGAAAGGTATTAATCCGTCTCTTTTCTCCAGTTATGGGTTAAATAATAGGACAGATTGGGTTCTATAGCCCTGGCTGGCAACCAGTCTACCACAAAAAGCAATGGTAACCTACTGCGGGATAATCTTCTGCCCAGTCAGTCATGTCTCTTTCAAGACATGATCGCCCAAGCATGTTTCACATATGGCACTTAACTGACTGACTGTTACTGACCAACAGTACTTAATAGACCAGTCAGGTTAGTTGGATCAAACACAAACTCCTTTTTGGGCGGGAAGAAACATGACATGGGTCATTGAAAGTTCAATTTTTTGTAAATCACTCTTTTTCATTGGTTAGAAAATTAATTCCCACTTGCTCGAGAAATTTTTTCTTGATCTTTTCTGGCATGGAGGTAATCTTTTTTTTATGGATCAAAATAGACTTTCACACTTTGCTAGTTTTCAAACCATGAAGAAAAGAAAGTTATTTTTATTTCGAATTCACCACAATTCTGCCACCTCTGCATTTCCACCTCTTTATATCAGTTTTGTTTTGATACTATATAATATTAGCAGTTTTACTTTTTCAATTTAAAAAAAACTTTTTAGTTACTGCTTGTTTTGATGGTGAAAGAGTTTAATAACACAAGAGTTTTATGATAAAATGCAACAGAAGATAGAGAAAGAATAAGATAAGAATAATACTTAAGTTGTTAACTACTAAGCTTAGTTTGGTACAAGGCTACAACTATGGTGCACCCAGTAAACATTGAACTCACTACTCAGTAGTAATGGTCAACAAGACTAGCTTCCTAACCACATCAGTTAGGCACCCAAATGTCATTTCTATCATTTAGCATTTTGCTTTGTTAACCCAGATAAGAAATTTAAAATAAAATCCTTCCATGATTTTTTTGATTTTTACCTCCCAGAAGAGTGAATCCTTACAGCTTCTTGGGCTAATAATTCCTGTTGACATGAAATGGAACGATTGTATTGAATCAGTTGCTATGTCTGCTACCAGGAAAGTTGGTTCACTGTGTCATGCTAAAGAATTCTTGCCAGAATCTCTCTTACATATTTATTTAAGTCTATCATTCATACTTGCTTTGAATTTTTTTTGTTGCCTCATATGGTCTTGTGCACCTGATATATATTTAGAGATTGTTGATAAAAATCCAAAGAAGAATCAGCAATATTATTGGTCCTGACCTGGCATCTCAGACTCAGTCCCTTTCCCACCACCATAATTTAAATTCCCTGTGCCTTTTCTATAAATACTTTCATGATAATTGTTCTGGTGAGCTTTCCCCTATGGTACCTAAACTTTATGAATTTAAGCGCAGTGCTAGATTGGCAGCAAGGTCTCATCATTTTACTACTGAAATGGCTCCATGTAGATTGGCAGCAAGGTCTCATCATTTTACTACTGAAATGGCTCCATGTAATCATTCATACTTGCTTTGAATTTTTTTTGTTGCCTCATATGGTCTTGTGCTCCTGATATATATTTAGAGATTGTTGATAAAAATCCAAAGAAGAATCAGCAATATTATTGGTCCTGACCTGGCATCTCAGACTCAGTCCCTTTCCCACCACCATAATTTAAATTCCCTGTGCCTTTTCTATAAATACTTTCATGATAATTGTTCTGGTGAGCTTTCCCCTATGGTACCTAAACTTTATGAATTTAAGCGCAGTGCTAGATTGGCAGCAAGGTCTCATCATTTTACTACTGAAATGGCTCCATGTAATCGTAAGTGCTATACTAATTCTCTCTTCTATTGCACTTCTTGCCTGTAGAACTCTCTTCCAGCTTTTTGCTTTCCAGTCAATTCTCACCGTCTAAAATTTAAATGAAATATTAATTGTTATCTTCTGTCTTCTTAATCTGTTTTTAGATTGTCCTCTCTCTTTAATAAATTTTTCTTTTTCTCATATTCTCACACTCAATAATCCCTTGCATCTTAGTAGTTTTATTGTTTTGCTTGGGGTGAAATGATTAAATTTTATTTCCCTGATGTAATTTCAAGTTTAAATAATTCTAAATAGTTTCATTTCATTCAAGTATTACAAAATGTAGTCAAAATCGCAACTACAATTCTTATCCCAATTTATGACATAATAAAAATATATACACATCTGAGATCATTTTTAAAAGAATTTTACATATAGATTTATCATAATTATGTCAACTTTGTTTTTTTTAAATTATTAACTATATTTAAAAAGTTGTTCAATATATTCCATTGTTTAATAAAATAAAAGTAATGCTTATAAGTTTAAAATTATTTTAAACAACAAGAACCCTATAAATTTTAAGTGAATAAAATAAATGAATTAAAACTTACCCTTCAGCTAAGACAACGCAACGACGTCCTTTTTCCAGAGGAGTTTTGAAAGTCCTTTTTTCTAACATCGTTTCAGACTTGCAATTGTTTGTGCCATAGGGCATTTTCTTTGGATCTCCCTTATGCCATGACGGTACCAGGCCCCAGTACATTGGCTGAATAACTCGTTCAGTGAGGGGCTCAAGTTCTGATGCAAAGTGTTTGCTTGATAACATCACAGGTCTGAAAGTAAAGATATCATTGACCATTAGAAAATATCATCTTGCCATAATATTCTAATATATCCAAATGCAGTTCACTGCAAAAAATGTGGTGGAATTGTAATAAATTATCCTTCACCCCCTTTTCCCTATGTGGACTTACTAATACAGAGAACTATATATAGTGAGTACTGCATTCACCAGTGTCTTGCTTCGGAGATTAGTAATGTCTAACTAATCTCTGTCTATCCACTTATTGTACTCTCTATTGCAATAACTCTTTTTTCTTTCCATCTATTATTATTATTGATCTATTTAATAAAATTTATCTTATATATCTTCAACATAGATGAATAAACTTTAACATTTTCTCCTAGCTATGGGTAAAATGGTGTACTGTGTTCTGTATGAGCCTGTTTCCAGGGAATAACTGTGATTTAAAATAAAAATACGTTTCCAGCCTTAAATGACCCTTTAGATGTTGATAGGCCGTTAAACAGGAACAAACAAACTAATACAGAGAACTATATAGAGTGAGCACCACATTCACCAGTGTCTTGCTTTGAAGATTAGTATTGTCTTACTAATCTCCGTCTATCAACTTATTGTACTCTTCTTTCCATCTACTATTGTGTTGGTTGTTCTTTCCCCTCGAGTAACAATCTTATATATTGTAACTCTTTCTCAAGGATACAAAAGAAATAAAGATGTGCAATAAAGGAAACAATATGACATACAGTCTTAATTAGAGGAGAAAGTAATTTAAGGTAACAATGTGTAGAATAGGTATCCCTACTCCCCCACTGGAGCAAGATGTGACACAAGGTTTTTTTTAAGGTGGAGAACCTGACCACGTACAGACAGGTGAAGGAACAAAAATTCCCCAGTCTCCTCAACTGCTGGTTGTGCTGGCCCTGGTGACAAGCACTTGGTCTACCTCTCTGCAGCAATGGGGTGGCATGGCAGCGGGACACTGTACCCAGAGACCAGGCATCTACTCAGTGTAATTTTTCTCAGAAGCAACCCTGCCCTTACGGACAGAGCTACAACTGAGCTGCACTCTGCCTTCGAGGACAGAGATACAACTGAGAGATGAAAAATGTATAGATTATACTCTAATTTTTCATCTATGGTAAATTTATGCTCAAGATCATCCATCATCTCAGTTTTCTTAACGAAATTACTACTGTTACAATGTGAGATATTTAGATACAAAAGCAAGAAAAACAAGTGGTAGGTTGTGTGAGCATGTGGACACATTGAACACCAGAAATTTAAAATTTATGCCTTAAGTTAAAGAGTCATTACAATTTTAGTATTTTTCTCAATGTACAATTAATTATAAACAAGATTTATTGTATTTATTTCCTTCCTTCTAAATATATCAGATTATTTCAAAGGAATAAAATGTGTATAATAGGATTTTTCCATTTTGTCATTCAATTAACCACCATTAGTTTGATATATAAAGTTTATATATCATATTCACTCCTGGGCTGATGCAAGGGTCTCTTATTCTTCCGTGAATCTATGATGACCCCATCCCACCCTGATACATCTCAATTTACATACAGTTTTACTCATATAAAAATTTTGTTATAATGTAATTATGTCCAATAATGGATCATATGCAAAATAGATGAACAATTCAACTAGAACAATTGAAAAGAGCTACACTGTATTTAAATAAAAATTAAAGACCTGTCATAAAAAATCATTCAGTATTAAATAGATCAACAATGTTTTGAGCAATTTTTAACATTAACTTGAGATATATGAAAAGATATTTGATCCTTTAATAATCAGTTGTTCTTAGTTTAACTTGTAACTGAAAAAAATGTTGGTAAGATAATGAGGTCACAAGCCTGGGGCCCAAAATTAGCATACCCACTTTGCTGGTTGGAGGTAAGCATTGGCCCTGTATTCACCGATGTCTTGAGTAAAACATTTTCCATCATCCTCTTAATTTTTAGTTCAGTCATTTAAATTTATGTTTTAGAAATATTTCGATTGTTTTTTGGGGACTCTTATTTGGCACAGTAACAGTTGCAGCAAAAAATATGGAAGCATTTCTAAGAGAAATTTAAATGATTAAGCAAAAAAAGTTTTGGGGAACAGGAATTATTTCATAATAAAGCAAGAAATGGTAAAATAAAATTTTAAACTGTAACTAGTTTAATCATTATGTAATGAGTTAGTCTGGTTAACCATTCCTAGTGAATTTGGTCCTTACTGAGTTCCCTATATTTTGGAATAGTCTGATACAAAATGATAAAAATCCCATCACTAATTCAATATTTCTGCATTCTCCGAGATGCCTTAACTAAAGTTACTTTTTATGAAGGATTCAGGTACAAAGAAAATTTCAATTAACCACATTTAGATAAAAATAAACTAATCAAAATTTTAAAGTGTGTACAAAGAGTTCTTTTGCAAGTGGCTGCTGAAAAATTCTCAGCCCAATATAATTCCCCACAAAATATAATCAAATGAACTTTTAAAATTTTTAAAATCCTCATAAAATAAAATTAGCAAAAAGATCAGCATTTAGAAAACCTGATTGCTAATCCATAATCTGTACAAAAAATATAAAATAGTAAAAACAGCCAAATGGTTAGGTTACCACAAAATGAGATTGTTTTGTCTAAGTTTGTTGACAACTGAAGGCCTTAAAAAAGGGTCCTAACCAGATTTCCCTAACCTAATTTACCTGAAACATGTCTCATTACTAATCAAGATCCTCTTGTGTCTGGCAAGCAAGACATCAAGGTGATACTGCATATTGCAAATCTAAATCCCCAAAGAGGATTATACCCAGAAATGATTAACTGCTCACAATATGTGTATTTTTTTTAGAAAATAAACAAGTACACATTTAGCAAATTATGTCATTATTTGATGACTGTCTGAAAGATAAAATTATTTCAAAAGTAAAAGTAAACAATAAAACAAAGCAGGGTATTAAAAAGATGACAAAGAATTGGAAATGCAGGGGTGGCAGAATAATGACAAATTTGTGTCCCATTGAAACATCAAAGCTTCTTGGAACTAGTTTTATCAATCTGAACAGGAGTAGAGGTTTATCCCTTGCTTCTTGTTCAGAATTGAGTTTCTGATTCCTTCAAAAGTTCTCTCATTATCCCAGTCGTCCCCTTTTATCTTAGTGGCATTATCATCATGCTTGGGGTGAATTGATTAAAAATTACAGTATATCATGAAAGATAGTTTGAAAGAAACCATTTAAAAATAATACCATTTTTGATACAAAGCATTTTGCAACTGAGAAAAAAGAGGCTGCTGTAAAAATGTTTCTCTAAAGAGACACATAAGTTGAAACAGAAAAATAAAAGCATTCTATTTAAAAAAAAAAAAGAAGAAAAAAAAGAAACTAAAAACTCTTCTTGAAATGTGTAAATGACTTGTAAATTCTGACATTTAATTTGGAACTATGGCCCTATTTGATAGAATGAATAAAAATAACTATTTTTAAAGCCTTAAAATGTAAACAATACATACAATTTGAAACTATGGCCCTATTTGATAAAATATAATTAACAAAAATAACTTTTTTTAAAGCCTCAAGATGTAAACAATGTATACAAAAAAATATCAACAAAAAGTTTGAAATTTCTTTTGGTGATCTTTTTTAGACAGGAGTTTTACAAACAGGAAAGAGGGACAGCTGTTTGTTTTGTTATTTTTATTCAGGCTGTGTAAAACAAAATTGGCACGGATGGCACAGAACTTACATTTGGCAACAGCTGTTTAGTGCAATTGATTTGTAAGACATCAGAACACACACACACACACAAGTCACTGCTCAAAAAAAGAAAAAAAAAAAAAACGTTTTCACACATAACAAAATCTCAAAAAAAATAAAAAGCGGCCATTGCAGAACTATTTTATTTTATGTAGAAATTGCAATAAAGTAATTTTGAGATTCTTATCTGTCAGGAAGAGCAAGTGAAGATTTAACAAGAAGTTGGTGCTAATGTAAAAGCAAGTTGTTCCACTGGCAAATGTCGAATTAGAATGAGGCAGAGATAATTTTTCAACAAAGTGCTGAAAATGTCTGAAAGTAGGTCATAGCACCTGAATTCACTTTGGAGATATCCAACCTCATAATGGAAATGGACAATGTCCACTGGTTTTATCTTTAGTTATTGTTTGAAGCACCTCTGGTTTCAATGTTTTCAGGTAGGGCTGCCTTTTTTCTTTCTTTATTTTTATCTATTCTCGAAATGTGAATCACCTGAAAACTCTTCATATGCCTAAGGTTTTCACAGATATATTTCTTTTTAGATTCTTCTGTGTGATGGATTCATTCAGAAAGAGCAAATGGATCAACCAAAATTAAAAACATTTTTTATATTATTTCAAATGTTATTTTTAGTGAATATCAATCTTTAAAATAGACGCACCAATTTTTTTTTACAGTGTATATTACATCTACAGGCCTGTGCACTCAAGCAAACATAATAATTAAATATGCTCCTCAGAACGTCTATTTCCAACACGTCCTCTAAGAATAATGTTTGATGAAATAAAAACGTTTAATTAAAATTAAATCCATTAATTCTTTAGAAATATTTTTTTCTGAAAAAATATGTCTAACTCAAATAGACACAAAATGAAAAATAAACATCTTTCTATCAGTTAAATAAATTTAAAATGGTAATTTCTAAAATATGAAACTATTCTTGCTTTATTAAGACTGAAAAAGTGTAGGGAACACACAAATGGATTGCTTTTTTTTAATTCGGATTTTGTTGGAGAGAAACCAAATCTGGTATAAGGATACAGATGAAGAAAAAAATTAAAACTTTTTTTCTGAACCAAACTTTCTTTTGAATGCCAAACAAGCACTGAAAACCTTTTTGTTAATTTTTTTTTCTTTTCTATAATCATTTTTCATCCTAAGCAAGGCAGAACTGCCACTGGTGGTTACGGTGAAAGAAAAAGCAAGGTACAGAGGAAGTTGAAGAAAGGATAAGAGAAGGATGAGAATCAAGGAGATAGAAGATGGCAATTGATGCTGCATCTAAACTTTTAACCCTGTTCATTTTATTTTTTTTTCTCAACTCTTTAATACTTGTTAGAAAACAAACTTAAGCGATCTCTTTCCTTCCTTCAAACTAGTGTTACTTCAACACTTATCATTAATGATGATCTAAACCATAAGTTGTGTAAATTATGACAATTTCTATAATTATTCATGACAACCCATGACCTTAAAAATATCAAGTCTTTGCTTAAAAATGAACAAACAAAGTAATGCATTAGAGACTCGGGAGTTGCTTTGCTATTGCTAGCCAAGTAGTTAGGCAAATAATTACTACTGTGTAATAAGGTTAGTCTACACTTAATGCTCAACATTAGTGTCCTTGTACCAGAGTAAGACAAGAAAAAAATCAAGATTATGAATATTTCATCAAAGTTCTTTGCTGGAATTCATATGAAATAATTTCTCATAAAATTTTCAACTTTTTGCTCAATTTTAATGTCTACAAAAAGATGTAAAATATTTATGTATATAAAATGCAACACAACTATTCTTCGCTCCACACTAATGCCCTTGGGAAAAAGCATGAATATATCTCTTCCTATAACTTCTGCCTTTAAGCCTTGGTTGGCAACCAGTATTAGAAAAAAACAATCCTGAATTAAAATCCATGAAGAAAACAATAAAAAAAAAAAAACTCCACTATATTTTCCAAGAATAGTCATGGCATTATTCTATTTACCAAAAAATATAAAAATAAAGGAAGTTATACAAAGCGATGATCGTTTTTGTCTCTGAAGGGACATGCCACTTAACAAGAAAGAGAACACTTTTCAGAGAGCACACAAATACTATACACTGCTATATGAGAGACAAGCCAGGAATATTCAACATGAAGCAAGTTGAATTTGAACCTTGACTTAATCCAGGGTTTACTAGTATAATCCAGTAAGATCAAGCCAGAATTATAAGACCCGCCCCAATGGATAAATATATTTTGCACTTACAAGTCTTGTTACTACCTATACAAAGACCACTCAAAAAATTAGTTGAGACCATAATTTGAAATGACATTTTAACTGACGTATTGTTGTCAGCATGGGTGAAGAGTTCTTATCGAAAGATTTTGATAAGAAAAACTGGATAAAATCCTGTTGTTTCTGATAGCGTGCATCTAACAAAGGAATTAGATATTCAACATTTGGGAAATATAAAAAAATAGTTAAATAATTCAATTAAAAAAAAATTGATGCATCAAACTGAAGAAGGGGCCCAAAAATGTATTGCCTTCGTTTGAATTCTCAATAAAAGACAGATGCATGCTTCGAAAAGGCAGTCAGCTAAGAAAAGACTTAGAGAGACAGTGAGCCAAAAAGCCTGCATCATGTTGCATTGTTATGCACCTGGCAATGTTAATACTGACTTGAGGGCAGTTCATCTGAGTCTCAGCAAGATTCTACAGACTGAGTACTTTTGGCAATATAACTTATTTCATCTAAATTAGAGAGAAGCAAAAAATTTCTTAAAAGAAACCAAGGTACAATTCTCAGCAAGATGCCTTAACAGAACAAAAGAAAAAGAATGAAAGAAAGAGTGTGAAAAAGTAAAAAAAAGCTAAGCAAATTCACTAAGAGAAGAAAGATTTCCTCAGGTCTTATTAATTTCAAGACAAGTAATAAAGAAAGAAAAAGTGAATACTTCAATGAGAAAAAAACGGATAGACACAGTTTGGTTTAGACAAACAAAAGAACAAAGGAGAAAAGAAAGGAACTGGTTAGCTTAAGTGCTTATATAGACTGAAGAGATTCCCTCCTTTCAATATTTAGTTAAGAACAAAAAGAAGAAAAAAGAATAGATATTAAGAAAATGGAATATCTCAATTGGGTTCACTTGACATTTAAATATGTTATGACATGATATATTTATCCATACTTTGACCATCACTTGACCAGATTCACTAGAAGATGGTCACGGGAAGAATAAAGTGACGTGACTTTTTGTTATCTTGCATTGAATAGATACTGTTTTGAAGTTTTAAAAAGTTATCATCTAAAAAACAAATTAAATCCTCTATGGCTCATTGTTCTTCGATCAATACAAATTATATTTGTTCTATTCCAACATTGGACAATATAAATACAAAGTGGGACTGTTGTCATCAATATAAAATAATGACCAGTAAAAAAACAGTAATCAATTATCATCAAAAGTTGATCATCAAGAAAATAATAATAATAACAGTAACAACAATAATAATGATGATGATAATCCTATCATAATCATCAAGCAATACTACATTAAGAAAGCTTTACTGACAGATCCTCAAAGTAGCAAGTGTCTCCAATTATTAGATTGTCACAATGTCAATATCATTTAAAAGCAAAGTTTCATCACCTGTTATAGTATGATCAGTACTTAGCAGAATGCACAGATAATACACTGATCCAAGGTTGAGGTGCAGCACTTTGATCCTTATCAGACTCAACAGATCCCAGAATTATTGAGTTATACATAAATGTTTCTATCATTGTTTACAGGCAAAGGAAAATTTCAAAATAAATTATTAGCTAATGTGTAATTCATGTAAATGATATAAGCAAGAATGTGAATGTTTGAGGCATACAAATTACAATATGTGCTTAACTGATGACCAGAATTAAGGTTTAGATGAATTTCAATGGCAGAAAAACACTTGTGTCTACATCTTGAAAGCCTTTTTAATAAATTATTTTTTCCATACATTTTTAAAGGTTTGCAAGTCTTCATACCAAACATTTTCCATTTTAATTAACTTTAGTATGAGTGTACATTTCAACTAATGACCATAGCAGATTAAAAATAAATGTTTGTTGAAAATCACTTACGTGTGATGACCAGGAGAAATGTTGTAAGAAGGTCTGTACTGATTTCCAGTCTTACTGTCTTTCCAAATAGGCCGCTGTCTTTTCCCATCCCTGCCTTTGTAGGTACAGGAATCACAGATTGTATCAGGGTCCAAAGCACTGGAAAAAGAAAAAAAAAAACTATATATAAGTGTCTGCGTGAAGCTAACTAAATAGGTAGAGCCACTGAATTTCAAGAGAAGAGCATTGCCCAAAATGTACCAATGTCTATTAGAAAAGGTTGATTAGTAAATTTGTATATGTGTTCTGTTACATCCAGGTCTGCAATGTCAGAACGTAATAACTGTGAAACCAGTAAAATCAAATATTCTTAAAGTCACAAGATGCATTATCAACTTCTTTTTTTTCAATGGGCTCTCCTGTCAAATTTGATATATATATGAGGATCTGACAACAACAAAGAACAGAAATTATGGCCAAGTGTAACCATACCAAAAATACCTATTAGGATGACACAATCATGAATGAAAATGTTCTAACTTCTTCTAATTTTAAAAATCATGCTGAAAAATTTCCTGTTATATGAGTGTTTTCAAAAAATGATAAAATCAATTATAAATCGCCTGAAGACACTGAAAGGTAGAAACCTGGGTTGCGTAATAACTTGTTTACAGATGAAATATATATTGCTCTTATTTATTTGATGAACTGAAAAATATGATAAAATTTGACAAAGATTAAAATGAATAAATAAGGAAACATTTATAAATTTGATATGTTTCACTAAATTTATAGTAGCTTCATCAGAAATCCTTTTTGGAAATGAGAGAACATGTAAAGAATGTTTCAGTATTTTAAATTTCATGCTCACAATAATGAAGCGATGATAAAGTTAGCAAGATTTGTTCCTTATTTAATCACTGTTTTTATTTTATTTGTATAATTTTATTTAAACTGGTTCAAGTTTTCATGGCTTGCCTGTATATTTCTTTTTCTTTCTTTTGTTTTTTTTTAATAATCATATCACTCCAAGCAAGGCATTTTACTGCCACTGTTTTGCAGGGGGTTACATAGGAGGAAAGTTATGAGAAAGAGTGACAGGTTATCGGGGGTTGTCAAGAAGTGGGTAAGAGAACGATGAGAATACTAACGAGAGTGGAGTGGATGGAGAAAAAAGCATGGGAGAGAGGATGCAGGTTAGTGAGATAGGAGATGACTATTGACTTTACGTTTAAATTCTGGGAGATTGTAGCTGTTGGGGAAGCAAGTAAATGGAAGGGAATTCCACAGGTGGGAAGTGCGAGAAAAGAAGCTGCTGGAGTAGAATTTGCGTTAACATTTTATTGGTTTCACAGTAAAAGGGTGCGACTTAGTTGCTAATCTTGTATATGTTAAATAGACAAGTTTGAGATATGAATAACAAACAGATGATGCCATCTACATTTTTATAATCATGGTAAGAATTCAATTTGTATATTTTAAGTTTTTTTGTTGTTATTCATTCAGTATTTTGGCAATTTTATTCAATATTAACCAATTTATATTTTGTATTGTCAATATTTTATAGTGCAATGGAATCTATGAGTAAGTTATGTACAATTATTTGATGCCAAAGAAAAATCATTAGATTTATTAACTAATTAGTTTTGCACATATATTTATCCACAAATATATAACATTTTTACTAAGTAGCATAAGAGATTGAGTGAGACAAAAATATTTTAGAAATATTTTATGAAAAACATGATTTTCAATCTTTATATAATATTAGGGAAACTGTTTTTAGAATTAATATACACCAATCAGAACTCAAAAGTAAATTACAAAGAAATCAAAAGTAATTCTTTTATATTGTTTATGAAAGGTTCAGCAGAGAAGCACTTTTTAGGAACCAAACTAGAATTAATTTCATTTGTTCAAACCAAAACCAAAATTAAGAATGAAAATGCAGATAATATAATGGAATGACAATAAAGGATTATATATATATATATATAGATATAGATATATATATATATATGTGTGTGTGTGTGTGTGTGTGTGTGTGTGTGTGTGTGTGTGTGTGTCTTCATTCTAACGAACCCTACTCCTCCAAAACCCTTGGTCCGATTTCAACCAAAATTGGGTCACTTGTTGATCATGATATGAACTGTTGATACACTATTTACATTATTCAGACTATTGTCCTCATCTTGGTTGCCATTTGTATGACATTTCAGCTGTTGTACACTCCGGCCTTCTTCAGGTGTTAGTGTACAACAGCCAGAATGCCATACAAATGACAACCAAAACGAGGACAATAATCTGAATAATGTAAATAGCAGAAATGCTACCTCATCTCAGAAATAAAGACAAATACTGATGAATCTTTGAGGTACACAAAATTTTTTCAAAATGCTTAGGATTTACAAACTCTTCTCCACCTTATGTGAATTCAACCAAAATCGAGTATCAAGGTCTGAACCTTTGATGTACACAAATTTTTTTTAAATCAATGTACAGGGCTCATCAAAAAATCAATGACAAACATAATTTCAAGTGATCTTTATGCACTTTTATGTATTTCTCCAAGACACTTCACTCAAACACAACCAAAATCGAGTCACTGGTAGATCAAGGTCTGATTCCTTGATATGTGAACAAAAATTTCAATTGATTACACAGAGTGTGGCAAAAATTAATGGAAAATGTTGCTTTTTACAATCATTTATTTTTCCGAAATGCTTAGTTATATTCCAACAAAAATTGGGTCTTTTTTGTAACTTCTACCTTATCATATGCCATAACAATTTCATGTTTTCTACAAGGTGCCAATCCCTCAGACGTTGCAAAGACAATGCATCCACTTCTTCTGCATTACAATGTCATCGCATCACGTTATAGGCTCCCATAATGCCTGACCCATTCTTCCAATTGTACATACATCATTCCTGTTTATTGGCAAAATTGGCAAAGTATGAATCTCGTTTTATAAATACAACACAAAACAATACTTACTTCGCATTTTTTTAACATGTGTCATGGCAACCTCATACTGAAGCTTTTTGAATAAGCACTTAACCTTACCATTTCAACATGACCACTAAAAAACTGAGCAATGCCAGGCAATACAGCTATTATATATATATATATATATATATATATATATATATATATATATATATATATATATAATATGTGCACAGGTTCCAAAATAAGGCGTGTATCAACAGTACTCAAATCCCATATAACTACATTGTATAACAAGTTTAGGTCTTAACAAAGACCTATATTCTTGGATGCATGTGATGATGAATATCATCATGCAGTATATTATTGCAAACCTGTTATGCCTGTTGATGCAATACGACAAGAATTGTTGGTCAGCTAACTGAACAAGTCAGGTGTCAACCTAATATGTTCTATACATGTTCAATAGGAGACAGGCATAGCAACCATGTCAATTAAGGAAGTTGTTGAACATCTTACAGAGCATGAAATATAGTATGGCGATCATGTGGGCAGACATTATTATGCTGAAACTGCACATTGATTTCTTACTGCAAGAATAAACTAGTGAACAGATTAAATAATGTTCTGGATGTACATGGCACTGTTAAACATTCCTTCCAAAGTTGGCCAAGATATGTAACATGGCATACTACACCATGATAATAATGGTTGGGCCTGTGTGTCATAGGCAGATACACCATGGAAGAAATCACTCTCCAGGCTCACATCAGACACAAAACCATCCAATATTTGAACATGCTCCCACCAATGAGCACAATTTTTACCATCCAAATGATTTTATTTCCACACCACTAAAGATATGCATGGTAGTGCTGTGGCATAAATGGAAGTCTGGTTAGGGACACATATGCCTGTAGTCCTGCTGCAAGTAAATCATTCCCAACAGTCTATGTTGATACACTTAAAACCCCTTTACCTCTGATCAGTGCTGTGGGTGATATGCAGTCCACTCATTCCTGTATAATATGGTAATCTTGGTGAGCAACTGAAATTTGATCATCAAAAACCAAGTTTACAAATATAGGAATGTTCAATTGACTACTGTTATCAACACTGTAGCACCACTGATATGGAACTCCCAAAAATGCACTCAAATGACCATCCAGTCTCTTGAAGGCTCAAAAGCATATCTCTTTCAAATGTCTCTAACTAAACAAAATGAGCATACATGCATCTCTGTAGCACGACACCTACTTTTCACTATACTGAACCATATCATACAATGTATCATCATCAAAACCTCAGACAGAGATGGAGCATTATGAGTGTTACTATATCACAATATCATTGAAGATTAAAAATTTAATCAGAATATCTACTACCAACCAGCATGCACATACTAATGGTATCCTGATAAGTACCGGCTTCATCTTTTGGAGTGTTGCAGTTTTTACTTATCCTGTTTGTTCTATATTTTATAAGCCCATAATAGGGATATGCAGGTCATTAATATACAGCTGTTCACAAATTTTAACTTCTGTCTTTACATCAAGAAAAGCCAAATAAAAATAAATTTGTCATCTTTCACTTTTAGATCTCAGGCTAAAATTATTTTTTTTACATCATTAAAAAAACCCGAAAAGGTAAGAACAATACAGAAATAAGAACAATGTCATATACTTTAAATGACTAAATCTACTCAGAAGTAAAGATCTGTAATTACTGAATGGAATCATCAATGTAAGTCATTCTCAAGACTTAAAAAGATAACATCCACATGTTTTGGAAATACAAAACTCCATTTGGAAGCAATTACATTTGTAAGTGAAGAATTATGTCTATGTAACAGGCACATGTGCTCACACACTTCACATAGACATATTTAAAAAAAATAAAATAAAAAGAATAAAGATGATTACAAGTCAATTGCAAAATGAAGGAGACAAGTCTTTGCAGTCTTGGTGGAAAGAACTTTACCACGGAGATGAAACAGTTTGGTTATAACAGAAGCCGATTGTGAGAAAAAAAAAGATGAGAGTAAGGAAGCAAGGAGAGCAACAGAGAGAGAATACAGCTGCAGTTTCAAGTATGTAGGTCAAGACAACAAGGGTTTTGTAAGCATATTTTTCTATCTTTGTAAATCAAGGTCAAACAACTTTCCAAACAAACTTTATCTTTTTGTTTTGTCAGGTTAAACATATCAACTAAGATATGTTCAGGGTTTGGCTGTCATTTTAAACCTCTGGCTAAAGATACCTTTTATTTAAAAGCTAGAACAGCCTCCAGATTTTTAGTTTTCCAAATAAATATATCAAAGAAAAATAAATAAAGAAATTTAAAAAAAAAATCCAAATAGCAAGATGTTCATTTTGATTTTGTCTGTCTTTCCTCATCAAAATATTTTGCATAACTATCAATTTCGAGTTGTTATGACTTCAAAACTAATCTTTTGTTGGAAAATAAAGATGAAAGAAACTAAATGTTTATGATATTATCAAACTTGTATTAAGGAAGGATATGCATTGTGGTGCAGTGGATACCAGCCCGGAATGAGATATCAGTATAGCCAAGTTCGAATTCATTACATTCACTTACATGCAAATACCCTTGGAAAAGGGTATTAATCTATCTCTTCTCCTTCCAGCTATGGTCTGAATAACAGGACAGATTGGGTTCTTTAGCCTTGGTTGGCAACCGGTCTACCACAGAAAGTAATAGCAACCTAATGCAAGAAAATCTGCCTAGTCATGTCTCTTTCAAGAGAAATGATCGCCCAAGAGCGTATCAAATATGAAATTTAACTGACTGACTGATTAATGAAGAACTGCTGCAAAGATAAAAAGTGCACACACAGAGTTCAATAAGGTGTATTTAGGAGGCAAGAATACTTTTAAACATGTCTGGTTGAATAATATTGATAAGTTCTATCAAAGCAATTTTTTATTAACTTTTTAAAATTTCTGAATTCTTTCTTCAAATTTCTAAATACTTTTGAATGTTGTGACATACACTTTAAATGATTTCATTTTTTGTGTTTATGTAATTGTTTTTGACTAATTCCATCCTTTCACCAGTCAACTGGAGCCTATTCCAAGTGACGTCATTTATAACAATCAAATTTTTACATGCATTTTGTATTTTATATAAAACAGTACCAAATTTATTTACATGCAGACTATTGTCCTTATCTTTGTTATTATTACATTTTGACCATTGTGCCATCTAGCCATCATCAGGTTTATGTTGATCCAGGTAACCTCCAAGGAATATCAAACTAAACCCAAAACAAGTAACGAAAAAGAAACATCAGTTGGCTGGTATTTCAGTAGCATGATAATATTCGTGTTATATTATTTCTACAGGACGGTGGTTTATTCAACTTCCAGTTGGTTGAATTTGCAATATCTCTCTCTCTCCTTTCTTGTTTCTAGAAGCAGCAGGCCAGTTCCAGTCCAATCATATTATTCTATCTGCCTTTCAAATCTTTTTCCAACCAAGACCCAGGAGCCAATTGACTAATTTCATCTTGCATTGTGATTTTTTTTTTTTTTTAATCACAATGCAAGATTGGGTTGGAAAGAGACAAGGTTTCCATTTCCTTTACTGTATAACACTTACCAGCTCAAAACGAAAAAATTTACATTTTACCATTTTAACTTCCAATAGAAAGGGAAAAAACACACTCCATTATGACTGCCTGCTCTTATCAGGTGTCTTGGTAATCCAGTACACTTGATAAGAGCAGGCAGACAATAAGAAGGAGTGTGTTTTTTTTTGGTTTTTTTTTTTTTTTTCAGTACACAGGAAATTGTCAAGGCTGTATTTCAATATACGGTCAAAAATCGTCAAAACCCACTGACACATATTTTGACTAGAATCATTTTGATAAATTGGCTTAAAAATAATTTAGTACTCATTGTACTCAGCACCTGCATTTTCCACTTGTTAACATTTCGGCCACTTTTCCTGACAAAAATAATTGTATTCTCCAATATTAGAAAAATCTCTCCTCATCATTAAAATCACTTAAAATTATACCAGCCATCTGAAAATAGGGTTTTATATATATATATATATATATATATATATATATATAGTGCGATGGATAAATTGTCATCTAAATTACACAAAAATGAAAATGCTGACATCTCATTTTAAGAGATATATTTACCAAAATTACACAAATATATATTGGAATGCTAAAGAGTAATTTTATTCAATAAAAATAGCCATTGGCTTCAACTCTTCTGAACCATCTCCCTGTTTCAGTCAGTTAAGTGCCATATGTGATACATGCTTTGGGCGATCATGTCTCAAACAAGACATGACTGGCTGGGCAGAAGATTATTCCAAAGTAGGTTGCCATTGCTTTCTGCAGTAGACTGGTTGCCAGCCAAGTCTATAAAATCCAATCTGTCCTAATATTTAACCCATAACTAGAGGGAAGAGATGGATTAATACCTTTCCCAAGGGTATTTGTGCATAAGTGAATATGAGGAATCAAATGAAATTCAAACTCAGCTCCCTGATTTGTTATTCCGAGTCGATATCCACTGCACCACAACACACATCCTCTCCGTTTAAGTTGGTGAATATTGTCATAATCCTTGCCTTCAATTCACCTTTGGTGTTACAAGGAGTTTTGTTGGTCTTTTGCTCAACTGCATCCCACACATAATAACCATGGGGGTTGCAGTCTAGGGAGTTAGGTGGCCAGACATCAGGGGTCACAGAAATTGTCTGACAGCCATGACTAGGTTTTTCTGCTTGTGTGACAAGTCAGGTGACATCCCATCATATCCTATACAAATCCAATATCAGCTAGGAAAGTTGTTGAACATCGTACAGTGTAAAGCCTGTTGCTAGACATACAGTTTACCAGCAGCCACCCTCTTGACCCAGTACAGTACTACCATCTCAAGGCACTTGATATAGTCCTTCGTGTCAAGTCTGAGTCCCTGAATGAATGGAGGCATAATATCACCATAACTAGTGATCACTCCAAACACCATGATATTTACTGGATATATTTAAAAAAGATAGTCATATTTGCATGTGCACACAACCACCCACACACACACACACGCGTAATCACTATTTTTATGCATATATATAAGTTACATTTTATCTGCTTTCTTGTATAATCTGACAAATAGGAAAATTGTAGGTTTAATAAATAAATATGATTGTTATAAATTTTTTATCACTGAAGGCAAAAACTGTTGGAAGGATGTTTGTTGAATGATATTAAGTGGTTCAGGAAGTGAACAACAGAGTCCAGCCTGTTTGCATTGAGATGCTACTTCCACTCATTTTTTTTTTTTTCTTGGTGTATTCTTTAATTGGAGGAAGTCAGAGCCACCAGAATAGACAGGCTTCCTTTTTTTTTTATCTCCTCTGGCTGGGGATATCACAATGACAGAAGAGTTGCAAGCATAATCAAGATACCATTGTTCTAGCTATTTACACATATCAAATGTATACAAACATTTTCTTCGCATGAAGGACAATCTAACAAGCAAACTTATGGTAGGAGCCTGAGCAGAACTTAACTTTTTTTGTTGTTGTAGTGATTGCTGTTTTTAATAGCATCAACTATGGTTGAGAGAACAACACACTTCAATACATTAGCACCAAAAAAGTAATCATTTTTGCATTCGTGTGATGTCAGTTCAGTGGGGTAAAGTGTGAGTAAATCTGTGCAAAAGTATGAATTAAAAAAATGTTCAAGTTAGAAATTACCTCATTTTTGTGAAAAGTATAAATTGAGGCCATAGTAAACAAGTCACTTTGAATTCCGTATTTTCCTGAAGTTACAAAATTTTATTACAGTCATTAAGAGACATTTTAAAACAAAACCTTAACAAAAAGAAACAAATTTATAATTACTATAAATAGTAAATCGAAAAGAAAAAGAATTTACCAAATAAATAAATAAATAAAAACACAATAGCTAAACTATTTTTATACCTGTTTTATAATAAAAGATTGAATTCCTATCACAAATACTTAGGTAATAGTTTTGTGTTGAAAGAAAGTCATGAATCCAAATCTCCCTTCACTGATCTATTGACATTTTGATTTTGGTTTTTGTTGTAGTAAGAGCCAGTTACCTTCCTATCATAAATGGACTGATCCATTCATGATAAGTAGTCCTGGGTAATTGTCTAGGAAGAAAGAAGGTAATACTATTGCAGTAACTTGTCTCACTGGGTATTGAGTACTACTATCACAGTTGACTCAGTCAAGTTGTGTTGTGCTTGCCAGACCCCACATCACAACAGTTTTCTTACTGTTATACTATTGATGATATATACAGAGAGAAGTGTTGTAGAGTGAATGCATGAGTAAACCACAGTGACAATTATTTGCCAAGATAATAGCAGGGAAATAGCTACTATATCCATTGCCAGTGATGAAAGAGGTCACCTGTAAATTTTATGCAAAGAAACAAATGCCCAATGTTGGGACACCCAGGCAAACAATATACATCTGAGTGTAACAAATTGTGTTCACTGAAGAAAGAAGATTTCTAGTTCTGAGTGAATCAGTTTGCCTTGATCTATTTAATGAGAATGATTAATTTCAAAGCAAAGGTCAAGTATCATCATTCAAAGCAAGAAACTTTAAAAGAAAGAGGGTCAAAGAAATTTATGAGCTTTATTTTCATTTGTGATTGTCATGGGTGAGTTATCTTAAAACTAAATTAGTTGCTTCTTTGAATTACAAATGAATCCCTCAGGTGTGTGTGTGTGTATGTGAATATAAAATTTCAGATATGGGTACAAATATGAAAGGAAGTGTTTTGTCCTCTGAATAATTCTTTCAGGAATGTAGATCTTTGAAAGAAATCCAGGCTGCAGATATCTCCATTCCTAAAAGAATTACTCATTTCATAAACCAACATAAGTGAGTATAAAAATGCTAAAAAATTAAAAGAATACGGTTAAATTTATAACCTCCTGTTATTTAAAATATATAGCACACAAATTAATCTCAAAGTAAAATAGTTTAAATAATACTTTGTAGTTTTTAAAAAGTCAATTTAAAGTGTGTGTGTGTGTTTTATTAGTCAATGAATGAAAATTTGGTCATTTCTCCTCAGAATGTGATAACTCAGACTTTGAAGACATTTAAAATGAACAATTAGCTTTTTTCCAGTTGAATTCGTTGCATTCACTTACATGCAAATACCCTTGGGAAAGGTGTTAATCCATCTCTTCTCTCTCCAGTTATATGTTAAATAACAGGACAGATTGGGTTCTACAGCCTTGGTTGGCAACCGGTCTACTGCAAAAAGTAATGGCAACCTACTGCGGGATAATCTTCTAACCCAGTCAGTCATGTCTCGTTTGAGACATGATCGCCCAAGCATGTATCACGTATGGCACTTAACTGACTGACTGAATTAGCTTATATTATCAAAATACTTTTATCTTCTTTATATCTTCATTTTGTCTATTTTTTTTTTATTCCTTTGAAAAATATTTTGCAAAGCAGTTTTAGTTGAATAAAATTACCTTAGTCAACAGATAGTAAGTGAAACCAAAGTTGGTGATACCAATCAGATGGTGAAGTCCAAGTGTAGGTCTTATTTTATTTATGCTGAAGAAAAGACTTGAAGCAACAGAAATAGTCTTCTGCAGAAGGATGCTGAAAAAATACCATGTGCCAAACATGTGAGCAAACAATAAAGTTTTAGAGAAAATGGAAACAAAAAGGGCACTTTTATGATGGAAAGATTGTTGAACACAATTAAGAAAGAGGGTTGGGAACACAATTAAAAAAGAGGGTTTGATACAGAACAGGTTGAAGGTAAGAGGGTCAGAGGAAAAATGCCTAACCAACTTGAGTGAGCTTGAGTAAATGGATGGCAGAACAGGGATTAGGAAAGATAAAAAGACAAAATTTCTTAAGAGCTACAAAAGACAGAAAATTGTGGAGAGCCATGATTGCCTACATCCTAACGAAGAAAATTGATGTGTTTCTATGACCTTTATTAACTAAATATTGCAATCAGCCAAGATCCTAAATTGATCTTTTTTCCAATAATGAACAATTTCAGTAGAACAAAAATATTAGCTAATCATGAAAATCTAAAGCCATTTTCAGAATCAGCGTCCATCAAATCAGCTAAAAATTGTATTTTGTTTCTTGGCATCAAAAATTGTATTGACCAGTGTTTATAGGTTCCTACCAAGGTATTCTTTATTAGTAAAGAACACCATGGTTTCTACCTTTAACTCATTAATGATCACTGCCTCTAAAATATAACAGTGAGCATAAACTGGTTAAGACACAAATTGGAATAGCAAGTCTGAAGAATATGGTGTAGAATAATTTATCTTTATTATGTTGAACAAAGATAACACAATCAAGAAATATAATGTTACTTAAAGTCAACATAGTCTTGCTGAAATCTGTAGTAGTATATGAAATTTGCTTATGCCTACCAGTCTTGTAGCTGTCTACTTTGACGGTTCTTGGTATCAAGATTATGATTAGATGAGGCTATCATTTGGATGAGTCCATGTCACACTCTGGAAAGGTGTGTACATCTCCACAACAATATACAATTTTTTAATTGGTATCACCCCATGCAAGGCAGTAAAGCCACTAATACACAAGGGGTTACAGACTGTGAAAGAATTAGAAAAAGAAACATTAATAATGAATGGGAAGAGGAACGAGTAATCAAGAGGATAGTGATATACATTGCATTAACTTTTTTTCCAAATTAAAGTTGGTTGGAAAGCATGGAGCCAAAAGTGAGTTCCATAAGCAAGAAAGGAAACTGTTAGCATAGAATTTACAGGTACATCTAGTCAGCTCAACTGTAAATTGATGAGATCCTGATGCCAGTTTAATACTTCAATCCAGGTTGTGGATACAGGTATCGCCTGAAGGTGTGACTATCTCACTATACTGTCTTCCTGCAAACACAATGATTTCTAAATATGGCCACAACTAAAATGAACAAAAAAAAAAAAAAAAAATAAAATAAAATATGCAAAATAGCTATAAAAAGAAAATATAATTGTTTCGAAAATATTTATTTTGATAGATAGAAAATGTGGACATTGGGTGATGGGCGGAATTGTGTTTTGATAACCAGCGTAGTCAAAGTCAGATAATGTAAACATCAAATTGTAAACAGTCAGTCAGTTAAGTGCCATACGTGAAACACGCTTGGGCGATCATGTCTAGAAAGTTACATGACTGACTGGGCAGAAGATTATCTTGCAGTAGTTTGCCATTGCTTTCTACGGTAGATTGGTTGCCAGCCAAGGCTACAGAACCCAATCTGTCCTGTTATTTAACCCATAACCTGGAGGAAGAGACGGACTAATACCTTTCACAAAGGTATTTGCACGTAAGTGAAGCAATGAATTTAACTGGAATTTGAACTCGGCTCCCCAATTTCTTGTTCCGAGCTGATATCCACTGCACCACAATGCACATCTGTCACTATGTCATCTTTTAGGCACATTGTAAACAAGGTGCCTAAAAGATGACGCAGTCTTAACAAAACTCACTTATATAAGAGAAGTAAAACGGTAGTCAGGCAGCAGTTGAGACAAAAAGAGATAATGGACGAGTGTGGCCTCTTGGACACTGCCTTGATGCATGTGTGCTGACCCTTTCTAAACTACTTCCACAGCTACATCACCAAGAAGTGAATAAAGAAAATGTTGTATACCATTATTTATATATACATGTTAGAGTTGTCGTTTTATTAAGTGAGAATATCATCATTTTATCAGTGTGAAAAAGACAGTTGATTTTATGAGAGTGAAGATAAATTTTGGTTGAAGTTTTAATCTTCGTCCTCATCATTGTTTCCCAGGTGCAGTATACAACCTCACAAAAACAAACGCAGACCTCAGATTCACCATCTCCTACACTAAAGTGAATGTCTATACTCCAAATTTCCAGAAGCAGAACTCCTCCATCTTCTCAATGCCAAACCTGACAACCTATTCTCGACTGAACCAACCTCATTCCTTTTGTATTCCATTAGTGAGATGTAAGTTCCACTCACACAGCTTCATCCCAAGAACTGCTGCTTTGCAGAACTGACTACCAAAGGGATCCATGCATTCTTAACCAGTTCAAATTTAGGGTAAACCATTATCTTCCCTGTAGATCCACATAAACTGTATCTTTTACTCTGTAACACACTACCTAGAGTGGCTCTTGGGTCTTTTACAGAGTGAATATCATTGTAAAAAAAATCATATTGTCGAGAGGTGTTGAAAAGTCCTCCTAGGCTTGAACTATTTCTAAAATTCAGCATTTCAATGACCAAACAGCATAAATTTTTAAGGGAGTAAAGAAACTTCAGAAGTGATATGTGAAATGTTTTGAAATTGGGGTGAATGTGAGGAATTGCATGTACAATTTATAGTTGTAAGTCATTCCCTTTGGTTAACTGGTAGAGAAATTTTCAACATTCCCCCATTGTCTAATACAATTAATTTTCAACATTTCCCCATTGTATAATACAATTAATGACATTATAAGAATTAATAGTTTCAGTTTTTATCTGTTATTTTTCATTTTTTTAAGCATTTTTATTTTATATTCTTTGCCCCCTTAACAGCCATTATGTTTCAATCATAATTTACTACACTCATCGATTCTTCTTCTTCTATGTGCCCTGTCCTTTCAGGACGTAGGCGATCATGGTTCTCCATGTCTCCCTATCCCTGGTGGCTCTTCTGTTACAACCTGCGACCCTCGTTCCATCATCCACCTGATTAGGTCCTTCAAATATGTTATCCGTTGCTTTCCCCTGTCTATTTATCCCTCTATCTGGCCTGTTAGTATCAAGTTCTCTTAGCACTCCTTCCTCATTGTATGTCCCAGGAACTTCAGCTGTCTCTTCCTGATGCTCAGTATTAATTTCGTTTTCATCCTTTCCAAAACCTCATCATTGCTCACATGCTCGATCCATGATATTCGCAGCATCCTTCTGTAGAACCACATTTCAGTTGTTTCAAGTTTTTCCTTCATCTTTATTGATATTGTCCAGCATTCACTGCCATATTGAAGAACTGTCAACACAAAGCAATCCAGTACTCTCTTTTTGGTTTCTAGCAAAATTGTCCTGTTTTTTAATACTTTACTCAACTTCTGTAATGCTTCCTTTGTCATGTCAATTCGCCTTCGGATCCCTGTGTCACACTTTCCGTCTTCTGTTATAACATTTCCCAGGTATTTAAATTTTTGTACCTGCTTGATTTTAGTGTCCCCAACCTGTATTTGGCATATTGGGCTGCTCTTTTTAGGCATCTGAAAAATATCCTCCATTAAGAAAAGTGATTACAACTCTTAAAATAAAAAACAACTTTCATACTTGGGATTGTTTTAATGCTTATACGATACCTAATCAAAGCCAAAACAAAAAAAAAAATCTATCTTCAGAATTTAAACAAAATCTCTCCCTATTCAAAGAAGGTCTGTTTTATAGACTATGGTCAGTTGTACAAGTATAAAACTGACCATATGAAGAAATAAAATAAGACTAATATACCATATATTTCTGCATTAATCCCTAAAATGACTTAAAAATGAGGGGTTATTTTAAAATAAAATTCTAAAAAAGAAACCTTAAATTCTGAGTGATGTTTTCATTAGGCTAACCTCGGCCTTGGTATGATAACCAGTAATGTACACTACTGATCATAATCATTAGGCCATCCCAGTTTTTAAAAAAAATGATGTATTTCATACTATTTTTAGTATTTATTGTCAAGTGGATAATTCTAAATGAAGATAAAAAGATTCTTTTGTTATTATTACTTTGCAAAATTTTACAAGGCAGCCAGGAAGCCTTTGCTTCAGCCAGCCAATAAGAAGAGACTAGCATGGGGAAGAAAGCACAAAAACTGGACATCAGAACAGTTCATTTGATGCACATGTTATTGTGAAATATTAACAAAAGAACCATTCTATTCTCATTTAGAATTATACACTTGGCAATAAATACTAAAAATTGTATTAAATACATTTTTTTTTTTAAACTGGAGTGGCCTAATAATTATGGCTGGTAGTGTACACGAAAAAATTCACATTATCAAATAAAGTGATAATAAAATAAAACGATTTCTATCTTGTTTATTGTTGGAATAATTTAATAATAAATTGCTTATTCAAAGTATAATTACATATCAATGAAATAAACTTGTATCCATGAAAGATTACCTGAGAAAATGTAAACACTGACATTACAGCAACATTTATCTTTCACTAAATTTTAAATAATCATCAGGGTAGTGTTAATTATAGCAGTAATAACATTTAACATAACAATATTCATTTCCTATTCAATAACATTTTAGTGTTAAATAATAACACGATTTAAGATTACATACAAACTTTATTTTTCAAATAAAATCCTTTTACAGATGTTGGAAGTGGAATGTACTATTGTCGTACATTATTGTATTATCATTAGCAATATTTTGTGATTGTTGATAAAGTATAAGTAAATGGCCATTAGTACACTAGGCTGTTTGTAACTGTTTAGATATAAGAGAAAAGAAGAAGAATCAGTATTCACAAGAGATCATGATGATGTGATGAAACAAACAAAGCAATTTCTCTTTTAAGGGATGTGTATAGAAAAAAAACATGATATAGAATTAATTTTATTATTTTGTTTATTTTGAATTTTAAGTAACAACATTTCCAATAACATTATCTTTATATATTCAATAAGCATTCATTTTATACTACAGGTATATTTTTTTACCTTGTCTTATATAAAGATTGCCTTATTTGCTTTCCCAACAGCTATAATCTCTAAGAATTTAAATGTAAAGTCATTAGTCATCTCCTATCTCACTAACCTGCATCCTTTCTCTTATGCTCCTTTCTCCATCCACTCCATTCTCATCAGTATTCTCATCATTCTCTTACCCACTTCCTGACACCCCCTATAACCTGTCACTCTTTTTCATAACTTTCCGACTATATAAACCCCTACAAAACAGTGGCAGTAAAATGCCTTGCTTGGGGCGATATGATTATATAAAAAAAAAGAAATATATGGTAGGTCTAATGTAAATACATTAAAAATCACAAAGGAAGTGATTATCAGTGGTTTGTATTAATACAAGCATTACTGAAAGAACAGGGGTAATTATAATGATTTTACTATAGATTTGCCTTTAAAATCAAGAAAAAAGATGATCATTTGTCATGAATGAATGCAAACTATTGATAGAACAAGGCTATTGTATGCATAATGTAAATGCATTGTTAACTTTTCTTGTTAGAGAATTGCATTAATAATCAGGAAGAAAGGGATTATTAGTTGTCAGGAATAAATGCAACCACTACCAACAGAATGGTGCTATTTTATATAAATAATATATTCAGTATTTTCTGTCTGAATTTCTGGGATGAGAAGTTATTATTTACACTACTTACATTTGGACTATTGTCCTAATTTTTGTTGTTGTTGTTACCACAACAACAAAGTTTTGTGATACCACCACCAAAGATGAGGACAATTGTCCAAATGTAAATAGTATAAATATATTCAGTATATTAGGCAAAGTAACAACAATGATTAATTTAAATTGTTTCTTACTTCATGCAGTTGCTATATAAACAGGAAGTAATAAATCATAAAATCTATTGCATAAATGGATTATATTCAATCCTATCTTAGATATTTGTCTCTTTAAAAAATTTGAAAAAAATTCACAATTCAACAAGATATGCTAGCAAATATTTTGGATGTGCTAGCTTTTTCCATGTATGATGATGATGATTTCATTTTGAAAATTATAATAAAAACATATGCAGCAGCATCCTCATCTTTTCTACATAATGTCAATGATTAAACCATAGCCAAGATGACTAACAATGAAAAAAAGAAAGTAGAATTGGGTTCATGTCTTTTCTAAGGATGTGAGCACAAAACATAAAATACCAGCTATCTTAAGCTAAAATGGAACTGAACACTGTTCACCAATTTTGCAACCAAACATGCAAACCTGTACTTGCCCAAATCTCCAATATGCTTCAGTTTTAAATAACCCACAAAGGATTGATAAATCATAAAAAATAATACAAACTGTACTTGTCCAAACACCAAGCCTACCACAAAGAGTCTGAAATGGTCAGTTGGAATCAGTATTGTTAGAATGATATTAACAAATATCAACAGAAAGAAAATGCTGCCAAGTACCATTTTCAAAGTCGTCTGCAGTAGCACCAAGTGCTGTTTAAGAAGAAAAAAAATGAAGCAGAATAACATGCGAAAGAATTAAAAGATGATTGCAATAAGAGTTGTAGAAAATGCCAAAGTGCTGGCAGCTCTGAGAAATAATTGTTATTACAAACAGATGACAGATCCATATGAGAAGAATCAAGACCATCAAGTAAAATACTGAATATCCAGATGGGCAAGGAATTTAATGTATGGACATTTAGTATTATTATGTGTCGTTTTATCATGAATAAATCTTAGTGTGTGAGTGTGACAAATAGAAATGTGTGCATATGTGTATGAATAGATGAACAGAGGTGCACAAAAGTAATTGGTATTATATAATTTATATATAGTACAAAAACTTGTTATAACTACAGGCTGTCCCACAAAAAAAACATGAAACTTTAGATTTACTATATGTTGAAAAAAATATCACATCTAACTTTTGTGTTTTTGTTCTGTTTTAAGCTACTAAATTTCTATCCTTTCCTTTTATTTGAAAATAGACTCAAATAGACTGGTCCGCTTAAAAATGCTACTTAAATACCTGCACATTCCTTATTTGCTTTGTTACATATGAAACTAATCCATAGTTTGATAACATTTATTAGATTGAGTAATAAGTAAATTTCTGTTTTTGAGAACCAAATGTAATGACATATATCATCCTAACTATTCTTTAAATTTATTATAGTAGGTGATGAAAAATGGGTTGCACAGAACAATGTTCAATGTAAAAGGAAGTAGATTGACAAAGATAAATCTCAAAACTTGAACTCAAAAGGTGAGCTCCATGGAAAAAAAGGTCATGTTGTACATGTGGCAAGACATTTAAGGTATTATTCATTTAATTTTTTAAAAAATTCCATGAAACAATAGATGCACATTTATAGATCTAGCATCTGCATCATGTCCATAAAGTTTTGTTGAAAAGCACCCAGTGTTCATTAATAGGAAAAAATGTTGTTCTCTTCCTTGACAAGACAAAGCCACTTTCATCAAGAATAACACAAAATGAAAAAATAAAAAAAAACTTTGCAAAATGGTTGGTCTATTCTGCCCCACCTGCCATGTTCACCTGACTTTGAAGCAACTGATTATTACATTTTTCGATCACGAAAACTTTCTCTAATAAAAACTACATTCAAGAGTCTGTTGAAAATTCCACATTAAAATCTGTAGAATTTTACTCAAAAGTTATCAAAGAGCTGCTTGATAAGTGGCAACAAGTCTTTGCAAATAATGGCAAATATATAACTGAATAAAATGTAAGTGTATTTTATTTTTTGAAGAATGAAGTTGATAAACAAAAAGTAAATTATTTATGAATCGAGCTAATAGATAAAAAAATGGATGAGCAATAAACATCGAAAAGAATAAGGAAGAAAATGAGAAGACACAGTCACACGATGAAGAACAGAACATGTGATAATGGATAATCTTAGTTGCCAACACTTGTGAAACTTCTACAAATTATTAGAGAAAATATCAGTCTTTTAACAGAGAATTTAAAATAAATAAATATAAGGTGATATCAGAAATTTTCTAAACTAAAACTAAGCATGACATCATTGTGCTAATAAATAATATCTGAAATATTGGGTTGAAAAAAAAAAAATTGCTTACAAATTGCTATATATATATATATATATACACACACACACACATACACAGACTTTTTTAAAGTTGTGTTGAAATTTTGTTTCTAACCCCATATGGATGATATAAGCTGAAAATATTGGGACAAAAACAATAAAGATGAAAATACCAGTTTGAATAATTTGTAGGGTGATATCTAAAGTTCATTTTGTGGTTTTTATCCCCAAATTCTAGCTAATGTGTTTTGCAGCCTTCCTCATGTGTAGGTTGCAACTTTACCTTTTGTATTCAGTCATATAATTGTTATGAGTATGGCTTAAATGCTGTTAAGATGAGAACAAAAAGGACTGTTTTTTTTTTTTTGTTTTTTTTTAAAAAAAAAAAACACCCCAAAGTAGAAATAGACATATTCAATAAAAATGTTTTGAAAAACAAATAAGATTGACCGGGATATGATGGAACAAAAATATTCGATGACAACTGGAATGACTCAAATCTTTGTTTATTTGGGGGAATTTTTCTTCAAAGGTTTGTCTAAGCTCTGTTCATTGTCCAATTCTTAAGAATAAATTTTCTTTAAAAAAAAAAAAAAAAAAAAAAAAAATGTAGAAAAAGAGAGAAAGAGTTAGCTATTGAAAAAATATCTTAGGATAATTCTGCTGTTTTAACTTTGTCTATTACACATTTTTGTTGACGTCAGATATGTTTGAAATAATATTTCCAAAATTTCATATTTTAAAACTTATACAAACATTATTAAAAGTGAGCTAATTGGAACACTATAAAGCTTTTAAGTAGAGAATGAATTTTTTTCAACATGAAATTTGAATAAAATTGTTAAAAAATAAACATTTTATAGCTATTTTACTGTTGTAATCTGATCAAAATGTTGGTTATCCAACTTCAGACTTAATCTGTAAAGAATTACCCAAATCCAGTTACAATAATTATAATAATGAACCAGAGAAAGTTTTAGAAAAAAAATGAGTTTTATTTACTTTACTAGATTTTTATTTTTGACTAAAATAACACATTAGATTTATATAAAAAAAAATTGTTTAGATATTTTGCAAAAAATATTGTTTATAAATGAGAAAAAGGGAGAAAACTTTTTGAAAATAAAGGAACAATCTTTTCCCAAGTTTATTGGTAATACTATTTTGCATTACTTACAAAAAAATTTCATCATGCAGGCATGTTTGAGTATTAAACTAAGGAAGGTTTAATTTGGCACAAGCCCAATTGTGCATGCGTCTAAGTGCATAATGCTTCTACTGAGAAATGAGCCTGCACATTTTTCATACCGAAAAAGACGTATTTTATTGAGACATGGAAAACAAATTATAGTCTCTTGTGTAAATAGATCAGGATATATTTATTTCTTCATTTTGGAATAACAAATCTGAGTTAAAACCATTCCAGATAATGACTTCTCCAAGACATTTTGAAATTCTATGAAGTAGGATTCTTTTTATAACCATATTTCGATTTAACTCATGAGAATTCTTGGGAATGAGTTACTTCTTCAAAGTGATTTTGGTGTGAAACTTTATTTCCTCCTTGGATATTTCATTGAGAAAACTTCTAAATGACCTTCCTAATTTTATATTCAAGTGGTTCTTATAAAAAAAGTTTGTTGTTGATTTTTTTTTTTTTTATTATTTCACACCCAAGCAAGGTGATAATGTCACTGGAAGAGAAATAGAAAACTTTTGTGAGGAGAAAGGACAATAAAAGAATAGAATTCGCAAAGGCAGAAGATGGCAATTGACATTGCATTTACATTTTTGAAAATTGTAGGTGACAGAGAAAAGTTACCATTGATTACAGTAACTATTAATTAGGAAAGTTAATTGTAACTATTATTTAGTTAATTATTATTTTTACCATTTTGTCAGGCATACTTTTTTGGCACGACTATTCAACAGGAAAATAAACAAACAGTAAATAAACACTCTTAAAATTACAGATAAAATTTCAATTTTGGTTCTGTTATTGACAAATTGAATACAAAAACAAAATGAACAAATTATCTCATAAAGTAATTGTGGTAAATTAAATTGCTATAATTAAAAAGAACACACTTTCAATTATGAAGAAATATCAATAGAAAAAGTGTTTGTGTGAAGAAATTCCAAATAAACAAAAGCTCTGAATTGATATTGAACAGTTTTCAATGCCTAAAATTCCTTTTATGAGTTGGAAGATACATAGGTTTTCTATTAAACTATTTTCATTCATCTGATGAGAGGCATTTCTTGGTTTTGACCATGAGTTATCTAAGTAACAATAAGAAAATTAGTTTCTTAATCAAGATAAATGGTTTTCTTAAACCTTTGAATGAACAACTCCTCAAGGACAAGAGACCCAATGGATAAATGCGTTGGTTGGATCCAGTGACTTGACCCAATGAATTGTAAGTGGCAACAGTAGTGGTGAACAAAAACTTCGGGAGTTAAATGGAGATAACAAAGGCATCCAGAAGTAGCATAATGCCTGGAACAAGAACAATCTACTCCAGTGACTGAAATAATGGGTTCAGTTCAAAATTCCAGTCACCTGAAAAAATTCAGTGCATGTGATGACTATGACAATAAAGATGAGGACAACAGTCCAAACAATGCAAACCAATTCTTATTTTGTGAACATTTTGTCACATAACTGTTGCTTTGCCTTATTACTGTTAATTTGCCTTGCATGTGTGTTGTAGTGCAGTGGATATCGACTTGGAATGAGAAATCAGAGAGCAGAGTTCAAACTCCAGTTGAATTCCTTACATTCACTTACGCACAAATACCCTTGGGAAAGGTATTAATCCATCTCTTCCTTTCAGTTATGGGTTAAATGATAGGAGAGATTGTGTTCTATAGCCTTGGCTGGTAACCAGTCTACTGCAGAAAGCAATGGCAACCTACTGCAGGATAATCTTCTGCCCAGTCAGCCATGTCTCAAAGAGACATGATCGTCCAAGCATGTATCCCATATGGCACTTAACTGACTGACTGATATATTGTTTGCTTGCTTTATATTATTTTCTTTTTATTCTTATTACAAACTTTGTCAATTATGTTTGTTGGACAATCCTGTTATTTTGTATTTGACTAGGGTTACTCACTTCACAGTTGAGTCCATTAATATCACATACTGCTGCTTGTACAGTGTGTTTGAGTCTCATGAAGTGGCTTACTGCTATTGACTATAGAGTAGTGGTTAACAAGCCAATCTCGTAAACAGGTATTATTATAATGGGTCTGGCCCTCATTGGGTGTTCTACACTTGCGCCAGGTGAAGATAAGCTTAATAAACATCGATATGGTTTTGTTTCAGGTGCCAAGTGGGGAGTAATTGTCCATGTAACTGGAAAGGTATAAATAAAGTTTCCTATAAACAATAAGTAAAAAAAAAAAAAAATACAGAGCAAAATATTACTAAGCAAACAACACAAGGCAAAAGGTTCGCAAATTAAGAATTGCTTTCAATTGTGTATTTGCAAAAGGGATACAGTCAAGTGATTATAGTTTTGGGATTTCAAGACAAGAAAGAACAAAAATATGAGACCAAGAATTGTTCTAATATGTAACTGGCCACGGTTGCCAATAAACAATAAAAAAAAAAGATAGGAAAAGAACAGATCAAAATGATACAAAGCAAACAAAATATATGCAAATCAAATCTAGACAAAGACACATTAATAAAGAAAAAAGGTTCACAAAGTAAGAATGGTATTAAAATATAAACAGGGATACAGTCAAGTGATTATAGTGTTCTGATTTTAAAACAAAAAAGGACTTACGGTGGAGAAGACCAAGAAGTGGTTCATTTTTATTGGTTAGGAAAATTCCCAGAATGCATCTCTAGGATTTGTCTATAAATTTGGAGAAGGATTGTTTTTAGTAGTCATTCCAAGTATTAAAACCAACACCAAGTATAAAGTGATTACTGACAAGCATTACTAGCATAGAGGGTTCAATTTGTTTGTTTGTTTTTTGTGCCAGACTAAAGGAAACTTAATAGATAGCTATAAAGCAAAAACAAAATATTTCAGAAAAAAAAAATAAAAAAATAAAAAATAAAAAAGGTCAATCAAGATATTTCTGGAAGACAACATTTTAAGGCAAGCTGTCTTTGTAAGTAGAAAAATATGATTTCTGAAAGTAAATCTAATTTTGCGATCATTTTTACCAGAAAAATGATTGTAATTTCTGTGAAACCTAGAGATGAGATAAGTTAGCATTTAATTTATTGTTATTATTATTAAATGTGTCTGTGCGTATTTCAACTGATAATGGGATTCTTCAGCTATAAGAGTAAATGGAAAAAGTGATGGAGGTTTGATGTCTGACGAGAGGCACATTTCTATTTAGTAGGACTTCTGAGTCGGTTCTTGTTAATTTTACTATTTAAAAAAATTAAGAAAACTGAAATAGCAAACAAGCATATGTCAGTCAGTCAAGTGCCATACATGATGCTTTAGGTGATCATGTCTCGAAAGAGACATGACTGACTGAGCAGAAGATTATCCCACAGTAGGTTGCCATTGTTTTCTGTGGTAGACTGATTGCCAGCCAAGGTTATAGAACCCAATCTGTCCTATTATTTAACCCATAACTGGAGGGAAGAGATGGATTAATACCTTTCCCAAGGGTATTTGTGCATAAGTAAATGCAAGGAATTCAACGGGAATTCAAACTTGGATCCCAGATTTGTTGTTCCTAGTTGACATCCACTGCACCACAATGCACCAAACATATGTACGCACTAAAAAACAATGTTTATAGAAATAAGGAATATATCTGAACAACTAGAGTTGTTCTATTTCTTTAAGACTCATCTAATTTCTAAAATTGCAACTTGAGAGTTAAAATATGAACATGGAATTAAATTCTGCCCTCAGAAAAGTAAATGTACTCAACCCCAAATGCAGTCAATATGATTTTGTACAAAAACTACCAAATAAGTCACCTTTCTTCTATGGATAAAAAAAAAAAAGAAGTTAAATCTATATTTTAAAAGTAGAGGTTAATATTGCACTCAAATAATAATGGCACCAATTTTAAATTGATCTAATCTGACCTGAATAATCTACTCATCTCAAAAATAAATAAAGATTGTATTGACTCTATCAACAAATCAGTGGCAGGACAGTTGAGTTAGGTTCAAAAAGATCCCAATATAAAACACCTTAAACCCAATTCATGTAATCTATGTCAATGGGTGCTCTACCATTATTTTCTTTATGCCCCGACAAAATTAAGTAAATATCTACACTTAGAGATGAATGGAGGAGACAGTAGTTGTAGTCCAACTGGTAATAACAACAATTGTCTATCAAGTTAAAGATAAACAGTTTTTGATTTATCTACACTTAGGTAAAATTTTAATTCTGTGAGATTCATTATCAATTGCTTGGGGGCCTAGTAAGCTTTCTACTTAGTAAATGATTTGTAAAACAATGAGGGCCTTTCTAACCAAAATCAAGCTTTCATTTCTTCTGCATTTAAGCCTTTATTATCGCTGCTAAACTCAGTGAACTGTTGGTTAATAGTGGAATAATTAGTATTGTGCACATATTGTCAGATGTCATGTCTACAGTTCTGTTGTTGTTTTTTGGTAGATGCCATGCAGTTGGTAGTAAATTCTTCATTTGAAACAATTGTGTTCTCTTGTTGTTTATACAATATTGCTTTCATAACAATATGCTGCTTCACAAACAAATTAACGGTCCTGGACATGACAGTAAACTGCATCCGGCAACAAGGCCTCTGATTGAGAGGTTGTTAGGAGCATGGAACCACCTCTTAATTGCTGTTGTTCCCAGGTCCACCCTGACCCGGAGTGGTAGCACCTGTTAGAGTCCCAGCTATGGGCAAATAGTTAACCCCAAAACTGGAGTCAAAATACTATGAAAGTATAAAAATAGACTTTTATAGAAATATATACATAAAATAAACTTTTATAGAAAAATATACTTTTTTGAAAGAAAAATATTACCAACAATACATTTTTGAAGAAAAAATTATCATAACATATTTTTGAAGAAAAAAAATTATTCTCAACAAAACATTTTTGAATACAATACTAGAAGACATTTTCAATTTTCTAAAATAAAAAAGAAGAACAAAAAAAAATTTCCTTAAAATCTGACTAAATCAACCTTCTCCCTATAACCAAACATTAAAAAAATAACTTAAGCCCCCACCTATTTGGTATTAAATAACCCACAGAGGTGTTGATATGCCATTAAACAAAACTCAAATTAGCTATCCTTCCAAAACAATGCTTTATGCAGGCTCTATACAATTTTACTGTTGAAGGATTGTCCAATTAAAGAACAAGATCACCAAATGATATGATCATCATCTTGTATATTTTACAAATTATGAGCAGATATAGAAAAAACATTTAAGAGAAGTGATATTCCAGAACAATTTCTTAACAGTTTACTTAACAATATTGAGATACATAAAGTCAGTTCAAATTTTGTTGCTTTTCAAAAAAATCTTACAACTACACTAAATGATGTTGAAACATTTTCAGTAGCAAGTGAATTCTTATGGAGCCAAAGGTGGTATGCCAATAAATATAGACTGCTCACAGAGTTAAAGAAGTTCCAACTATACTTATTACTCATGGGGAAAAGATTCATGCCTTTTTCAAATGTATCAATGTGGAGTGAATACAAATGGTGTTTGAACTTGTGTTACCATTCTCCATGCCATTTAAGCTACCCACACCTCATATTTTCTTGTAAAGCATTTTTTAAGTCTGTAAAAACCAAACAATGTACATAAATTATAGGATGAATCCATAAACTCCTGCTCTCCAAGAATATTCTCATAAAATTAACTGAAGCAGACAATTTGGTAATATTCCATAATTTATGCATTTGTCAAACGTATATAGCTCTGTCTTAAATAAACAACTTTTCTGGCATGATACATGAACATCTATATGTGTGATGCAGTTTTAACTTAAATTTCCTTTTGTAATTATATTTACTTGGTTTATGTTGAAACACTGGTTCATATTCAATCACCGAAGTTATGAGTGGCTGCTTGGGAATACCAGGGCTGGAGGCTTGAATGTACTGCTGGTATGATAGATAACCACTTGGAAATTGAAGAGCCAAGTTCCAATTCCAGTTAGGTTTGTTATATTTACTTACTTGAAAAAAAAGGTATGAATCCACCTTTTCTCCCTCAACTATGGGTTAATTAGTAGAACTTGTATGAATAAATCATTATTATCTTCCCAAAAATTTCTTACAAATCTAATAATATTTTCTGCCTTTAAATAACTTTCAAAAGATTGATAAGCTGTAAATGACAAATCAATCAATCAACATATATTTCAAAATTTGATACCTGGAAATGTTGTACGAAAAGAGAGGACAAATTTGATCAAATAGATGATGTATTTTACCATTTAAGGCTTTATCAGATCTAAAATGAAAGTGCGAAAAGTATGTATGTGTGTATTTAAATATAAAATTAAATTTATAACTTTTACCTTTAGCTGGCATGAAAAAAGAATGTAAAAGAGTGACTTTTAAAAAAGTCGTTAATACCTTTCTTAGTTCAAATCAAGAGATTTTAAATTATCCCAACATTTTTTTTAGATCATTTTTAGATATGATAAAGCCATAAATGGCAAAATGCATCTTCTATTTGATCAAATCTCTCCTCTCTTTCCAGGTCTCAAATTTTGAAACTTTGTTAGTATTTCAATATTCGATTTAAAGATCACACTCATGCACACACACACACACACACACACACACACACACACACACACACAGAGTAAAATTTTTATTATTGGAATTTATAATAAAAACATTTGTTTTTGCTACACAAGAGGTGTTGGTTTCCTATATCATTTCCTGACTCTTCCAACCATATATCACCTAATGAATTACTAGAAATAGTACCGAAACACGACAGCTTGTGTAGTGAAAAAATGTTTTTATAATAAATTCCAATAATATAAACATTACTACAAATATTGGTCTACTATATATCGAGGACTGTTAAAAAGTAAATGCTACAAACTGTGGATTGTTATTCCATTAGTTCTTACTACTACTAAGATATATATTTATTTTATTTAATGTCTAGTAATATTTTAATGTGCGGATGTGCGTTGTGGTGCAGTGGATATTGGCTCGGAATGAGAAATCGGGGAGCCGAGTTCAAATTCCAGTTGAATTCCTTACATTCACTTACACGCAAATACCCTTGGGAAAGGTATTAATTCGTCTCTTCCTTCCAGTTATGGGTTAAATAACGAGACAGATTGAGTTCTATAGCCTTGGCTGGCAACCAGTCTACTGCAGAAAGCAATGGCAACCTACTGCGGGATAATCTTCTCCCCAGTCAATCATGTCTCTCTCGAGACATGATCGCCCAAGCGTGTTTCACGTACGGCACTTAACTAATATTTTAATGCTTTGGTGCACAAGGTGAAATTTTAAATACAAAAAATATATTATAGCCGCTACTCATGTGGAATAAATGAAAAGAATAATCAGCATGGAAAAAAAAAACAGTTTATTATCTCAACTCTTTTTAGACACTGGTGCACTGATGATTGTATCATTGACAGATCTGAGAATTTTTTACAAATAAATTCAACTGTACTCCAAAGTCATAATAGCAAGAAAGAAAAAATAATTTTGTCCTTCAAAGGCATTTTTGACTAACTCATTCAACCTGCATCACATTACCTTTTTATTTGTAAATCCACATACTAAAAGTCCATAAATAATGACAAGAAAAGAAAAAAAAAGTTCTAAGTAAGGTTTGAACTTGAAACCATGACAGCATTTTACTGATCCCCAGACACTTTACCCACTTAATTTAGTTCACCTTATGTGGATAAGAATAAATAATCAAAAAATAAAATAAAGATACATGGCCCAGTGGATATAAGCGTTGGTTAGTTCCAGTGACTTGACCCTCAGCAGAGGTGAACAAATAACTTAAAGAGTTACAAGAAAATAACTACATGGAATCTGGAAGTGGCATCACACATGGCATGAGAATTACATACCCCATTGATTGAAATAAAAGGTTCAGTTCAAAATTCCTAGAACCTGAAGAAGGCCAGAACATACAGCCAAAACATCCTAAACATGACAATAAAGATGAGGACAACTGTCTGAACAGTATAAATAATGAAAATAAAAATAGAAAGACAAAAACGTGAAATTATGAAATTACTAATTTCAGATCCACAGATAATTTAAGGTAGTGGAAATATTTTAAATTTTAACACAAGTTTTAAGGAGTAATTAACAACAAGGGATTGAGGCATTAATGATAAGAATTGTTTGGCTGTAAATGACAAAAATGGCAGAGGTACTGTTATTTATCTAAAGCTCCTATGGCATGATCTGCCATTTTAAGTCTTGTCAGAACCTTTAGCATTGTATGCTGAAGAATTTACTTTCTGAAAAGATTGGAATAAAAATAGCAACAACAAATAAAATAACATTCTAAAAATCAATATCAATGATAGAGCAGCTATAGATATAGACAATATGAGTATAGGGACCAGATGCATATGGTGACTGTCAACTTCACATTACAAATGACCTTCAAGGTAACATTGAAATGTAAAACTGGCAGTCACCTTGTAATGTTGATTACTATATCAATATCAATCATTTCTCTGTGTGTTTATATTATATATATAAACCCTAATGAGCCAGACAAACCTACTTAGGTAAAAGAAAAAAAACATTAAAAAATTAAAAGTAATAAAATTAAAAAAAAAAAAAACCCGCCTTGTGTTATGTAGTTTCTTTAATTTCCTGGTCATGTGGGGGGCGTGTCTTAGTTACCTTTTTATATGTCGTTTTTTTCCTTTACCTCTTTAGCCAGCTTACCCTGACGATCCATTTAGGAGAAACCTGGGTAGGTTCGTCTAGCTCATTAGGTTCTATTATACACACACACATAAATATATATATATATACACACACACACATATTCACATATGGCCAAGTGGTTAAAACATTCATATTCCAACCATGGAACCCAGGTTTGAATCTTGCCAGGGTTGATTTTCCAGATGACATTTTAATGTTATAAGCTGGGAGAGGAAATACCAGCATTCAGCACCTTTGGAAAGTGCCCGAAAACCACACCATTAGTTGACCCAAACTATGGGAGTGAAATTTGGCAAACATAACTGTTCAGAAGCAGTTGATAGTTGTGCTAGCACAAAGTCACAAGTCATCGTGATCGAGAGGTTGATCATATTGGCCTTGTTGAAACAACCGATCACACCAGATTATGTGTTTTTTTCCCCAGAAACTGTAACTAAAGTCTGTTCAACATAGTTGCAGTATAAACCACAGGTAGGATTTGTAAATGTTGAATAAAAATAAATGTGCCTGAGCATATGCCTGCAACAGGCACTGGCTAGCTGCCCTGATAGATGTGTTTGCAAACAAAACAAGTAGGTAGCCATTATATATATATATATATATAAAAAAGAGTGAATAAAGAACAAAGAAAAATTTAAAAACCGTGCTCGATATATAATATAGAGATGTAAATATTTATTATAAATTATATTTTAGAACATGTATAATGTTTTTTAACATTTTTTGTACATGTTTCTAAAATATAATTTATAATAATATATATATGGTAATTATTATTATTATAATAATAGCATACTACAACTCAGTAGCTTATAGTTTCACTGTTAAAACACCATCATCAGGTAGCAAAATGTGGTTAATTTATTTTGTAATATATAGATAAGGAGATTTTAAAAAAAATTATATATATATATATATATAAAATAAAAATGAAGAAATAAATAAAAACAAGGTCAGACACTGAGATGAATTAAGTGGGGTGGGAGGTTATAACACCCCAAAGAACATTGTTGTACAACTCAATATAATAATAATAATAACAATAATAATAATTACCATATATTTATGCTCTACTTTTGTAATTAGCACTTTCTAAAGTAAATATCAGTGGAATGTACTTCCATTAGTAACCATTATATATATATATATATATATATATGTCATAAACAAAGTATAAATCTATTATAATTTTTGTAAGTCATCTATAAATCTGAGTATTATATTTAAGTAGACTATTTTCTCTTGGAAAGTTGTTAGTAATCAGCTAGTATAAAATAGTGAAGATGATTTCCTTTTAAGTTCAGTTTCCCTCTGAAGAGGACGTATGTTTCATTTTGTTAATTGCAAAGATGAGATTGATTTGGTTTTGAAATTGGCATATTCACTTCAATTACTATATAATTATCAGATATTTACAGAGAGAACATCAATAAGTATTGATAATGGATCTTTGAAATCAATAAATTTGGGGAAACTATTTTTCTTGCTTTGGAATCAAAGAATGAGTCATAAACAAGATAACAATGCTTCATATGGAAAAGAATGTTCTGCTAATCTGATTGATTGAAACTGACCGTCCACTTATTTCCATGGAAGGTTTTGAAGAATTTATTTATACTTAATTATATATTTGTTTTAGAACTTTTTAGTGCTTAAAAGTTTAGCTGAGGAATCAGAGCAATAAATCAATGGCAGGAAAATTTGAGTGATACAGGAAATTGTTAATTTTTGTTGTAATTTTTTTATAATAGATTTAGGTCTTTCATTAATTATGAACATCTTAATGAACCAATCAGTTCAGCTCTTAGCTTTTTAGTGCTTATCTGAAAATTGATCATTAAAATTGTATAAAATTGAGTCTTCTGGGAGGGCTGAAATTATTGTCTACATCTTATGAAACCAGTGATTGATATTTAAGCCTAGATAAAAAAAATCCAGATTTCAAATGCTGATTTTCAAAACAGACAGGCCATTCCCAATATTAAGATTGGCACAACATGTTTTTAGCATATATATGACCTTTGACTGTATTAAGCTAGATTTAAATGGATACTGTGTTGACTGTACATTTTTTTAAAGAAACTTTATTACTGCTAAACTGATAAACATGGTTTCTAAAATGTTGAAGGGTGCTTTAACCTGTAGAGGACGAAGCGTCCATTACTAATTTAGATTTACAAGTCGACTCGACGTAACTGGGGGTCATGAAATGAAACAGGCGATAAGAAAGAACGAAAAGGCGAAAGTAACCAGAAAAACAATATATTGACAAAGGTTAGATAGGGTTGAGAGCATGCATAAGTAAGTAAAATTAAGGAAAGAGAAGTTCTTTTTCTAGCTGAAAGAAAGGTTTGTACAATCGTTAAGATTATCGTCAAGAGTTCAAAGTTCAAATCCTTGATGAAATTATTCAGACAGAAAACAAGGTTCTGTGTCTGTGTATGCGTTTAGGCAAGAAAGTCAGACAGAAGACAAAGTTCTGTGTCTGTGTGTGCGTTGAGTAGAGAGAGACTTACATGCGAATGTAGTAGTCTTAGGCAGTCTGTGGATTTCTACTGACGAAGGTTGGAAAAATTGTGAATTTATGTGTAGGAAGTTATTTTATGTAAGGTCCAGTTTGAATGAAAGTTAATGTGCATAGTGTTAATGTCGGTGAGAAGAAAAATAAAAAAAATTTGCGCCACTAATTGCTACCCGCAATTAGTGCGCGTGTGTTTGTGTGAGTTAGGGAGACATGTCTGCTCTTGTCCGGGACAAAATCCTAACTAGCGTACCACGTGATGTTCCCTGCTTTTATTAGCATGCGTTTACGCGGGAAACTAAGTTATCATGTGAACGCTGAATCACCATGTATGTGTGTGGGTGTCAATGTATCAAACCCCACAAACCCCATTAAAAAAAATATTACCATATTTTATGGCATATAAATCCCCCCCCCATTTGATCACTAAGCTAGATTTAAACTGATATTGTGCTGACTATTTCTGTTTTTTTCTTAGAATAACTTTGTTATTTCTAAGCTAATGAACATGATTTATAAAGTGTCACATGGGACTTTAATGTCTTAATCTATTCATCAGGGAATATTATCCTATTAAATAGTACAGGGAAAGTCTAAAATTATCTGCACTCTTATATAAAGATATGCTATGGTGAAAGTATGGATAACATAACTCCATATAAAAGATCTGCTTTTTCCCAAATTATTAAAAGTTCATAAAAATTTAATGTAATGAATTTCATAAATAAGTAGTAAATGCAAAAAAAAAAAAAAAAAAAAAAAAAAAAAAAAAGAAAAAAAAAAGAAATAAGGAAAATGGATGAATTATCCGTAGTATTCAATGGAGTAACCAATAGTTTTTTTATATTTTTAATATTGCCTGCTGAAATAGAGGCAAGGTCTTACTCAAACATACATTATATACAGAATATACATACATACACATTTTGTTGAAATTGAGTTGGATGTGCGTTGTGGTGCAGTGGATATCGGCTCGGAACGAGAAATCGGGGAGCCGAGTTCAAATTCCAGTTGAATTTATTGCATTCACTTATGCACAAATACCTTTGGGAAAGGTATTAATCCATCTCTTCTTTCTAGTTATGGGTTAAATAATAGGACAGATTGGGTTCTATAGCCTTGGCTGGCAACCAATCTACCGCAGAAAGCAATGGCAACCTACTGCGGAATAATCAGTCAGTCATGTCTCTTTCGAGACATGATTGCCCAAGCGTGTTTCACGTATGGCACTTAACTGACTGAGTTGAAAGCTTTTCATGATGCAAATATTATTTTGAAGTCTCATAAAATCAAGAATAAAAGGTTAAATTTAAAGACAATCTGTGACATGATGACAATAAGAACATACTTCTTAATCAAAATTATGCTTGAATACAAGATACAAATTGACCAAGAAAAATGACTGCACTGAATCTTCAATGCATCAATTCACAAGAAAAATAGAGTTTTTTTTCTCATTCATGTAGAATAGTATTTTTAACTTTTTTTTCTTACCTTATTTTAATTATTCAACATCTTCGTGGTATAAAAATAATGATAATGCACTATAAATAAAGAATAAATACAATTTAATGATTTTTTTCATTTGATTTATTTGTTAATACTTTTCTTATAAGAATCTTGATATTGTTTGATCGTTTTTGGAATTCAAATTTTGAAATCTTTCAAATCCCCAATTCATGCCAATGATACCTTGGTTGAAAACATCTGGGGTAGAAACCACCTGTGATACCCTTGTTGAAAGCATCTGGGGTTAGAAACTATCTGCAACACTCTGGCTGAAAACCTCTTGGGTAGAAACTAGCTAACTTGAGAAGAAATTAAAGCTAATGACTACATTAACGATTTAAGTAATTTTTTTCCTTAGAAAAGCTAATAACTTTGAACTTGTTAGAAGATGAAGTTGGCAATTCGGAGAAAATTAATAAAAAAAATACATTAACAATGAAGATCTTAAAGAGTGTTATGCATTAAGTTTGAAAAAGATTTAACTATTTACTTCAAGAAGACAAATTTTGCAGGGAAATACTGGTCTCACAATGAGCAAAAAGTAAAAAAAAAAATAATTGAGGGTGTAAAAATACAATAAATCCCTCTTAGTTTTTCCCTAACTGGATAAATAACCCCAAATTGGGTCTCTATTCTCATTCACATTGGTGTACACAGATACTGGGAAAGGTTCATTGCAAACATATGTAGCTATGTTTTGTTGAGGCAGGACCAGGATGTATCTTGCACAAAGCAAAGTGAATCCAGCCTGACTGAAGGATTTGTAATAATGATTTGAGGCAAGGCCAGATGCTCTGCCTGGTGCCCCAACTCAATAGTCCAAGTCTGATAAAAAGTGTTTTTATCAACATACCATCTCCAAGAAAACAAAGATTGCCATCCAAGGTTTGAAATCTCACCCTAGCCTTAAGTGTCTACATGTACTATAAGCATGCACACACACTATATATATATGTGTGTGTGTGTGTGTGTGTGTGTGCGCGCGCGCACGCACACACTTTGCCTGTTGACTCATATAAGAAAATCATCTGTCCCTTAACAAAGTCTTGTTTTTTGTCTTATGGGGGTGACATGCCACCCTCCTTACCAACAGAAAGGCTAGTTTTAGATGCCAACCACCTGTCCATGTGGCAGGTTGTTCTGGATTACATGTTACCAGTAGCAGGCCTAAGCTTGACCTAACCATATGTTCACAAAAAGAGAAAATGCAAATTAACAATAGCAAGAAGTGAAAACTCAAATCCTGTTTCCAATAAATTTGGTTGCTGATTCAGGGATTCACTCGTATGGTCTAGTGCAGTAGGTAGGTGACACTTGAGACAACTGCTATATTGGACTAGCAGATCAGCTTTCCTCTTTAACAATTAAGAATTATGAAACTCTCCTAACCCAACCCCTGCCTATCTCTATATTATGACACACAGCTGGCAACTCTCACTCAATGGACAGTATATACCTACCAATGAACATCCCAGAAATAACATCAATTCCAACAGTGTCTTTTTATATAATAATATCCAATTTTCAGTCAAGTATCACTTGTTTCTAAAAGTTTTCATTTGTTTATTATTTTATTCTCATTTTGGTCAAGTGGGTGGCTGCTTTGAAAACCCTACCTCACAGACTCCGCTACTAATAAAAAAAAAAAAACAAAACAAGAAAATCACCTACCACAAAAAAGAGTTGGTGCTCAGTGTACAATTTGCCGAAGAAAATAAAAAAAAAAACCCTAGATAATTACTGCCTCACATATGGTAATTTTCCTTATCCTCTTTGACTATTTTTGTTTTATAATCATATCGCTCCAAGCAAGGGATTTTACTGCCACTGTATTGCAGGGGGTTACATAGGAGAAAAGTTATGAGAAAGAGTGACAGGTTATAGGAGATGTCAGGAAGTGGGTAAGAGAGGAATAACTGTGGCCATAAAGTGAGGGATCAATTTATAAATTGTTTGTAATATAAAATTGATACCCCACTTTATATTTACATAATAATTTCTTGTCTGTTGATAAACCGTAAAAAACAAATCAATCAGTCAATGAAATACTGATTAGCTACATATGCATATCTTTTAGATTTATCTACATTTTCTGGAATATAAATATATAGAATGTTTTTTTATAATCATATCACCCCAAGCAAGGCATTTTACTGCCACTGTTTTGCAGGGAGTTACATGGGAGAAAAATTATGAAAAAGAGTGACAGGGGGTATCAGGAAGTGAATAAGAGGAGAATACTGATGAGAGTGAAGTGGACGGAGAAAGGAGTATGAGAAAGAGGATGCAGGTTAGTGAGATAGGAGATGACTAATGACTTTACATTTAAATTCTTAGAGAGTGTAGCTGTTGGGGAAGCAAGTAAATGGAAGAGAATTCCACAGGCGGGAAGTGCGAGAAAAGAAGCTGCTGGAGTAGAATTTGCATTTACTGGTTTCACAACCAATTGCAAAATTTACCTCTTCAGCAATCATCTCTTGATGAAGGAGAGTGTGTCTTGTTTGCTGGTGAATGAAAGTGAACTCACTGTATTAGGATCTGATGTTGGGTTTTTCTTTTTACACATGTTTTTATTTTGCCTCTTGGACTGACATTGGATTTGTGATTCTATACTTTTTGTCTATATTTCTGATATTATTTACATTATTCGAACTATTGTCCTCATCTTTGTTGTCATTAAGAACACATGGCCCAGTGGATATAATGTTGGTTAGTTCCTGCGACTTGACCCAAAGAGTTGTGAGTTCAATACCAGGCTACAGCAGTGGTGAACAAGTAACTTGCAGGGTTAGAGGGAGATAACTCATGACTTCCACATTACTACTGGCATTACTACTACGCAAGGAATGAGAAGGATATATATACCCCAGTGACTGTAATAAAGAGTTCGGTTTGAAATTCCTAGCACCTGAAGAAGGCCGGAGAGTACAACAGCCGAAAAGTCATACGAATGGCAACAAATATGAGGACAATAGTCCGAATAATGTAAATACTGTCTATTCTTTTTCTTGTCTTTTGGATTTATGAGACTGAATTTGCAACACAGACTGTTTTTACTGCCCTTGTTGTTTTGAACATTTGTTAGCAGACACAAAAACTCTTAAGTGAGAAAATCATTTACTGTCCTCTTTATGTGGGTGTCTTGATCATAGCTGTCATATTACAATGTCATATGACAAATATGAAAAATTACTCTATTTCTGCTGTTATATTCTAAAATGAATTTCAGTTTATGATAATCAAGGCTAAATATTGGTTTACAGTAAAACCTCCTCTTTTAAAAATTGCATGTAGTCAAGTTTTTTTCTTTTGCTAAGAATCTGCTGTCAAATATGGTAACAAAATTATAGTTGCCTTATTTAAGTTTAGAAACAACACGACTACTGAACTTTGCTACTAACTTCATGCATTAGGCATCTGTTGCTCAAGTATTGTGGATTTTACAAGTGCAAGAGAGACAATAATGTTCTGTTCTGTCTCTGACCTTTGCTACAATGGCTACATCAGAAAATGAATGCCTCAGAAATAGCACAAGGAAGCAAAAGAAAGGTTGCAGGAAACAAACATGTGCACACATATGCACAGTTTATCCATCAATGAACAGATTTTTGAGAATGCAAAGCATGTTTTCTGCTTACGAACAGGAATTTTCATGATATCCTCTTAAACATATCAAGTTTCTTATGTAACAAAAAATCTGCAAAAGTCAAGATATATCAGTAAAAAATATGATCCAGGCTGACTTTCACAAGCAAATATCACTTGGGGTATGATGATAAACTGCATCCAGCAGTAAGGCTTATGATTTAGAGGTTTTGAGAAGTATAGAACCACCTCTTAATTGCTGTTTTTCCCAGGTTCACACTGAATTGGGTGGAGGGGTACCATTTGTTAGGGTCCCAGCTATGGACAAATAGTTAACCCTCAAACTTAGGTCAAAACACTATGAAAGTCTAAAAATAGATTTTTATAGTCAAAATACCAGCATTACATTTTCATTGTAAAAAAATTATCAGCAATACATTTTGGGGAAAAGAATAAAAAATATGTAACCAGTAATGCATTTTTTGAAAAAAAAAAAAAAAAAAAATTACCAGTAATACACTGAAAAAAAAAAAATATATATATGAAATGAATTGTTTGAACATTATTTTTTATTGATACTCGTATTTAAGTAGATATTCTGTTTTTTAATTAAACAGTATTATATATTTATATCTACTGGCCTGATTATTTACGATAAATTTTTATTACGAAAATGTGTGTCATTTGGCAGGATTCGAACCTGCGACCCCTATCCACATAGAGGAAGCTACCATGTGATCTGGCACATCTTAGACCTCTCGACCACGAATGACCATTAGTCTAAACAAGGTTTTAATCAAGCCCACATAACACAATTTTCGATTTATCACAATAACCATATCTGCTCTGAAATGTCAACAACTGTAAAAAGGTTATATATATTAGTCATCCACATACAAGCCAGTTTTGCTGTATCACAGCTCATCAGTGTGGCTAGACACATCCACTTGCTTCTGGCCGGGATCGAAACTCGACCGATTTGGTGTCAGTCGGAGTCACTACTCCCCAAAACATAGGCCCATGGAATCAGAGAAGGGAAATTTTAACATGTTGTATATAAGCAGTGCATACACACGCCAGTCACCGAAAGAACTCAATTCATTTCTGAAGAATCACGCATATATCGCAGAAGTGGAAACTATTTTCAAAATTTTCTTCTCTAGAGAGCTCAATCGTAATGAGAGCATAATATATATATATATTACCATCAATACAATTTTTGTAAAAAGAAATTACTTATCCTGCCAAGAAAATTAAATTAAATGACCCATAAGGAGTTGATATGCTGTTAAATGAAAAATATAAAACACATGAAAACAAAAAAGGAATTCTAATCTCAGTCACATGTTAACTAAAATTATTTGTAAATATTTTTTACTTAGGTTTTTAAGTAAAAATCTAAAACTGATCAGATTTCTTGGTAGAATAATTAATTCAATTCTGGGTCAGTGTACAAAAATTTGGCAGCATCCTTTCAATGATGTTTACTTGCAAGTGTGAAGAAAAAACAACTGTTTGGTTGAAAACATGGCAAAGCACTTCAGGAAAAAAACAAGAAAGAGAATGAAGTGTAATAGAAAAGGGAAAAAAATATGTGAATGGATTGATGACCAGTGGAAAATGGATAATGAAAACAGACAGACAAATCAATTGTTTCATGTATAGCTCCCTATGCAAAGAAGGACTGAAAAGTTCTTAGCCTGACCTACTTCTCTAAATCAGTATGCCAATGACAATATATTTTGTATTTGTGTGTAACACTTTTCAAAATGCACAGGTACTATGCTCTGATCCTAGAAAGAGGTCCACTGAATGATACTCTGATAAGTGACAGAAAAAAAAATTCTTATGATATCAAGTACGACTGCACATTAAATTTTTTAAGCAGAGAAAGACATTACACTAGGTTCACCCGACACTTTAAGCAAGAGAAGCATGTATTAAAAAAGAAGAACCAGTCAACATCATTGGATGTTGCTAAGCTGCAAGTGTTACAGCAGAGGTTTCTTTTTCCTAACTCAAAACTTTAATGTGTTTATTTGCATGCCTAGACACCAGCACAGTTATTTCTACATCTCCATGCCATATATATATATATATATATATATATATATATATATAGTTATGCTCTCACACCCTGATTGAGCACTCTGGAAGAATGGTAGACTTTGAAAAAACAGTAGCTACTCTAGCATCTATGCATCGTTCATTCAGTAATGAATTAGAATACTCTCAGCTATTGGCGTGTGTATACATGATATATCACACACTAAAAGCCTGCTCCCTTCTACCAAGCACCCATAACTCAGAGGTAGAATCGATGACTGACGCCAATTTGGTCGGGTTCCAATCCTGGGTAAAAAGCAATCTGATGTCTAACCGTACTGATGAGCTGTGATACAACAAAACAGATCTGTCTGTGGATATATATATATATATATATATATATATATATATATATATATATATAGAGAGAGAGAGAGATATCTCGTCATCCACATACAAGCCTGTTTCACTGTATCACAGCTCATCAGTGTGGCTAGATATCTGTTTCCAGCTGGGATCAAAACTCCACCAATTTGGTATAAGTCAGTGAGCCTACCCCTAAGCTATCGACATTATATATAAATATATGTGTTGAGTTGTGATAATAGTTAGTGCCAAGGTTGTTTTTTTCAGTGTTTTTACTGATAAAATATATTTTGGCAAGCAGGATTTTTATTGTAAGGTGCTTGATATTGGGGTCAAGATAGAGTGTGTGTGTGTGTGTGTGTGTGTGTGTAAACAGTTTTGGAAAGTGGAGGTCTAAAATTGATTTTATCATCGTGATAAGGAATTGAAACCTTGCAACAAGGTCTATCAGATAAGTCAGGATACTAAATTTCAGTAGACAGGAAATGTGTTGTTTATAATTATGCTTGAATATGAAATGTTTAATTAATGAATAATGATGTCCTGCTACTTGTTTAGGACAGCAAGCAGCACATCCTCTTTAATTGGCCTATCAAAAAGGCAATCATTGACAAAAAATGAAGATAGACTTTTACTTGAGGCAACAAATAGTAACAAAGAGAAACTATTCCAAGTCATGCACCAGCGAATCTAAACAACCATCACTGTCCTAAAATACTGACACATGCAAGTCATTAAGTAGGTCTTTATATCAGTTGGATTTACAAGTATGAAAGTCGTCTGACAGCTTGAATAAAATCAATTTAAAAAAGTTTACCAAATGATACTGATAAAATTTGGATTTTAGAAATATAGAATGAACTAAAAAGGAAGGGTATTATGCAGAAAAGCTATTTGTGTGTGGAAGAATGAGGAACAGAAATATTATTAACGAGCAGGAAAAAGAAAGAATCACCTGGAGGAGAGTAGATAGCAATTGATATTGCATTTTAATTTTTGGCAGGTTACAGTTGGCTAGAAAGTATGGGGTCAGAAGGGAGTTCCACAAGAGAGAAGTGTGAGAAAAGAAACTGTTAGCATAGAATTTATGGTAACATCTAGCCATCACAAATATTAATTGATGAGACCTTGCCAGAAAAGGAAGAAGCTGGAACAGAGTTCCACAAGTGAGAAGTGTGAGAAAATAAACTGTTAGCATAGAATTTATGGTTACACTTAGCCAGCACAACAGTAAATTGATGAGATCTTGATGCCATTCTAGTACTTTGCTTAAATTCAAAATATCTAGGTACCATAGTGAAGAGCTCATCCAAACAATTACCATGAAAGTATTTATGGAAAAGGCACAGAAAGGCAACCTTATAAAGTGATTGAAGCTGAGCTGCTAGATCAGCACCAATAATATTGCTGATTCTTCTTTGGATTTTATCAAAGAGCTCAAGGTAATATGTGGCCGCAATTTTCTAAGTATATTCTAAGTTTAATTATGTTTCATCTTGTGAGAGAATTCAGTCAGTCAGTTAATTGCCATACATGATACACACTTCAGTGATCATGTCTAAAAAAGAACATGATTGACTAGACAGATTTTCCCACAGTAGGTTACCATTACTTTCTGCAGTAGACTGGTTGCTAAACAAAGCTATAGAACCAAATCTGTCCTGCTATTTAACCCACAGCTTGAGAGAGAACAGATGGATTAATACTTTTCCCAAGGGTATTTATGCATAAGTTAATGAAACAAATTCAACTGGAATTTGAACTCAGCACTCTGATTTCTCATTCTGGGTTGATATCCATTGCACCACAATACACATCCATCTAAAATTTACTCACCTTAAATACATTATCCTATAGTAATTTACTGAATCAGACAATAAATTTTCAAGTTAAAGGTATTAACTAAATTTTAACATGTAATCAATCCCAGTTAGGTTTTTATTATGTTCCAAGAGTCGTAGTTGTAACTTAGTAATGTAAAATCAAATTATTAAGGTTCAGTTGTCTGGGCACATCCTTCTGTGATTGTTCTTTTAAAATTTCTTCTAGTTTTTGTAAATAATAAATCATCATTTATCCATCACACCCAGATGGTGCATAGGGCAGCAACTTTTTGTTGCTGTTTCTGTAACAAACTATTTTTTACGGGGCAGGGTTGTTAGCCCTGCGCCCAACCCCCAAACCCTCAAACCTGGAGGACTGGTGGACTATTCTTGGTCCTTACATTTACAGCACCTGGTATTCCCAAATGGTCACCCATTTAAGTACAGACCATGCTTGATGTTGCTTAACTTCGGTGATCAGACGGGAACCGGGGTATTGAACACGATATATCCATAGACATAAATAATAAATAGTAGTTGAATATTTTATATTACTAAGAAAATTTTTAAATAAATATTTTTAATTCAGTCCACCTCCTCTTTAAAAAAAAAAAAAAAAAAAAGAAAAAAGGTTCTTTGCAGCATTATGAGCATTTGTAGGCATCTCATCGAGGGATTTAGTTTTTTTTTTCATTTTTTTAATCTATATCTCTAGGTGAAATGGGATAAGTTACTATTTCTTGCCCAAATATTCTGTCTGGATTATTGTATTATTAAATTGTTAAACTGGTGAGGCTCATTAAAAGAAAAAACTGATTTAGTGCCAAAAGAAAAAACAAAACTTATCTCACTCTTCTTGTGCTGCTTATATTAAAGGTTAACATGTCAGAGGCAAGTGTAATTGCTATAGCTTGGCCAAGAAAAATTGGATTTCAAACTAGTATTAAAAAAATAAAAATATTCTGATATAAAATGTTCTGCCACTGGTCTATGAGTTTTGTAATAAAAAATTCCCAACACTCAACTGATAAGAATAACTACACAATAGATGACCTGGTTAGATATGAAAATGCTTAAATATATGCTAGTCTGTTTTACAAGACAGTGTTTTTCATCTGAAAATTCAGCAGTTATTTTTTTTTTTTTTACTGAGGCTAAGAGCAGTTAACTAATAGAAGTGACTTAAATAGACTTTCAAACAAGTAGACCATATCAGGCAAGGGCTCTATTTTTTTTTTATTTCAAACAATATACCTGCTTAAAATAAAGAAAAGAAAAGTGCTTACTGAGTCTTTGTATAAGAAATTAATTCAGTGAGGTGGAAATTATTTATCATGTGTTTTTTTAAGCTCCTTAGTTAAATGCATAGTGACTTTTCTCACTTCAAGGGTTTATTTTTATTTATTTTTAAATACTTCACTTGTGGAAAATAACTTTTCTATAAGCGATGACTTAACTTCATAAAATTATATTATAGGGTTGTTGCTGTTAAAATACCTTGTACTTCCAACAGGATGTAGGGAAGGCTGAGTTCAGATCTTTTCCTCAATCATTGTCAAACAATCAATTAATGGTTAGCAATTAGATTTCAAACCATTTTGTTGTTTTTCTTTTCATGCCACAATCTTACTCCGTTTTTGGGGAAAAATTATTAAAATAAAACCTGCACCAAAAATCCATGATAAGGAGTAATAACAAGAGTGTCACATTAATATATTACCTTGACCCGTCAAAAATATATTCCGGCCATGGATGATGGTGACAGAGCACAACATCAAAAGGCAGAAAACACAGGTTTGAAAGGCAATAGCCAATAAAGATATGATTGGCATCAAGGGTAGAAAACAACAAAGGGTTCGAAAGACAATAGTTTGCAAAAATGATTGACAGATGTATCTGCCCATAGATGATGTCAAATAAGCACCAGCCCATAAAAGCAGAAATGTATAGGCATTTTGGGGTTATGTAAGTCTGGGATTTCTGGCAGAGAGAGAGAGAGAGAGAGAGAGAGAGCTCCCGTCTGGCTAATGTTTCCCCTGTATGTACGCAATCTTTCTTTGGCCACTCCTCTTCTACACAACCATCACCGACAAAGAATAAAAATATAAGTTTATACTTTCATGTATATGTGTTCTGTTTCTCGTTATCTGTCTAGACAATTGTTGTTTTCCAGCAGCTGCAACATATAAAAGCTATTGTATTTAAATGAAGTGTTTTTTGGCTTTAATATTTATTAAATGGATGCAGCTTTGAATTTTGTTGTCTCTGGAATCACTGGTTTGAATCCTGTGTGTTCACTCTTCCTGCAGGGCCAGAAGGAGTGATAATGTGCCCTGAAGGTAAAAAGTTTTGATTCCGTCTCATAAGTTTTTTTAGTTTCTTAAGTAGGCATCACAGGGTCCTGATGATGACAACACCTTTGAAGAAAGTGATAAGCTGGTGGTGATTTCATACTTAACCAAGATATTCTCAGAAGGGCTGAGTGTTGATTGGCTAAGAGAATTACAATGTCATTAAACCCTCAAACCACTAGGTATATTGCCAAAAACATTAAAGGGGTCAAAACCCATGAATTCCACCAAGGTAATACAATTTGAAATCAGAATTATTTTTTATACCTTTGAAAAGAAATGTTTTGTTTGGATCAATTCACTTGACAAGAGAAGCTTAATTGTAAAGCAAATAGTAAAGAACTCACAATCTTAACAATGGCTTTCAAGATTTGCCTGATGTCACACAATAGCAAGAAATCATCACTATATACTTGGTACAAGATCACATGGCCATTAGAAAAATATTACTTTGTACTAATCTTTCAAGTAGGAAAGGACTACCTCCCTTTTGAAAAATCAGCATTTGAAATCCTACCCTTTAATAGGAATCAAACACTGACTATTGATATTGGTAGGATATATACAACTAACTCAGCCATTAAGTAATACCTATTTGTTAACTGTAGTAAGAAAATACACTAGTGTATATAAACTGGTGATTACATGAGAGCATAAGTTGACTAGGGAGATGGTAACTCCTAATGTTTCTGAAATGTTAATTCAGGCAAAGATCTATAATTGCAGGATGAGTCAACACCCACCTCCGCACTGAAAATAAAGCAGCAATACTTTTAGACATTCAAATTCAGTGGGCCCGTATATTTGCTTCATAGATCATCCATCCAAAATCATTAGTTCTAACTTTATTTTTATGTAGTGGATCAGTAAATAGTTTTGTACCCATTTGCATATATTAAGTAGAAGAGAAAGTGTGCAGTGAAGAAAGGGACAGGCTGACTACTGATCGCATGTCATCGAACAACACAATATAACAATGAGATTATCAAATTTAGAGATTCTAACTGTCATGGGTCCTTACCTGTAACTCCAGAATGAACACTTCCTAACACTATATATACTATGCCTCTATCCTTACCTGTAACTCCAGAATGAACACTTCCTAACACTATATATACTACGCCTCTCAAAAGAGAGTCGAGTTTGTAGTAGGTTACTCCAAACCAGAATGACAGTCATACTAACACCTCCCACATTTTGTATTGTTATTTCTTGTTAATATATATTTGTTATTTCTACCCTTGTGATCGTGCTATTCTTTTCGGACCTTAACCTGGTCCCTAACACTAACCAAAAATATAACACAATACATGACTAGTCTTTGCCCTCAATGTGGCATCTCTTATAATAAAGGCAATTATCAAAACTGTACTGTCGCAGGATGACGCAATCCAAGATGCCACTTTGGCATACGTAGATGATGTCTTCATTGATGAAAATGCAGTTCCTGTGGCGCGAATCAAAAAGTATATGTCTGACTTTGGAGTGATCTGCAAGAGCCCTGTAAGACTTGGCAATCATGCAAAAATGCTCGGTTTACAAGTCTGGAGGAAAGGCAGCATGTAACAATGGAAATGAGCATGTAAGTTCCTGGAGACTCCAACTGTCATATCACATGTCATAATATGTTCTCTCTCTGAGGAAAGCTTTTAAGCCACCTTCCAGTATGTGGTTCGCTTAGAGCAGAAGCAGCATTCTTGAAGCAATGAGCCACTGCAGTAACCAATGAGTGGAATGATAAAACTTGTGGCATCCACTTGAAGTGCATGATCAACAGGGCAGTAACTAGAGTGCATCAAGAAGGCCCTGCAAGAGGAGGCTGTTGTGTGAGCAACCAGGAAATGACGGTGTGGGTGGATGTAAATTCTCTGACTACTGGTGTAGCATTGGAAGTGAATGGAGACATTGTGAAGGACACATGCTGGCTTCGTTGCAACAGTGACACACAATGTATCAACCTAGCCAAGCTTGATACAATGTTAAAGGGCATAAATTTGGCCATGCAGTCAAAGGTGAAAGTGTTGCATCTTGTCACTGATTCTGCATGCACTCACCACTGGATAAATGACACTGATTGGAAAAGCACGTCTGAAAATGAAGCCAGCATGTGATATGTTTATGTGGAGATGACTTGAAACTCTTCGAGTACAAATTGCAGAGTATGGCTTCACCTTAGATGTAAGGCTGATTAACCAAAATAAAGATGCCAAACTTTCCAGTTCTACAGAAATGGCTGGATTTGTTAAAAAAAAAAGGACACCAAACCTATTCTCCCAACATGTGATGCAGACATAGGAGAGATGTATGGATAAAATGTAAATACATCAACGTAGCAGTCACCCTGGTGTTAAGGACATCACTTACTTTGTCAGGTTAGTCGATCCCTCTGGACCTAGCATATCTGGCAAGATGATGGTTCAGAGGTGTCCTGAATGCCAGTCCATAAATCTGACATCAGTGCACTAACAGAACAGAAGAATAGGGATTTGCTGTACTTAGTTCAGGGTGAGGATGGATATTATACATTATGGCTTCAGTCATTAGATGACCTTGACTGACTGCGGACCAACACAGTTCTTTGTTCAACGACCCATAGTGCACCAAGATTCTGAGAGCATTATTTGGCAGTTGGAGTTGATATTTTGTGAAAGAAGTTTGCCATACAGAATCCTTACTGACAATGATACTGCATTCACCAGCAGATCATTCAAGGCTTTCTATGGAGGAATGGGGTGTCAAACTACACTTTCAGTAAGCACATGTACCATCTGGAAATAAGATAATTAAAAGGTGCAATAGGAGCAACATGAAATAAATTGTGGCATGGAAGAAGTGCCCCATACAAGAAGCCGTTTATTGGTATAATGTGACACCGAGGGATGACACATTGAGCTCAACTGTACTACCTAATGCAATTCATGCTTAGGAGTTTAAGCTCTAGAGCATTGACACTGTACCTGCATTAACACCATTGACAGAGCATGAGTTAAAAACATGGTGTGAGTAAGACCACCCCATAACTGATGTACCTCCAAATTTACAACCAGGAAGATCACTAGGATCATCAGTCCACAATTTGTTCTGATTGATGGTGTGCTGTATCATATTAAAGACCTCTGACTGGCTACAAACCAGTTCTCTGTTACAAATGACACTAATGGTCCATTCACGAGCAATAGGGAGTTGGAAGTAGATTCTTACTGCAGTGGAGACAGACAGTGACAACAATGAAGATGAAGTACCTCCCCTGTCAAGAAGAACCAGAAAAAAAAACAAAAAAACACCCATCCCTTGCATGTTGGTGCTGTGATTAGATCAGTGGGAGTGTAACAGAGAGTCAGGTCAATCCGATAAGAAATTCGGAATTGGTTGCATGTGGTACTTGTAAGCACCAGGAACTACATTCTCTTCTACAATGGTGGGGGTCAAGAGAACACATTCTACTTACAGTTGGTAATACTGACAATTTGCATATGAACATTACTGGGCAGGTATTATTTAAAATAGTCAGTGTGGGTTTGAAACTGAGAGAGAGCTACATAACAACAGTTTTTTCTCAGCCTAAAAAAGAGTGTTCTCAATGTATAGAAAACCAGACAAGATGAACACACCAACATCATTAAATTCAGATTCCAATCATATAATACAAATCACATTTACCGACTGAGAGATTGTTGAAGAACAAAAACTCTCAGTTACTGGAAACATTGCCTCTACACCTGGCCATGTTTAGAAGCCACCAGAGAATATAAATTTTCGCAACTGAGCCTTTTTACCTTTGTTATGGTAAATATAAAATCTTATTGAGTTGAATTTTGATTATTTGACTATTCCAACAAGATAATTGTTTAGCTGATATTTATGTTTGTAGAACAGTAGCTGCCATTGCAAAACATCCTGTACAGGAAGCTCCCTGAAGTGTTCTGGCCTCTTGGGTGCATGGTCTTGTCAGATAGGGAAGTTTTTAAATATAATCTGAGATTGTTATCTGTCTTGTGCTACTTTCAAACAAAAAAGATGAAATTATAAATGATATGGCAAATGCTGCATAAAGAACAAAAATTTACATTTGTCTTTATTGCCAAGTGATATCAAGTTAGAAGGACAACCAAACATCTATATGCACCAACATACATGTATAGGAATAAATTTCATTTACTAAATGATCTATTTTATTTTTTTCTCCTCAAGAAAAGTCGATAGTATTTGTCTAAATTTTTAAGATGAGGTAGTATTTACAGTATTTACATTATTCAGACTATAGTCCTCGTCTTTGTTGCCATTTGTACAATGTTTCGTTTGACATTTGGGCCATAAGACACATGGTCCAGTGGATATAGACATTGGTTAGTGCCTGTGACTTGACCCAAAAAGTTGTGAGTTCAATACCAGGCTACAGCAGTGGTGAACAAGTAACTTGCAGGGTTAGAGGGAGATAACTCATGACTTCTAATCAAGGCTTTACACAAGGAATGAGGATGATATACCCCAGTGATTGTAATAAAGGGTTCAGTTCAAAATTCCTAGCACCTGAAGTAGGCTGGAGCGTACAACAGCCGAAACATCGTACAAATGGCAACAAAGATGAGGACAATAGTACGAATAATGTAGATACTGTAGGAGTAGATAGGTTTGCCTATTACACTAGTTCACACTCCTCTCTGGTCTTCTGAATAGGGAGGAGATGTTTATCCCTTGTTTCCTGTTTAGGATTTGATTTCCAATTCTTTCTAAAGTCTACTTTCACTCTGAAATGGTATTCACTTATTTCCTATTTTTTGCCCTTTCTTATGCTCATACACCACCACACAGTAATTTTCTACCTTGAGTGGCAACTGAGCCTTTTATTTGGTGAATATTATTAAAATAAAAAGAAAGCAGAGAAATATATATATAATTAGCAATTCTTCTTTTTGTTTTTTAATCATTTCACCCCGAGCAAGGCAGAAATGCCACTGATGAGCGGGGGGGGGGGGGGGCTACACAACTGTACAAACTAGTTAGAAGGAGCAATAGAAAGCTGAGAATGCAGGTGCGATGACAGATACATAGGTGGAGAGAAAGGGAAGGTTATATGGGGGGTGGGGAGAGAGCTAGAGTCCAGTGGTTAGTAGATGAGTATTGACTTTGCATTTAAATTTCTGGAGGTTGTAGCCATCAGGAAAGCAAGAATATGGGAGCGAGTTCCACAGGCGGGAAGTGCAAGAGAAGAAGCTGCAGGAGTAGAATTGTCGTCTGCATTTGGCTAACCTGACTGCGAATGGGTGGGACCCAGTTGCCAGTCTGGTTGCACGAGTAAACACCTGTTGAGGAGGCACCAGTGAACAATTCTATGACTAATATTTAAAAATTTTTGTTTCTACAAGATAAAGGAGAATGTTAAAGGAAATCACAATAAATCTGTCTAAAGTACATGAAGAAAATTTTTTACTTGACAAATATTTTTGGGGTCAGGCTATTTGAAGCAGTATTTCTTTTATGATCAAAAATATCAAAAGATGATTGTTTTTGAATAGCCAACAATCAGAAAAGAGAATTATATTCTTGGCCAAATACTTACAGGGAGGTAAATTTCTCTATATACATGCAGATGTTTCTATTATATATAAAGATTTTGAATCTTGATAATGGAAAAATGCTAGAAAAATTGGATCAAAAACATTATTTGAATAGTTTTTACACATAAAAACCATTGACCTACATTCCTTCATACATGAAGAGAAAAGGTTAAGCTAATATTAAAAAAAAGAAAATTTCTTGTCTTTAAATAAACAAGTAATAATGAAGCCTAATAACTTTGCATATATATATATATATATATATATATATATATATATATATGAAATTTAGGTAGCTCCAAAAATTTGCTTAAAAAAAGCATACCATGATGAAAGACCCCAAACTTGATAAAAACAAAGTTTTAGCATCAAAACATTTATATAATTATTAAGAGGAGGCACCATGGTATTTTTTATTATTTTATTAAATTTTGTAATCCTTTCTAGCATATTTAAAATTTTGGTTAAAAATCTTGTTTTTCTTGCATCAGTGGGTAGGCCATAGATTAGTATTGGAAATTTAGTATCTTTTTTGTGGTAATAAATGTTTTAGAAATTCTTGCAAAAATCAAATAATTCTTGAATTTTAATGAAAGTTTCAGAACTTATGAATTAAATTATTTTCTAAACATTTTTTTTTTTTTAGAAAATCTTGGTAATATTTTTTTTTCACATCTGTTGCCCACATTTACTTATTGTTAGGAAATTTCAAGAAATTAAAACACTACCCTCTTCATGTTTATATTAGTTAAAAGCAGAAGTCCTTGGAGAATTTAAGTCATTTTTTTTTTTTACTTCCATTCACTTACTTTCATGAAAATTCGAGAAATTTAAATTCCTCCTTCATATTTATATTAGTTGCTTTTAAATAATATATAGGAGTCCTTGGAGAATTTAAATTATTAATTTGTTTTTGCCAAACAGAAACACCATTTACTGAAAATCTGCTCTGAATTGTAAAATAAAAAATGTATTAAAACTATGACATTTATTTAGAAAATTTTTTAATTGCTTTTATGAATAAAATATATTAAGGACACTATTATCTTAATAAAAAAATTTTTTTCGATGAATTTTTACAAATTTTTTCATTTTTTAAAATTTTAATTAGACAAATTTATTAAGTTTAAATCTTTGAAAATTCTTTATTAATTTCAAATCACCAAATACTAATATTTTTAAAAGAAATTTGAATTTTGTTCCTTTTACTCATAATCTTGCAATTGATGTGATGTTTTTTGCTTTTCTTTACTACCTTCCGTAGAATTTCTTGTTGCTAATATTGTGGCTATGAATCCTTGTATGATTTCTAATTCTCTCAAAATGGCCTCATTGTCTATATTTCTGAGATGAGGTAGTATTTACACTATTTACATTATTCGGACTATTGTTGATTGCCATTCATACAACATTTTGGCCGTTGTACACTATTATTATGATCACTGAGGTAAATCATCATCATTGCAAACAGTAGTCATGAGTTATCTCCTTCTAACCCAACTCTCTAAGTTACTTGTTCACAACTGCTGTAGCCTGGTATTGAACTCACAACTCTTTGGGTCAAGTTACTGGAACTAACGAACATCTATATCCATTGGGCCATGTGTTCTTAAGGACAATAACAACTGAGTTTCTGAAACTTATAAACCATTTTTTACCAGCGTTCATATTGCAATTTTTGATGTTAATGGTTTTCTTAAGTATTTTTTACCAGAGCTCATATTGCAATTTCTTTTACACTAATGATTTTCTTTGGCACTCCACATGACTGATTCTCATTGTATTCTCCTCTATGCTTGTTTGGCTTAGATTTTTGTAGCCTAGCATATGTGCTGATTCCTTAAGTTTACGTATTTGTGATATTCTTGTAGCCTTACCTTAATGGAGTGGCCTGTTTCTTCTTTATATTTCTTTCCACAGCTATCAGTAACTTAGAGAGTCAAGTTAGAGGGCGACAACTCATGATTACTAAAAGAGGCTTTGCACAAGGAATGAGAATGACATACCCCAGTTATAGTAATAAAGGGTTTGATTCGAAATTCCTAGCACCTGAAGAAGGCTGGAGCACACAATGGCCAAAACATCGTACAAATGGCAACAAAGATGAGGACATTAGTCCAAATAATGTAAATACTACCTCATCTCAGAAATATCTGCATTTCATTGGCCCTGATCAGGCATATCACCTTCAGTAATTTTCCCACCAATGTAATGTAGCTTTCCTGAGTCTTTTCTATAAATACTTTCATGGTAATTGTTCTGATGAGCATTCCTCTATGGTAACTAGACTTTATGAATTTAAGCATAGTACTAGGTGGATGTGCATTGTGGCGCAGTGGATATTGGCTCGGAATGAGAAATTGGAGAGCCGAGTTCGAATTCCAGTTGAATTCCTTGCATTCACTTATGCGCAAATACTCTTGGGAAAGGTATTAATCCGTTTATTCCTTCCAGTTATGAATTAAATAACAGGACAGATTGGGTTCTATAGCCTTGGTCGGAAACCAGTCTACTTCAGAAAGCAATGGCAACCTATTGCGGAATAATCTTCTGCCCAGTCAGTCATGTCTCGAAAGAGACATGATCGCCCAAGCGTGTATCATGTATGGCACTTGACTGACTGACTGACTAGATTGGCAGTGAGGTTTCATCTTTTTACAGCTGAAATGGCTAGATGTAACTAAGTTCTATGCTAACAGTTTCTTCTATTGCTTGTGGAACTCTCTTCCAACTTTTTGCTTACCAATCAATTTTGATTTTCAAAAATTTAAATATAATGTCAATCATTATTTTCTGTCTTAATTTTTGTTCTTTTATTGCCCTCACTCCTTAATAGTAGTTTTTTCTCGTACTCTCTGACACTCAGTAACCCTTTGTGTCTTAGTGTCTTTGTTGCCTTGCTTGAGGTGAAATGATAAAAAAAGAGATTTTGTTAACTTTTCTATTCTTTTGACTTTTAACACTTCTTAGAGATCTTTTCACAAATATTGTTCTCCATACTTATATACACATCTCTTAATGATGGATCAAAAATTTCTGTCTAAAGAAGATGGGGGTGAGGGACATTCCATTAATTTGGTGTCTTTAAAACCTTTTCTTGGCAAAGTGAACAATAGAGAGTTCTGTAGAATATAAAAGACTGATTATACTTATTAGCTTCTTGGTTCTGACCTGTACCAATCAAAAATGTTCTGTCACAAAACTTAAAATAACTATCATCAACTTTGAAGAGCATGATAATTTTATTGCCTACAATACTAAACCAAAACATTATTCCACCTCCTCCCTGTTGACTTTTAAGTCATGTTGAAAGACTATTTTGATGAAAGACCAAACAATGGAATTAGTCATCAGGTTAATCCACTATAAATTAATATTCATCACTTAACATTCAGTCAGTCAGTTAAGTGCCATACGTGATACATGCTTGGGCGATCATGTCTCAAAAGAGACATGACTGACTGGGCAGAAGATTATCCCGCAGTAGGTTGCCATTGCTTTATGCAGTAGACTGGTTGCCGACCAAGACTATAGAACCCAATCTGTCCTGTTATGGGTTAAATAACTGGAGGGATGAGACGGATTAATACCTTTCCCAAGGGTATTTGTGCGTAAGTGAATGCAATGAATTCAGTTGGAATTTGAACTCGACTCCCCGATTTCTCGTTCCGAGCCGATATCCAATGCACCACAATCCACATCCACTTAACATTACTGTTCAGAAATCAGTTTTCATATACCTTTCCTTGTGATGTTTACTTAAAGGTTGTAGTTTGATTGCTTTCATGCCTTTAGCTTATGTTCTTGATACTCTACATTTTTTCTGTTAATCAAGGTACCAAAGAGGAAAGCTCATTAGAACAATTGCCATGAAAGTATAGAAAAGTGATTGAAGCCAAGATACCAGATCAGGACTGATAACATTACAGATTGTTTTTTTGGATAAATTGGGTTGTCTGGAAAGTTTATGCCAATTTTTCGTCATTCATGTTCCAACACATTATAACAAGTCAAATTTATTGGCAGATACGTTTACATTTCTGAGTAGAGCTTCAAATTATCTCCTGGCAAAGAAAGTTGAAAATTACTTAATTTGTATCAATTTTGCATCCCTATGAAAATAGAAGATTATAAGGTGCATTTTAGACACTTGATGCTTTTTTAATGCCATAAAGGCAAAAATGCCAACTTTCCTAGTAGCAGAATTAGCAATTAAGTCAATATAATTGTCCCACTCCACTTCATGTCAATGAAAAAAAAGTGAGATCAAGAAGGTGTAATGAGTTGCTCATCTGAAGGTTGGTTGATTGATTCATTCATTCATTTTTTGCAGCTTATCAACACTTTACAAGTTATTTAAAGTCAAGAAATTATATATATGAGTTACACATTAATGACATCAGAAAGATCATTGAGGAAAATAAGACACAAAGTAGTTCTAAGGATAGAGGACACCTGCATTAATATGAAAGAATCTAGAAGAATGGATGTTCAACAGAACCTACATTACAGGATTTGTTAAAGATTGGATCAAATTGAAAACTTATCTGGTGACACCATAGCTCATTAACTTGGAAGAAGACCAGCATGCCAAACCCTGTCAATCACTTTTGAGATAACTAGCGTTATAATATTCACTTGAAGTTACTTAATAAAAACAGATATAAACTACAATTCACATGGTATATTTATCATAAATATATTCTGAAAATGTTACTAACATTGGTTAGTTAATATCCATTTTATTGCAAAAACATTGACTTAAATACTAATTATATCAGTATAATATTTTTTAACTACTTAAAAAATTATCATTGCCAATCAAATATTTTAATAGCTTAACAGGTTTCTTTGGTAAATTTAAGTACAGTGTAAAAAATTGTTTCCCACTCTTTTGAGGATCAAATCAGAATGTGCCATTTTTTTGGTAAATATGGAATTCAGATATTTACAAGTGCATATAAATTTTTAAGTTATTACACAAAAGCTTATAATCATAAATTAATAGGAAAGCTAACTTCTGATGTGTAATTTATAAAGGACACATCACCCAGTGGATATAGGCATTGGTTAGTTCCAGTGACTTGACCCAAAGAGTTGTGAGTTCAATACCTGGCTACAGCAGCAGTGAACAAATAACTTGAGTTGTGTTAAAGTGAGATAACTATACAGCATCCGGAATGAGAATCGCACATGGAATGAGAATTATATCCCAGTGATCGAAATAAAAGGTTCAGTTCAAAATTCCTAGCACCTGAAGAAGACCAAAGTACGCAATGGCCAAAACATGAGGGCAACTGATGTGAAGTGAAGTTTAGCACTAATCAGTCGATAAGCTTGTCCCACTTATTCTCAGTGACAAGTTATATAGGCTCTCTCTTGCTCTCATGCAAATTAATTTGCCAGTGTCACTACATCTCCCTGAAACGCATTGGTTTTATACCTCTAGTAGTTCTAGTACTTCTTCTCATGATAGTTTCATTACTTTGTTCTACTTCTCTCTCTCTCTCCCGTATTTCTTTCTCTGGGAGACCTAGATCTTTCCCGTGCCCAACTGTAATCATCTGCATTGTCTTGCATTATTTGATCTTTGTCCGAACATTCCAACTCATTCTGGCCCACTTGATCCTGCATTACTTCGTCTTCTGTTTTATCTTTTGTCTCCTTGTAAAATCGTAATCTTGATAGGGCGTCTACGTGTAGAATTGAATTTCCTTGACATATTCTATATTAAAGTCAAATGTCATTAATCTTATTGCCCATCTTAGTATCCTCGATGTCGTGACTTTAGGTAACTCTTTCCTTGGGTTAAATATAAACTCTAATGATCTATGATTATTCTTAACAGAAATTTTTTTCCAATTAAAAATTGTCGGAGTCTAGTAGTTGTCCACACGATGGCTAATGCTTCTTTCTCTATATTTGAATATTTAAATTCGGTGTTCATTAGTCTTCTGGATAAACACATTATGCGATGTCCTTCTTGTGATAATATTCCCGATATTGAATGTTTGCTTGCATCTGTGGTTAGCATCACAACCTTTTTTGGATCAAACATTTTCACTACTGGTTTCTTTGCCATAATTATTTTTAATCTGTCAAAAGTTTTTTGCTGTTCTTCTGACCAAATAAATTCAACATTCTTTTTTCTTAAATTTGCAAATGGTTCAGTCAAGTCTGTGTATTTTGGTAAATATCGCCTGTAAAAATTTACCAATCCCAAAAAAGACTCCAGTTCTTTCTTATTTGTAAGTGTAGTTACTTTTAGTATTTTTTCTATCAAGGCTTGGTCTGGTGATATACCTTCTTTTGAAATGGAATAACCTAAAAAAAATATGTTACTACAATTGCTTACGCATTTTTTTTTTCATTTATTGTCATTCCAGCAATTTTTAATCTATTCAAGATTATGTCGGTTTTCTTTTTAATTCCATTTCATTAATGGCTCCGATGCATATATCATCTTGGTAACAAATCATATTTTTCATATTTCCTAAAACCTGTTCGATGGTCCTTTGAAATATGCCACTTGTGGTTTTTATTTCATCTGGCATTCTTTTCCATCTTAGTAACCCTATTGGCGTATTTATCGTGGTTACTTCTTTGAAGTTATCGTCTATCGGTACTTGGTGGTATGCTGTTTTTATATCTGTTTTTGCAAAAACGTTCATTCCTACCAGTGCATGCAATGCAACTTCAATATTCGGTATGGGATACACGTCCAAACAGATTTTATGATTTACACCTATTTTGTAATCTCCACAAATACATAAATCACCATCTGTCTTCCTCAACACTACAATGGGTGATGCCCACTTGCTACCCCCAGGGGAAACATGTTCAAGAAGGTCTTGTTCTATTAATTTTCATAGATTTGTTACTACTAATGGTAACAAATGTACTGGTACTTTTTGTGTCTCATAATAAGAAGGGGAGACATTTTCTTTTAATTTTAAACTCACTTTATAGTTTTTTAACTTTCTGGTGTTTTCCATTTTTATCTCATTAATTACTTTAGTAGAATTTATGTTAAGCACGTCGTTTCCAAGAAGTCGGGGGGGAGGGGGTCTTTTTACAACTTGTGACAATTATTATAGGTATCACTTCAAATTTACCTTCTAACTCCAAGGAACCTTCAAAGTATCCTAAAGTTTTATGATTGACCCATCAAATTGGCGGAGTTATAAACTGCTCTTTCGTAAGGGTTGCTTTCCAATGCGTTCCTAACAAGTTTTTGGCATCAGTGTTACTTCACTCCAAGTATCCATTTGCATATCTAAATTGTAGTTGTTAATTTTAACCTTTAACAATGTCTTTTTTCTTTTGTTCAATTTTTTCTATATTCTTATTTTTTAATGTAAAGACCTCCATATTGGTTTCATTTTCTTCCACTCTTTCAACATTTTTCTTTTTGACTTTGCATACTGCTTGAAAGTGGTTCTTTTTAAAGCAATTTTTACAGGTTTTTCTAAATGCTGGGCATTTTTCCTTTTTTATTTCGTGATCACGTCCACAATATGAACATTTTCTTATCTTTTTTACCATCTATGTCTCAGCAGATATTTGTTCGCTGGGTTGACTTTTATGATGGTTGTATTTCTGTATTAATTCTTGTTGCTGTATAAAGTCAATGCATGTATTTAAAGACATATTTTCTATTTGTAGTTGTTCCATTATTTTATATCAGTGTGATGCATTGCACGTACCTTCAATTAACCTTAATTGAATCAAGTCCTCTTGAATAGTTTGTCCGTCTTGTCTGAGTTTTTCAAATTCCCAATATCTACTCACATTTCGTAGATGGTGTAGATATTTTATAATTGGTTCATCAATTTCTTGTATCATTGACATGAATTTCGTTCTTTCTGCCACTCCGTCTTTTCTTGAGTCTCATATTTCTCCTTATAATCTGACTTGTTTTTTCGAAAGTCAGATCTTCCAAGTTTCTGGGGTATGCCATGATGGAGACTTTCATTATCGCCTCGCATCCTGCTGTAGCCAAAAATAAATCCATAATTTCATTTTCGCCTCCCTTCTTCGTGTTGTCTTTCAGCTTTTTACTTCATGCACTGGCAGAAAAACTGCGAATCCATGCATCTACAAAATCTGGATCTTCTAGAGACAAATGGGATCCTATCGGTGATGCCAACAACAGTCTGAATAGTGTAAATACTACCTCATCTCAGAAGCATAGCCAAATACATTTATTATCATATACAAAAGAATGCTCAAAGAATTCTCCAGATCAGTAATCTGAAGTTTAGTCATTGAAATAATCCTAACTGAAAGTTAAATTTTTCAGCCCAATTTTTAATTGCGACCTTCTGTTTATATCTAAATAAAATCAATTTGAAATGCTAGTATGTTATGCACATAGAGGAAGAGTTTGGGCACCTCAATGTGGTGTAATGGTTAACAAGCTTGTCTTGTTCGAACCTATTACAACTTTCAGCTTAAGCAGGGATTAGAAAATTAACACCGAGGAAGTGCTACAATTTTAATAAATTTAAAAATAATGAACTCTTTTCAGACATATATATATATATATATATTTTTTTTTTTTTTTCAATAAATCATACTAATAGGTTTGTTTGTTTGTTTAGCAACATATCAACTCCTTACGAGTCATTTAATGTTGAAACTTCATGTTCTTGAGAGCATTATTAATTTTCTTTACAAAAATGTATTGCTGGTAATTTTTTTAAATTATAAAATGCATTGTTGGTATTTTCACTATTAAAACATATTTTTACATTTTCCCCTAGTTTGAAAGTTAACTACCCCAGTTTGGAAGTTAACTAACAGATGCTATCACCCCAGGTCAGGATAGACCTGGGAACAACAGCAATAAAAAATGGTTCCGTGCTTCTCAAAACCTCCAAACTCCTAACTAGAAGCCTTGTTGCCAAATGTAGTTTATCATTATACCCAGAACATTACTGATAAACAGTTGTCATGAAAAATTCAATTATCAATAAATCAATACAGCAATGGTGAACATACAAGCTTAGTTGATCCTTGATTGTCACAAGTTCAATTTTCACTGGCACTGAACAACTGTGACCCTGTTCCAGACTATGTAATTGTCTACAAAGACCACACCCATTTCACTTTAATCTCATTCACTGTTTGATGAATATGACATATTTCCAACCAACATCATGGTCAGTGCTTGAAATCAGGTAATGACTGAATCGATCCACCTTTATTCAAGTAAAAGCCTGAATCATATCACCAAAGTTAAGCAATGTTGAACCTGGTCAGTACCAGATAGGTGACTACTTGGGAATATCAAGTGCTATAAGTTTGAATGTATAATAGATAATGACTCAGAATTATTAATTGAAGAGCCAAGTTCCAATTCCAGTTGGGTTCGTTATATTGACTTACACACAAATACCCTTGGGAAAGTGTTGTGACCTTGTCACCATGTTGTTGTGGTCCAAGTGGGGCCAAAAATAAAGACACAAAGATGGAATAGTGTTAAATATATTACAAAAACAGTAGTACAAACATACCAACAAGCGATTATTAGCATGACTGTTTAATCTGGCTGTCAGAGTCATCAGCTGGAATAGATTCCACTCTCACTCTGTTACTCTCTACAATGCAGAACTGCTACTTATATATAGTTTGGAAGAGTTTTAATGTGTCATATGGATAAGTCACTAGAACAGAAAGATATGAATCCACCTTATTCCCAGCTGTGGGTTAATTAGTAAGATCTGTATCAGTAAAACCCATTGTTATTAGTTTTAAAAAAATACATACAATATTTACATTTCAGCATTAAATATCTCATAGCGGTTGATATGCTGCTAAGTAAAATACAACCAAAATACAACTGAATTGCACACAATTACTTGGAAAAAAGGCTTAAACTCAACACAATTATTCATGGTAAAAGCCTCAATCTCTAACATTTATTTGAGTAAAAGCTTGAACCCCACCCATTTATTCAAGTAAAATCCTGAATTCAACATAATTACTTGGAAAAAGGTCTGAATCATTTAGCATTTTGCTGAACCTGACTAAACTGTATGTGTATCTATTATACACACACACATATACACACAATATTTCATCAAAGAACTTATAAGAATAACAGTATGGCTCAATGTTTGTTTTATGCATACATACACACACCTCAAATTATCTGAGAAAAGAAAAAAAAACATTAAAAAAAAATCAAAGCCCAAAATATTGCAAGTGAATAAAGTTTGAATGACAACAAACACAAACAAAATCAGAAATTAATCATCTTTAATGCTAATGGTGTAAGATTATCTTTGTATGTGTCTATATAATTGAATAAGCTTGTGGCTGACAGGTTTACTAGAGATTAACATTTGCTACTGAAAAATATAAATATAAAAAAAATAAAAACACAATGAAAAAATATTTATATGCAAAAATACTGTCCATTTTTTTAAAATATAATTCTTTTCAGATGTTAATTCTTATACTCTTCCAATATTGAGGGTAGTATCCTTACTGTCAGACTGAGAGAAATAAGGAAACGGGTTACATCTCTCAGAGATCTTATATTTTAACCAGTAGGCTTAATTCATGTATAAAAATTAAATTTCGATTTGTCCGACAAGGCAACAATTATGAGCACCTCATAAGAGCTGAACTCACAAATAGAATATGAGACTAGTTTGCTACCCACTACTCTACAGTAAGATGCCTCTAACCACTGAACTTGACCTGCTAATATTTATTTTTCTTCATAATTTCTTGTAAGCATTTTAATTATTATATAAGATGGTAAAATTGCTAAAACATTTTTTTGTAATTGCATGAATATCCTAGTAAAGTTTTTAAATATTTGCATTTCTAACTTTACCTTAAATTTACCAAAATAAATAAATTAATCTGAAGAGTTGGGAATACAATTAACAATTCAAGAAACTTAGCAATCAATGTGCTACTTTTGAAAAGCATTCATTCTTCTTAAGTCAACCTAAAGTCATTTCAGTCAAGTGCTATACGTGATACACACTCGGGTGATCATGTCTCAAAAGAGACATGACTGATCAGGCAAAAATTTACTTTCTGCAGTAGACTGGTTACCAACCAAAGCTTTATAACCCAACCTGTCATGCTATTTAACCCATAGTGGCAGGGAGAAGAGATGGATTAATACCTTTCTTGAAGGTATTTGTGCATAAGCAAATGTAATAAATTTAACTGAAATTTGCTTTTTATGAATGATTTTGTTAAAAAGATTCTATTGATTTTAAAATTCTATTATGTATCCCATACAACTAAAAGAAGTGTAAAACTAAAACCATTTAAAGTTTCCATTTTAAAGCTGCTTTTTTAGTCTTTCTTCTTGCTTAAGAAAAGATTCAAGTTTAAACTGAAAACATATTTCATAATTATTGTGATTACTTGTTTTTTTTTTCTCTGAGGATAAGGAGCTGCTACAAATGTGTATAGATTTATTTTTGTATTAGTACTGTAACAATTTATTCTAAGTCTAACTCCAAAGGATTATACAGAATTAAGACTATACTGTGGATTAACCAGGTAGTTAAATACCATGTTTATTGATTAGACTGCAGCGTTGAATTTCATACCTATATGTCCATCACAAAAAGAGTACAAAGATGACCTGTGTTGCTTATAAGCAGACACCGTGACCAAAACATGGTGGTCATCTTGCTTCCCTTTGCAGGCAGGGATCTGCTGGGGGCGATGACACCATGAATCAGAGATTAGCCATGAAATACTACCAGGATTTACGCACGTATTACCAAAATTCTCAACTGAGATCTGGTATTCGATATCTGGTTCATTTTACCCACGACATCTATGAACAGGCTTCAATTTTAGCATCAGACACTTTTCAAGAGCTCCAAGAATTTATGGTAAGTGGGATTTTGTTTGTCATAATTACTTTGTGGGTAACAAAAAAAAAAAAAAAAAAAAAAAAAAGTGTGTGTATGTGTGCGTGTGTGAGTAATTTGTTTCTCTGAATGTGGAAAATGTTTTTTTAATTAACTTTTTTGAACAATCATCCTCTTCATAGTTGTTTTTATCAGTGTTTCAACTGAACTTGCTGAAATTTAAAAATAGATATTCTTTCTTGCAACCAAGTCATGAAAATTGTAAAACAAAATCTATATAATTCATTATTTAAAAGTCAGAATAAACTATCAATATAAAATTTCCAGCCAACACTAATTACTGACAAAGCCAAGAGCAACAAAAAAAAAAAAAAATTGCCTTAAAAATTTCTTTTTGATTAGTTTGTGCCTGCAAGAAATATTCACTACGTATTATAAATATGATCAAGTATGATAATGAACCTGAGAAAATGCTTTTTTTATGTTTTTTCAGACCTTTTCTAGGAAAAATTATTATTTTATCACTACACCCTAAGCAATGCAATAATGCCACTAGTATGCAAAGGAGAATAAAGGAACAAATTTAAGAAAAACAGAAGAGAGTTCCAGAAGTGATACGTGTGAGAAAAGAAACTATTAGAATAGAACTTATGGTTATATCTAGCTAGTTCAATTGTAAAAAGATAAGACCTAGCAGCCAATCTAGTAGTGCACTTAAATTCAGACAGTGGAAGTGCCAAAAAGAACAATTGCATGAAAATATTTAACAATATGACAGAGTAAAGCCACCTCATGGTAGTGGGAAAATGAGATGCCAGGTTGGGATTGATAATATTTGAGACCCTTTGGATTTTGTTGAGAATTTCAAGATATATAGACAGAGCACCAGACCAGATATGGCAGCAATATTCAATGTACAGAAAAAGGGTAGATTTATAAAATGTGCAAGATGGTTTCTGATAAAAAAAATTGTCTGGGATGACACTTAACAACAGACTTGGCAATTGATTCAATTCCACTTCATGTCAGTAAAAAAAAAAAAAAAAAAAAAAAAAAAAAAAAAAAAAAATTGAGAACATGTTAGGTGCAAGGAATTGCTCTCCTGGAGGACAGCATCAGGCATACTGATGGAGGGCAAAAATTGTTCTCTGTAATGATTAAAGAATAGAAGTTTCATGAACCTTACACAAGCAAGACACAGAATTATTTTTTTAAGTTTTTCAAGTTTAATTTTTGGTGCCTACTATGTAATGAATAAATAAAATTTGTAGATTTAATGCTAATTTATTGATAAGAAACGACAAGCTGCTTTTGAATTTTGTGTCTTATTCTTATTCAAAGAAATTAAGTATATTTTTATGAAAATGTCTTTATTTGATAAATTGATAGAAAAATTAAAAAATATTGGGGTTTTTTAACAAATAAAAAAATTAAACTATTCTCACAAAATAAAATATCTTTAGTTAAAAAAACATTAGTGAGAAAAAGGTTTATGAATAAATTTACTTTGACTAGAGATTTTTATTTGTAATTTTTCATTGTCGTTTTTTCACATTTTTCAACAAGTTACCTGAAAGAACACTTAGAACAGCATAATAAATAAACATGATGAAATAGAAACTGCTCTTAGTCTTTATTGAATTGAAATTCGTGGGCGATCGGGTCATTTTTTTTTTTTTTTAGTTAAATAAAAATCATTGTTTTACATAGAAAAAACAGTTTGCTTTTTTATTTTTTACATTTTTTTAATCTTGACTTAGTTTCTCTAAAGGAAGGAATTGTGAAAAATGCAACAAATTGAACTCTGTAAATCGGAAATTTTAAATTGCATTTTTCTAAATTATAAATATCTTAAAAAATGATTAGATATTTTTAATAAGTTTTTATAAAAGTTGTGTCCTTGTTGAGATGACAAACTACGTAAGTTACTAATGCTAAAAATTTCCTAAAAATTTGTAGATAAAAATAGTCATGATGAGAGGGAAATCTAAAATTAAAATACTTTTTTAGTAACATAATGTTAGTCAGTAACAGTTACTGGAATGTTATTAGTTAGTAATATTGCACTAAAGAGAAGGTCAATCCCTGATGCCTGTGGCGTCACAAGAAGAGGGAAGTAAAAACCATATTTTTTTGTTTTTTGTTACCACAATAAACTAAAAAGCGTGGGAAATCCGATCTTGTGTTACGTTCGAGTGGGTGAACAGATGAAAAAGCTTTATCAAAACTTTTCATTTTAAACTCTTTAATAAAAAAAAATCATATTAATAACTAAAAAAAGTTCAATTTAGAAAATGTTTACAAACACAAATAATGAAATATTCCAATTGATTTTTTTCGTTTTCAGATTGTCGAACGAAAAGGATTTTATTTTTATTTTTTAAATTACAAAATTTAAGATAAACTGCTACAAATACGACAATAAATTTTCACATTTTCAGAAAAGTTTTGTACAGTTATATAACAATTTTTTTATTAATAATAAGTTTTGATTTTCGGTTTGCCTCTCTCAATGGTTTGATTATAAACGGCTTGAAAAATATTTAAACGTTTTTAAAATGTACATACTTTAAGTTTAAACTAAAAGTTAAATCTAACCGTATGAATTGTTTGAACCGTTTTTAAAAAATCGTAACTAACAAGACAAACTAAATTTTTATTTAATTTGATTCTTAAGCTTTAAAAGAAAAACATCCATTTGACGATAAGAAATTAACTATTTTTTTACGACGATAAAAAAACAGTACATCAATTATGAATTGGACTTGGTCAAAACAAAATATTAAACCATTTAATTTAATTAAAAGAATATCTTTCAAAAAAAACCTTTTAGTCATTTTAGAGTTGTTTAAAAATATATAATTTTCCTAAAAAGTGTGGAATAATCAGTAAACTGACAACAGTCGATAAATCAATAAAAAAAAAGCAACATAAAAACGGATACGACATTTTCATTCATTAATTATTTAATGACAATAAATACTTTAAAACATCTTTAAAATAACTTATTTTTAAAGATAAAAATTCACTACAATACAGTGACACCAACAAATGATAAAATTTGGACAAAATCTTTTTATGATAAAAAGATTTGGTCCAAATCCAAACCAAATCATTTGATTGTGTAATACTGTAGTACTGCACACTTACAGTGTACACAACACACAGTCACTCCGTAAAAAAAGATTTAAATTAAAATATTTGAAAATCCGACACTTTTTACTTCTTAAACCTGATGAATGATTTTTAGTAGTACTAAAAATTGATAAAAAATTACAGTCCACTCTCTTTCCTCTACCACAATAGCTTGCACTTTTTTTACTGAAAAAAATTTAAAAAAATAGAACAAGGAAGACAAAAATGTTAATTTTAAAAATTATTCTTTAAGTGTTTCTTTTTCTTTTCATTTCTAAAAATAATAGAAGCAGTTTTCAGGTAATAAATTTCTAGTTTAAAAGCAATTTGGATATTAAACATTACAACAATCACTGAAAAAGTGAAAAGAAAACCACAACAACAAATAAAATGTCGATCAACAACATTATGTCATTAAGAATATCGTATAAAAAATGATTGAATTTTGAACAAAAAAACGTACCAAGCTGTCCGGCCACACATCTTTTGCTTAGGACTAGTCAAGCTTCTTGTTGAAAAATAAATGACAAGTCAGATTCAGAAAAATTAAAAATAAGAATTACGAAACACACGGCAAACACGTGTGGAATCAGGAGTTATGTTAGTGTGTTGGCTTGGCTGTTATTAAGTACGAAATAGTCTAAATAGTACATACTAAAATAAAGATATTTACGCTCTCTTTTATAGCTTGCACTTTTATTGAAAAATCTGTAAATAAATAGAACGAAACAGTAAACAAAAATATTAATTTTAAATTAATTTCATCATAATTATATTGACTATCGCGATGTTTTATTTCGTGTACGTTCGGGATGCGGCTCTCTACAATCTCCTTCCTGTGTAACTGTTAATGTTTTTCTTTTTACCATCCCTCTCATTCCATGTTCAGCCTCACATGAGATTGCCAGGTTCTACCTTCCCTTGTTCCATTTGCATTATGTCCTGTGAGTAACAAATTTTCTAAGTCCTCTTTCCTCGTTATATTTTCAAGAAATTTCAGCTGTCACTTTCTGAATCTGACTATAAGTTACCTTTATGTTTTCATTTTTCTTAAGACTTCTTCACTGCCTACACACTTCATCCATGCTATTCTCACCATCCTTCTGTAGATCTACATTTTTGTTGCATCCAGTTTTCTCTTTATCTGTCCCAGCATTCATTGCCATAAAGGAGGATTGTTGTTACATAGCAGTTCAGCTATCTTTTCTTTGTTTCTAACAACAACTTACTATTTCCTAGTCTAGTTCTAGTTAAGTGCCATACGTGATACATGCTTTGGGCGATCATGTCTTGAAAGAGAGATGATTGACTAGGTAGAAGATTATCCTACAGTAGTTTGCTTTTGCTTTCTATGGTTGCCAACTGTTTTGGAGTACAACATAGAAGATTGTGCATTGAATGTAAGCACAAATGTCGGTTCTGATGCTCAAAATATCAGATCAGATCCTGATGTGAAAGACGCTGACCTCGCAAGACTTTCTCCGTCATCCAAGTCACCATTCGAGCCGTGGCTAGCAGTGACAGAAACACCATATGCTTCATCCCAGAAAACAGGGGCGACACATTGTCGCAGGCAAATGCACAATCAATGAGCACAAGCTCTCGCGGCACGATACGAGCAGTCAACTCGCCGACACGGTCCCATAGAGGGCGAACCCGCAAACACTGGTAAAAGGCGTGCAAAGTCGTTTCTTCCAAGCCAAGGTTGCAGCATTCACAATCAGGCAAATCCGCCAAGCCCCATATGAAGGACATGTTATTGAGAGGCAATCGATTCCAAGCCAATCACCAGGTGAGCGAAAACTCAGAGTTGTTGAGATAATCGGTACCTGGCGCCCAAGACCAGAATGAGCAAAACTCATCCTCTGACAAGCGGAGCACATCATATAATGAATCCTTCACAATGCCCCCTACTAACCCACGATAGAAGACTCTCCTAGGCTGTGAAAGATCACTGGATCATGGAATGACCTGCAAGGCCGCCAGACATTTGAGGAGAAAATTCAATCGCCCCTGAGGCTTACGGCACTGCCTCCAGATGGGGGGAGTGATAGTGAGGCTAGGGAACATGTCCCTCACTACCCCCACCAGCAATGAATCTTCCAAAATCGCTTGCCTGAGAAAAACCAACCTTGACGCAACCTTGTGGCTTAATCTCTCCCTCGCAGCTAGCTGCATCAGCCGGCAAAAGCCGGGGAAAGTCGACCCGGTATCGACAAGCCTGAAATCTTTGATGAGATTGACCAAGCTACGATCACGTGCCTTCCCTCTAGCTCCCCACCCTCTATCCAGCTTGGGGTCCAGGATGGCATCCCAGTCCCCCATTTTGTGGGTTGAATCCGCCAGGAAGAGCTCCAACTGCCGAAAAAACGAGAGGCACTCCTCTCAGTCGTTGGGCACATAAATCGCAACCATTCGAAATGCATTGCTTTTCACCGCAATATCGGCCAAGATGAGCCAGCCCTTAACACCAACATGGACAAGATCCGCCTTCACATCCAGGGTACTCTTAACCAGCAAAGAAACTCCTCTGGCCAGCCGGTTTCCATATGCTGAATAGACAACAAAGTTGTTAGACAGCACACAGGCATCAGCCTTTCAAATAAAGTGAGTCTCTTGGATCATGGCGACATCCACACCAAAGGGCAAGATGTCCCAAAGCAGGCGGGCAGCCTTACTCCAATCCCTAAGGCCCTTCGCATTCAAGCTGGCTAACTTAATTGACATCTTTTAGACCTGAAAAAATAAGAGAAAAAATTTACCTCTGGTCACATATGGAGCGAAAATCTGAGGGAACAGGGACCCCGATGGATTGTCCCAGAGAACTGGTGCCAATATCAGACGTAATTTGTCCGTCCAGGATAATTCCGCCGACGTCCGTAGGGAACGTTAATTTTATTGCCCTATATAAAGAAGGATGGTGGATGACAGGGATCTTCCCCGCACAAAAATTAGCATGTCTTTGTAAATATTTCAATCCAATCTGGGCCATTCTTATATTTGGAAATGCCTCCACAGCTCCCTGTAGGAAATCCCACACTTTGAGGTTTCCCCTGTTATTTCTGATTAGAGTCATCACTCCGGGGTCCTTAGGAAAATTGTTGGGGTCCTCGATTGACTTTCCATCGACCGAGGACAATTTAAACAGTGGCCTTAGGAGGGCCTTCTTCTGAGTGGAAAGGTCCCTCTCTAAGGCTGGCTTGTCAATTTTGCAAATATCTTCCCTTTTAAAGGAGTTGACCCTTTTCTTTTTTTTCTTTGTTTTCTTTGGGAGTGGGTTGGCTATTGCTAGGGGAGGGGGTTTCCAGTTGGGAAGAGAGATATTCAGGTTTCACGGGATATGTTTCTGATGGGAGGCAGGTTGGGGGGAAGGAGTTACTGGTTGAGAAGGTGGTGTGGCAGAAGGTGACGATGCATGTCTTACTGGGGAGACAGAATGACACCTCCCCTTTATGGTTACATTCTTAACTGGTGATGTAGGGGCAGATTAGGTCCTGGCAGGAACCGTGACCCGTTCTGCCCTGCTGCGTTCTGCTGATTCTTTTTTTCCTTTTTTAAAGGAAGCTCTCTTTAACGATGAGGCATGTGGGGGAGGCATCTCCTCCACCACCATCTGCTCCACAGTGCTCTTTTCTTGCTGTTGTTGTTGTTGTCTTTGGTCCTTTTTAGTAGGGGATACCAATTTTTTCAGAGTGGTATCCTTCTGAGGAGAAGGGGAAGTAACCTTCCTCCCCCTCCTTACTACTTCAGTCCATTCTCCAGGTGTCTGGTCGGACATTTTATCCTTGGGAGCATTGGTTTTGAGCACCAGCAGTGTTTCTGGTGTCACTGGTGATGCTGGTGTTTGTTGTTCTAAGTCAGACTTTATTGAGGGACACATTTTGGCCAAATGGCCTGGTGCTCCACATAGCCAACAATGCGGCTTGCAGCCCTCTACTACCACAAAAAGTTTCCGGCTCCTACATAGAAGGATGTCCGGTACACATAAGAAATTTGGCCTGTCTACGAGTATATGCACCGCGACATCTTCCGTGGGTACGCCCGCCTTCCTCTTGACTCGAGCCACATCATCTACCACTCCACACTGGGCAAAGAAAGCCCCAATATGATCGTCCGAGACCTCAAGAGGAACCCCATGAATGGTAATACTGGTCTTTCAGGTCCCCATATACTCTGTCTGGGGCCTGATTCCCTTCGCCATCACAGTTGTTCCTGCCAATTTCTTGGCTTCTTCCACTGTACTCAGAAGAATGTCCCACATAATAATGTCTAAAAAGTTGTAAGGGACTCTATTGAGTCCTACTTGTTATTACAAAAAAGTTTTAATTCATGAAGTAGTCGTAAAAATAAGGAAATTAGAAATAGAATGTTTGGAAGATGCTGGAATGTTCCAGTAAGATGAGAGAATTCTAAAAGATTCTAGAATATGCAACTTAGCCCCTATAAAAAGAGGTTTTGGGAAGAGAGTACTCAGTTGTTACCAGGGTATGCTGACATTATTAACTCCAATTCTGATTCAAGTATTTATATCCAGCTGAAAGAATCTTATAGAAAAGTCGTACCGACTAAAATTTGAAAGAGTTGTTACCAGGGTTTGCTGATGTTAACATCTCCGGTTCTGATTCAAGGATTTATATCCAGCCAAAAGAATCTCATAGAAAAGCCCGACCTACTAAAACCTGAAAGAAAACCTCATGGAACTATGTGGGTAAATACATATTTTTGACTCTTTCATTGACCAAACTAATAATTATTTCTTATAACACTCATTTAAAGATTTCCTAAAAGTATAGCACTTAACTGGGTAAAAATATTTGACACCTTACCTTCCTCTTCTCTCCTCGTAATGCTTGCCAGTAGTAAAGTCTATATCTCTTGTTTTGAATGCAACAAAAATTGTATATTAGTAAATAATTTATTTGGTTGTGTTTTGTGAATTAAATATTTGTCCTTGAGTTTTATCTCTGAGTTTTGGTCAATCATTTTCTTTTTTTTTGTTACACTTAACTCGTAACAAAATTGGGGGCTCGTTCGAAGCTAAAACGTAACAAAAGGTTAATTATTTTATCCGCTGCAAGGTTCTTTTCACTTAAACTCACTTTTCATCTACCTTGAGTGACAATAGGTATAGCATTTTAATGTCCTGACAGGTAATATTGGAAAGGGAGTAGATTGCTTATTATGGTAGGCCAATAAGTGTAATATATTACCTTGAATGGCGGAAGTAATGGACAGGTACATCCGGCCATAGGTAAGGTCAGCAAAGAACAAGGGTGGTTGACAGATCTGGCCATAGATGATGTCAACAAACTGCAACGGACAAAAAAAAGCAAGCAACAGCCAGCTTAAAAAGCAATGGACTGTCAAGTGAAATTGACAGATACATCCGGTCACAGATAGTCAACAAAGCAACAACCCAAAAAAAGCAAAAATGAATGGGAGTTTTAAGATTATATAAAGTCTAGAATTTTTGGCCAAAGAGATAGCTTTCTGTTGGCTTTCTGACCTCCTCTCCAGCTGCCCTCCTGCTCCAGACAAGCGTCACCGATGAAGAATAAAAACATCAGATTATATTTTTATATATACATGTTCCTCATTGTTTGTACAGATCCAATAGCAGTATATAACATGTGGTTAAGTTATAAGACTAGACAACCTGAGCCAGATTTTTACTTTCCAGAGTAGAATCACAAAAAATGACACTTATATCAAAGTATAATTTGAATAATGTGTACCAAATATTTGCACTCTTGACATCATTCGGACTGTTGTCCTCATCTTTGTTGCCATTTTCACAATATTTCAGCCACTGTATGCTATACTTTGGAATTTTAAAAGGGAATTAACTGAAACTGAGATATCCAAAAAGGGCAGGTCACATAGAATTAGAACAATCTACCCCATAAACTAAATAAAGGATTCAGTTCAAAATTCTAATGTACAGTGGAACCTGTTGTATGCGACAACATATTTTAGTATTTTACCATGTAATCTGGTAATTAATAAATGAGAACATAAGATAGTCTAACTTTGAAAAAATTTATTCAGCATAATTATTTTTTTAACATTAAAAGCATATTTACAATGGTTAACAAAAGAAATAAAAATTATTTATTCACACTGGTGTAGGCTTAAAAAATCAGTTATTGCAGTCTGTGTGGTGTTTTTTTTGTAATGTGACCACTTCTTCTTATTGATGTTGGCACTTATTTCTTAAAAAATATGTATATTGGATAAGTTTTCGATGTATACATTTTCAATTTTTTATTAAAAGTGAATGATAGTAAAAGAGAATCTGTGATAATATATGGAAAAATAAACAAACATACAAGAAAAAACTGACAACAAAGGTAAAGAGAGAGAGAAAGAGAGAGAGAGAGAGAGAAATAGAGAAAGAGAGATTAAAACGATTGAGAAAAAATAAAGATAATGAAAGAGATAAACACTGAAAATTGAAATTTAACATAGATGTGATTTTTTTCTCCTCCCCCAAATTTATCCAAGTTGGTACAGAAACCAAGAAATCTCTTGAACTTGTCAAATGTAATAAGTACATGTTAATACAAGACAGCCACAGTTTGACCACAGTCATTTTAAACAAGTAGTAAAAATTTGACACTTCAGTACAATAACAAAATTTCTGGCTTAGATTAAAATAGATTACCAACTTAAATTCTCCTAATTTAGAAATTAGGACTGTACTGCCAAAATGAATTTTTGTTAAAGTGGTCACTTGACCAGTGATGTTTATTCTTTCATGCTGGTCAATGGTCATGTTTTGGAAGAGGTCACTCACTGGGGGTCAATTAACATTAGCAAATTGTCTGTACATAGAAAAGCGGTTGTTAATAGCAGGTAGTCGCTGACGACAGGGGTTCCATACGCCAGGTTCCACTGTATATCACCTGAAGAAGTCCAGACCATAAAATGGCTGAAAAGTCATGAATATGGCAATTAAGATAAGGACAACAGTCTGAATGATGTAAATAGTTACAATATTTAATCTCAGAAATACAGACAGCTGTGTACCAAATATACAATAATTAAACAATAATCTGGTGATGACTTATACATAAGTTGCTTTCTGTTACAATTCCAAGTTGGGCTGACTTAATGATTTCATGTCCTGAAAATAATGATTGGTTAAAAATTTTGATGAAAACAATTGTTTACTTCTGCGAGTACATTTGTTGTAACATGAGAGTCTCTCACTAGAATGTGTCAAGAATTTTTAAATAAGTAAAATGGGAGTCTGTCATAAGTGTGTGTCATGAAATGAAGACACACAAAATCAACTGCTACTGCTAACTCTTTCAAAGGTCACTCTTCATCCAAATAATGTGATACTTTGTATTTGGTGGTATTAGAAAGGAATCCTCTAGTATGAACTCCAGTCCTGGGCATGACGGTAAACTGCATCCAGCAGCAAGGCTTCTGATGGGGAGGTTGTGAGGAGCATGGAACCACCTCTTAATTGCTGTTGTTCCTAGGTCCATCCTGACCCAGAGTGGTAGCACCTGTTAGAGTCCAAGCTATGGTCAAATAGTTAACCCCCAAACTGGGGTCAAAACACTATGAAAGTATAAAGATAGACTTTTAAAGAAATATATACATAAAAATAGACTTTTATAGAAAAATATACATTTTTGAAGGAAAATATTACCATTTTTGAAGGAAAAATTATTGCCATAACACATTTTTGAAGAAAAAAAATTATTCTCAACAAAACATCTTTGAATACAAAACTAAAAGACATTTTCAGTTTTCTAAAATAAAGAAGAATAAGAACAAAAAATTTTCATTAAAATCTGACTAAATCAACCTTCTCACTACAACCAAACATTAAAAAATACCTTAAAACCCCACCTATTTGGTATTAAATAACCCACAGAGGTGTTGATAAGCCATTAAACAAAACTCAAACTCAAACTCTACTATGAACTCATTTTAGGAAACTCAAAACAATTCATTCAAATAAGTATGGCTTGTAGTTAGAGCAAATGAAACCATTAATCAATAAAATGTATTTAGAATTAAAGAGAAAAGGCGTGATATTCTGTCAGCATAATGATAGACAGCATGTTAATAAGATGACTAGTTTAAGATTATTACAGCTTGACTGCAAAGTTTTAACTCATTTTCCATATTCACCAGATTTTGTACTTTTAAATTATCATTTATTGTGGTTTTTAAAGAATTCTCTTAATGAAAAAAGTAAACCCATTTCAGTTCCTTAAAAAACTACAAAAAGCACATTGATTAAATTGAGGTTTTTAATTTATTTGTTTGAACATTATTTTTAATTGATACTTGTATTTGAATAGATATTCTGTTTTTAATTAAACAGTATATTTATATATATAACTCTACTGGCTGGAATATTTTCTGAAAAGTTTTGCGATGAAAATATATATCATTCAGCAGGATTCGAATCTGAAACCCCTAGCAACATTGATCTGATGCATCTTAACTGCTTGACTACAAATGACTTCACAGCAGATGAATCCAAATTAAATTAGATTAAAATTTTTTCATAAATATTCAGGCTAGTAGAGTCATTTATATAAATATACATATGGAGAGAGAAAGGGGATCACCGCAACTTTGAGCAAAAGTTATAACTGGCGACCCAGAGACATATAAACAGGAAATGGTAGGTATAAGTAGTACTCTTCTACAATGTAACAACTACCCAGGGCACCTGACAACAGCTCCAATGGAAGGGAGGGTGCATGCGGATAACAAATCTCTAAAAACAGCCTTGATCTGCCTACCCTATATGAAATGGTTACCAGAGAAAATACAAAGGATCTGTTGTCCATATAACATCAGGACTACTTTCAAAAGTGGTTCTATACTTCGCAGGTACCTCTCCCAAGTAAGACCCCCAACAGAGGAGGACATGACTAAGGACTGTGTGTGTGTGTGTAGACCATTTCATGAAGCTGTGGAAAGAAATATAAAGGAGAAACAGGCCATCTCTACAAGAACATTGCAAGACCATAACACGAAGGAAGACAGAAAAATCAGGGTAGCTGACCACGAATGAAGGGAGAAAGAGGATCACTGCCCCATGGGATGGAAGTTGAAATAATTGATAGAGAACACCATTGGAAAATCTGTAAACTTAAGGAATCAGTACATATGCTAGACTACAAAAATCCAAGTTGGAAATTAATAAAATATGGGAGCCAGTAATATGGAGTACTAGAGAAAATCATTAGCATCAAAGATTGCAATATGAGTTCTGGTAAAAAATGGTTACTGAGACATTTGGTTTATAAGTCCCAGAAATTCTTACACTGATGTCTTTAAGGACACATGGTCCAGTGGTGTTGGTTAGTTCCTGTGACTTGACCCAAAGAGTTGTGAGTTCAAAACATGGCTACAGCACAAATAACTTAAAGTGTTGAGTTAAAGGGAGATAACTACCTGGCATCCAGGAGTGTTTTCGCACATGGAATGAGAATGATATACTTCAGTGATCGAAGTAAAGCGTTCGGTTTAAATTCCTAGCACCTGAAGAAGGCCAGAGCATACAATGGCTGAAACATTGTAAACATGGCAATAAAGATGAGGACAGCAGTCTGAACAGTGTAAATAATGTATATAAATATATTGTTTAATTAATAACAGAATATCTGCTCAAGTACGAGTATTGATAAAAAAGAATGTTAAAACAAATAAATTAAATATTAATTTATTAAATGTTAATTTTATTTTGTTAATCTCCGGAACTTTTCATCATAAAAGGTTTTATAGAATTATAAGTTGTTGGAAAGATGACAAGATAGTAGTGCATAATAGTAAAAATATTTGTTTTATTTTTTATTAATAAATCAAACTTTTTAGTTACTAATATTATCAATATTATAAAACTATTATTATTATTATTATTATTATTATTATTTATTAAACTTATAGTAAAGTACCAAATATAGGAAAATGATAGTAAAACAATTATGTTGCTTTAGTTTTCTTTTTTAATTGGAGATGGCTCTTATTGCCATGAAGGTCATACTTTTTATTTTACTTGGGATTGAACCCAGATATCTTAGTTATCAGCGTTTTATTGTAAAACTGAATAAAACAAATTTCCAATTTCAATCAACCCTTCCGCCTTACAAAACGATAAATTATTTCCTTTGTGTTACTCAATTATTTAATGAAAGATAAATAAATCTCTTATTGAAAATGGAAAATGTAATCAATGATGTGAAACTGGATGTGTTAAAAATGGAAGAGAAAAGTGAACAAAAATATCAGTCAGTTTAGGTGCCATACGTGATACACGCTTGGGCGATCATGTCTCGAAAGAGACATGACTGACTGGGCAGAAGATTATCCCGCAGTAGGTTGCCATTGCTTTCTGCGGTAGACTGGTTGCCGACCAAGGCTATAGAACCCAATCTGTCCTGCTATTTAACCCATAACTGGAAGGAAGAGACGGATTAATACCTTTCCCAAGGGTATTTGCGCGTAAGTGAATACAATGGATTCAGTTGGAATTCGAACACGAACAAAAATATACAGCTACAATAAATGGTAAAATACCTAAAATTTGAAAACGGGCAAATACTAGAAACAGCTGACCAGTTTTCATCCCTCTCTCTTGTCAAAGACTGATGGAAGTTCTGTGCATAATAACTAAAAGAAAGAGTAAGGATGAGGAAAAGAAATACATATATATCAATCATACAGTGACTCATATATACTTATACTATAAACAGATTATTTTGGAGTGGGGATGAGGTTACAAATACTCTGTTTCTCTGTTTAGCCAGTTGTGAAATCTGCTTGCTTTTTTTTCCACATCACTTGTTTTATTGATTTAAGAAAAATCCTCTTTTCTTTATTTTTGTTTTAGTCCCTTAAACAGTCAACAATGTGTTGTGTAATACTTGCAAATATAAGATCACAGGTAAAACTTTTTTAATAAAACTGAAAAAAAAGTTATAAAACTGTAAAAAAATTATTGAAGTGGTTTAATGACTATTTTAAATAACTATAAACATTTTCAAGAAATTAATAGGTAAAGCTTTCATAATTATCTTTCAGATAAGTACTGTAAATCTTTTAGTTAATGCCATTATTAATTTGCTTTTAGTCTTTTAGCTTGTAGTATAAAATTGATCATGATGACTAGATAAGTGTAGGATTCAAAATAGTACAAGAAAAAATTATTACACTTATTAAAACTTAGTTCAGTTTGTAGAAAGCCAAATAAGAAGACTGTAGGCAAATAGGGACAGCCTGTTCACATTGATAATCATCATTCAAGGTTTTGGCTTGTGAGGTTTTTCTTATGATGGGTCAGCCTTGTCTGAAGATATTGAGTTGTTTGAAAAGTTCATACCAATTTTAAGTTGTTCCTCTTTCGACATGTCAGAACATGTCAAATTTACTTACATTTCTGACTAGAGCACACTTCAAATGATCTCTTGAGAAAGAAAGTTGAAAATTACTTAATTTGTATCAATTTTGCATCCCTATGAAAATGGAAGATTGTAGGGTGCATTTTAAACACTTGATGCTTTTTTATGACTGTTGTACCCTAAAAGGTTACTGTGTGGGTAATAACCCAAACAAAGGTTGGAAATACAAAGTAATATTTATAATATCATCGAATACAAGACTTGCAAGCTGTGTGAAGTAAATGACCACTACAAGTAGAGAACTGCTAGACAGTAAGAACACAACAAACTCATTAAATAGAGTCGAACATATTATATAAGGATTGGGGCATACCCATTACTGTTCATAGGTATGTACATAACAGCCTCTTTTTTAGCTTTATTCTACACAGAGTTGATATTTTTTTCTTTTAGGCTTGATGTCAATTCTTTTCATAAGCCTTCTTTTACTCTTACTATGCATTTTTCCAGACTTCTATTTCAGGAACTTTCTGAGGGATGGATACCTTGAATGTACCAAAAGGAAACTCTATAAGTTCAACCTTGTCTGGAGTATTATTCTCTTTCATCGTATATCTACTTTTAATTTGATTAAAGTGCTTTTTATGAACCATCTTTCCAATTCTTCAGACAATACTTCCAACTTCTCAATATGTTTTTTTTTGTTGGTTTGATATATCCAGTATAAAAATCTCTTGTTCAATTTTATAAAAATTCTTTTCAGCTTTTTGTATCATATGATCATGTTTTTTCTTAGTTTTTTTGTATCATATGATCATGTTTTTTATTAGTTTGTAAAATACTGATCGTATCTTATGAGCAAACATAATTTCTGCTGGCATCATGGTCTAAGGCGCATTTTTATTTAGTGTAAGTCTATACACCTGTAAAAATTGCTGCAATGCTGCATTTGTGGATCCACCCTTGGCTTTTTTTAGAGTTCTTTTGAAGCTATCCATGAAACACTCTGCCTGGCTATCACTTCTAGGATATTAGAGGGTAATTGTTATGTACTCTACCACAAACATTTTGCAAAATTCCTCGAATTCTTTTAATGTAAATTGCATTTCATTATCCTAAACAGTCGAATCTGGAACTCTGAACCTTGTGAACAGTTTGTGTAGAAACTGAATTACTACTTTTGTGGTTGGTTTCTTACATCTGAATATTTCTGGCTACTTGGAAAAACTGTCTATTACAATCAAATAATATGATCCATTAAGTGGATCAGTAAAGTCAATGTGAAGACGTAACCATAGGCAGTCAGTTTCTGGCCATGGGTTGAACATTTTTGGTCGTGCTTTAGTTGCCAAATCACAGCTTTAACAATGTTTCAATATCTCTATCCATGCTTCACCAGTATACATAACTTCTCATGCTTTTCATTCTGGATATACCAAGTTGTCCTGCATGGAACTCTTTCAGGATTCATTTTTGTAGTGCTAAAGGTACCACAACTCTTTCACTATACATGAGAACGTCATCACATACTGAATAAACCTCAGAGTCAGTTTTACTCCGGTCATTTAACTTTTCCTTTATTTCCTTAATGAACTTATCATCCAATACTTTCTTTTTAATGTCTTCCAAAGTCACTGTTAGTTTCTGCACAGTAACTTTTTTATCTCTACCTCTGATTGTAGAGCAGCAACGACCGTGTCCTTCAAAGATTTATTAGTTTTGGAATAAGTCTAGACAATTTGTCTGTGTGACTTAACTTACTCGACGGCAAGAAATTCATTCTAAAGTCATAATCTAGTAGAATGGTTCCTCATGACTGAAATCTTTTTAGCTGTATGAGTCAGTGGTCCTTTTTTGACCCATAAATAGCTAGCAACTGTAAGGTAAATCTTCTCCCGTGAATGAATTTATAAAATTGATTAAGGGCAAAGACAATCCCTAAATTTTCCTTTTCTATCATGGAATAATTTTTTTTCAGCTAGAAGAAGCATCCTGGATGCATATGCAATAGGTTTTATTGAGCTGTCTTTGGATTTATGCATAATGCAAACTCTTATACCATATGCACTAGCATCACTTTCTACAATTATTTCTTTTTTTGGATTGTAATGTGACAGAAACAAGTCTGACGTTAGCATTTCTTTAATTTTTTCAAATGATTCCTGGCACTCCATCATCCCAACCCATTTAGAATCTTTCTTCAATAGTTTATTTAACGAAGCTCACAAAGAATGCATTTTGGGCACAAAACCATTGTAATAGCTTGTTAATGACAGGAAACTTTGTAGGGAACTGACATTTTCAGCAGAAGACATGACTTTTATAGCACTGGCTCATGCGGGATCTGGTCTCTTGCCATTCTTGTCAATTATTTGTTCCAAATATTTGATTTTGTCCATAAAGAATTAGCACTTTTGTGCCCTCAACTTGACTCCATCATCTGGAAATCTTTTGAAAACTTCAAAAACATTTTCCTTATGTTCTTCTGAGTTTTTCCTTTTCAGCAAAATATCATCAGAATATGTGACTGCAAAGGGAAGTCCACTCAACATCGTGTCCATGACTTGCTGAAAAATAGCTAGAGCAACCTTTAAGCAAAATGGCAAATGACTGAATTTATACAATTCTCCATGTCTATTTATTGATCAATAATCTTGAATATTCATCATCTACTTGAATCTGAAGAAAATATCTGACCTCAGCTAAGTTGCACAAAATTCTCTTCTAGCCCCAGAAGTGGGTATTGATAACTTTTGAGAACATAATTCAAACCCATGGAAAAATCCCCACAGGTACATATTTCGACTTTTTCTTATGTATACTGTAAGTGAAGCTCAGTTGCTATAGTCGACTTTGGACAAAACACCCATTTTTTGAGTCTGTCAAGCTCGTCATTTATTTGTTTTAAAGATACAAAGGGTACATTCTTTTTCTTTTTGAAAACCGGTTGTACATTTGTAGTAAACAAAACAAGATCTACATTTAAAATTCAAATGCTAAGCACTGACTGATTTTGTTAGAAATAAATAAATTCACTTGAATTTACAAAACTTTGCTTAGCACACATGCAAAAGCGAATCCAAAACAAAACTCATGAAATTTCCCAAAAATGTTTTTTGGCCAATAGAAAACTAAGAAACATCTAAAAACAAAATTCAAATAATCTTCAAATATCAGAAACAAATACTTTCACGGACCCTTTTCCACAAGTCGACGTGAAATTTGTCTGTTGTCCAATGAAAAGTCCAGAATCACATCCAGGAGTAAATTCCCAAATGACTTTTTCGAGCCCCACAAATGAAGTAAAAAAGATGGAGCAAATTTAACTGTCACCAGAGAGAAGAAGAAAAATGTAATTAACATGTACTTTTGACAAACATCGACCAATCAATATTATTACCTCTCTCTTTCTTTCTCACCTCCTTCCTCTTCCTTGTTTACTAGTCTGCCGCTTTTTATACTTGATAACTGAATGGAACCCTTTTAGACTGAGCGATTACTTCAAAGACATTCCTACTCAACAATAATGCTCACACATACATTCCTGCCTACATACACATAAACTCATTCTTGCAAGGGCTACTACGAACTCTTGATACCCTTAACTACTTATTACTATTTCCCATTGAACATTAACTTCTACTAATTCATGTTATTCTTTTATATTAATAAATTTCTATTTAAACATACAAAAGGTATACTTTTATTCTTGCACCTGTTGATAACCTTCTGATAATTCTGGATAAAACTTGTAAGTTGTAGGAAGTTTGGTTATGTTTCACACAAAGCCAAATAAATAAACATTAACCATCTCACTACTTCTACACTGGTGAACCCTAACATCGAAAAAGAACACACGATAAAAGACTCACTTCTATTTGTTTCCTTTAACTCGAATTTCACTTTCAATTTATTACACCTGCCTAGACCATCAGAAAATACTTCTGGGAATTTTCAGTTCTTTCCTTAAAGTTTCTGTTTTATTGATAGAATTATTAAATTATTATTTATTACATCTGCCTAGATTACCAGAAAATACTTCTGGGAATTTAATTTTCAGTTCTTTCTTTAAAGTTTCTGTTTCATTGATAGAACTATTATCTCCCTGGCAAAATGAACCAATTAAACTGCCCCATCCAATCCGTTCCTAAAAGGTTGTTTGTATTTGTTATTACAGCCTTAACTTCAATGTCTTTTTGTTTAAAGTCACATTTGAATTAAATTCTACTTAAAATTTTATTTTCTGTCCAGTCGCACTACGAGCTATTTTTATTGGTAATCATTTAACGTTGGTTTGCCAATTTTCCTCCATGTATATTCACTTATCATACTTAAGTCAGATTTGCTATCCAATTGAAATTTAATATTTTTGTTCAGGATTTTTACTTGTACAGATTTTCTTGTATCCTGACTAGAATATTCATTTACGTTAGTTACTTTAATGCAATTACTCACTTGTTTTTTATATTTGTCCTTTTCTTTTACAACAAGAACATCCCTTATTTTTGGATGGACATTGGTAGCAGGGGTGAGGTGTAATGTCTTTTTCCTTCTTCACTTTATTTTTTTGGTGTACCTGTTTAATGTGTGACACTCTGCTTACTTCAAACATTTATAGATCTCTGACAATCTTCAACTAGGTTTTGTAAAGTGCGATTAAGCACATTTTCAAGTTTATTAAAACCTTTCTTCTGATTTCAGCATCTCTTGTTAACACCAAACCTTGAACAAATATTAAACATTTAAAATTGTCAAGGCTTAATTGTGCCAGTTTAAATCCCCAACACTGATTATTTACAATGCTAGCAAATCATATGAAGTCTTCATCATCATTTTTTACTAAGTTCATACATTTCCCATCTTTTGTGGAGTGAAGTAGTAGGGGTTCTTCCACTGCATGTTCTTCGCAGGGTCACCAGTGAAGTAGTAGGGAGATGGTTGAATGTTTATTAAATTGGCCTTATGTCAAACATAACCTAATTCCCTATAACTTATAAGTTTAATCAGAAGGTCATCAGAAGTTGGATTTGTGAAAGAATAAAATATTTCATTTTGCATGTAAAATTATATTAACTAAACAGAATAACATCAATTCTAGGAGTTAAATGTTCAAAGAGAAAATGTACGTAGTTAATCAATTTGTAAGAGTTAAATGTTCAATAAAAAATAGTAGTAAGAAGTTAATTGTCCAGCGTTATAGTTGTAAGTAGCGTTTCTAGTTGTAAGTAGTGAACGTGTCTTTGTAGAAAGATTAACAGGTTACTAATAAAGTCTGTGTTCCTTTCCTTTTTTATGGCCAGCGAAAAAGTGAAAAGGAAGGTGAAGCAATAAAGGAAATTGTACATAGTGGGTGTTAGTTTTAGGAGTCAGTTGAACTATCTTCTTGTTGTTGTCTTCCTCTGTTGACTGCAAAAATGTTGAGGATGGAGAAGAAGAGGTAAAAGAAAATAGCATGAGTGAAGAAGGAGAATGAATGTATGATGGGACTTTATGTCCTGGTCATATTTGAAGTTTCTTGTCACATGTTGCTGGTGTATGATATCTCTGCTTCCATCTTCCTGACTCATTCTGACTTTCTTTGGGTTTTTATAGCCACTTAGTTTTTCACACTGAATTGCTAACTTTTCTCTCAGTTTTATAAATTGCTTCCTTCCATTGCTTAAAAAATTAATGTAACATCTGACTGTGAAATCTGGCTTTGTCTTTTTTCTTTTAGTACGGGGTGGGGGGTCAATTTTTTTTCTATTTGTCAAAATTAGGATTTCACATGTAATTGTGAATTTTTATAAAAGTAAAGAAGAGAAGAGAGTTACTTTTAATTTTGTGTTTACTACAGGAACAATGATGTCTTTGGACTGAACACTTCTGAAGGCAAAGTAACCGTTTCTTTAAACGTTAGGTTACTATATTTCTTTGGTAATATATAATTCATAAACTTTGTGTATACAAAAGCACCTAAAGCAAATTTGTTTTCTTAAAACAAATTTGTACTTTTTGTAGTCGGACCAATTTGCACAGTCTGTGTTGGAAAGGTCTTTGTATGTAAGGAAATCTGACAAAAATGTTACGTCTTCCTCTGGAATATAATTAAATTTCCCTATTGCCTTTATGATAGTATCTTGAGAAAAAGCAGTTGAATCGTCGTTCCTGTTGTTATCATTTTCTGTTGTTGTTTTAACAACAATTCACCAAATTTTTCAAGTCTAAAAAGTCCTAAAAGTTCTTACTGTTCTTCTGGTTTATTTAAGATTTCCAGCAAAACTTTTTTTAAACTCCTCCATTTTTACTTTTCACAAAAGTATATATATTTTTTGGATGTTGTAATTCGAACAACTAGTTGATATCCATGTAATCCTTGGTAAATCCTTGTTGCCCATAAATACTCTGTAGCTTTGGTACCTTTTTTGTTCACCAGTGAATCCGTGGAGAATTTTGAGTGAAAACCCTTATTTGCAAAAGTTATATTGGTAACTTTTTTCCCTCTGAGTTTTGCCAATACTTTGTTCCTGGAATGTTGTATCTGTAAATGTTTAGTTGTGTTCAGCCAAAACCTTCATCACAAAAATGTTGTATTGATGATCTTTTCTTGAGATTGGCCAAAATCTTTGCCACTAAAAGTCTTCATTACCAAAATATTTGTCGGCAATATCTTTAACGCAAAAATGTTTGTCACCAAAACTTTGTCAGGAAATCTTTTTCAGCCAAAATGTTGTATTTGGACAAATCTTTGTTGTCAAATATTTGATAGCCAAATCTTCATTGTCAAAATTCCACTGGCTAAATCTTTGTTGCATTATTCTGACAGTCAAATCTTTGTCGCCAAATTCTGATGCTCAAATCTTTGCCATGAAAATGTTGTAATCTAAATGTATAAATAATAACCCAAAATGGAGGTTGGAAATAAATAGTAATATTTATAATATCATCAAATAGTAATATTTATAATATCATCAAATACAAGACTTGCAAGCTGCATGAAGTAAATAACCACTGCTTATCAAGAACTGTTAGACATTAAAAAAAGTCCACTCTCTCAATAAAGTCCAACATATTATATAAGGATTGGGACATACCTGTTACTATCCATAGGTACGTACATAACAATTACCATAAAAGCAAAAATGTCTCACAAGCAACAAAACAGACATACACTGTGTATGATGAAGGTGCTTTAGCTGACAAAACTGTCTGGAAGTGGTTTGCTAAGTTTAGAGTTGGTAACCTTATTGATGAAAAAAGCTCAGGAAGACCTCCTACCCCCACCAACTACAGATGTACAATCAAAACAAGACATTGATTAGGAATAACCTGCATTACACAATGCAGGAATTGGCAGAAACATTAAATTTATCAAAATCCACCATCCATGGTCACTTAGCGAAGCTTGGGTACTTAAAATTCTATGATGCTTGAATACCACATGATCTGAGTGGAAAGAATCTTTTGGGTTGCATTTCTATCTGTGATTTGATGTATAAGCATAATGGAAATGCCCCCCCCCCTTAAGCAAACTGTGATAGGTGATGAGAAATGGATCATTTACAACAATATTCAATGAAAAAGATCCTGGAGTAGGTAACATGAGCTAACTTTAGCCACCCCAAAAGCAGATCTTCATCTTAAGAAAGTCATGCTGTGTATCTGGTGGGATTGGAAAGGAATCCTGTATTATGAGTTTGTTGGGGTGCCCGCGCCTATTCGGCTATAATGGACTATTCCATTACTATGTAAAGTAATGGTGGCATCTACGTAGGTGGAGTGTGCCGAGCAGCCGTATCGACAAGTCAGTCGTAGACTTCTGGTGACGACCCGGAAGAACCCATTGCTTATACTACGTCTTACGACGGTTGAGACGATTAACCTTTATTCTTGTATTCGATACTAATAACCTTTGTAAATACTATTTTCACGGAATACAACAATTAACCTATTCCTGTTGTTGAGTTATTTATTCTTACTCATGACATAACAGAGTTTCTGACAATTGATTCTGAAAAGTACTGTTTGCAACTGGATGAATTAAAGGCAGAAATTCAAAGAAATGCCCAGAATTGATGAACATGAAAGGTGTTGTTTTCCTATCAGGATAATACCAGATCTCACTTTTCTTTGACAACCTGGCAAAAATTGTTGCAGCTAGGCTGAGATGTGTTACTCCACCTGTCATATTAATTAAACATTGCTCCTTTAGATTTTCTTTATTCAGGCCCTTACAAAATAATCTCAATGGTAAAAATTTTAATTCTTTGGATTTTATAAAAAATCCCCTTAACAGGTTCTTTTCTGAGAAACCACTGGAATTCTGGGAAGATGAAATCTATAAGCTGAAGGGAAAATGGAGAAAGGTTGTGCAACAAAATGGCTCATATTTAATGGCATAATTTTGTTTCAATTTCATTTAAAAATTAGAGTGAACTCTCCAAACAACCCAATACTTCCTTTTTTTACTTTATATATTGATTATTTAATTACTTAGTTTTTGGTCATAATAAAAAATGACCAATACACAGTTGTATTAAAAATCAGTTATTGCAAATTGCCTGAAGACACCACATGGTAGAAGTCTAGGTTGTGTAATAATTTGTTTACAAATGAAATATATATATATATATATATATATATATATATATACACGAGAAAAAATCGCAAGATCGCCAAGGCCCTGACGAGCCGTTGTGCGAAACCGCGGTAGGTCTTGGCGATCTTGCGATTTTTTCTCGTGTGTTTTTGCTCTGCGTAACTGCCTCTTAGTTAATCCTTTTTGGTTAGTTTAGTATCGAGCACTTTTCTTTCTTTGTGGTTTGTTCCGTTTGAGGGTTTTTTCTTTGCTGTGAAGTGCTGTATGTATTGTCGGTGCTCCGCAGTTTTCTTTTTTTTCCCCTCGTTGTCCAAAGCTTTATAGCCGAGGGCGATAACGGATTTAGATTCTGCTGCTTATTCGTGGTTCTTAAAAATTACTTGTGTAACATTTTAGGATTTGAATACGTACAGAGTCAATTTTATTATTATATATATATATATATATATCATATTTATTCAGAAATTATAACATGGATATGTTACAATATCACTACAAAAGTAGCTATTTTGTTTTGACACTTCTTGTGTCCTGTCAAGTGATGTGGTTTATTTTAAATTGAATGGTTTAAACATTCAATTTAAAATAAATGTTATAATTTCTGAATAAATATTATTAGCTCTACTTTGTATTGAGTACTGTTTTAAAAATAGTGTTTCTTTGGACAAGGAATATTATTCCAGCCACACTCGGAGATATATGTGTGTGTGTGTGTGTGTGTGTGTGTGTGTGTGTGTGTGTGTGTGTGTGTGTGTGTGTGTGCGTATTATGTGTTAAGTGTAACAAAAGAAAAAAAATTTGATAAGCCAAAACTCAGAGATAAATCACAAACAAATATTTAATTTATCAAAATATTAAATAAAACTATTTACAAATATACAGTTTTTGTATTCAAAAAGCAAAACAGAGTTTACTACTGGTAGGCGAAGTGTTACGAAGGGGAAGAAAGGTGTCAAATATCTTTACCCAGTTAAGATAGCAAAGAAGTTTAAGTGCTATACTTTTGGAAATCCTGAAATGTGTATATAAAGAATAATTATTAGCTTGGTCAATGAAAAGGTTAAAAAAATCTATTTACCCTTTTAGTTCCACGAGGTTCTCTTTCAGGTTTTAGTTGGTCGGCAACTTTTCTTAGAGATTCTTTCAGTTGGATGTAAATCCTTGAATCAAAGCCGGAGTTGATAATGTCAACAAATCCTTTTAACAACTGAATACTCTCTTCCCAAAACCTATTTTTATAGGGGCTAACACCTAATTTGCATATTCTAGAATCCTTTAGAATTCTCTAGATTTTAATTGAATTTTCTTGGACATTCTAGCATCTTCCAAATGTTCTATTTTTAATTTCTTTATTTTTACGACTACTTCATGAATTAAAACTTTTTTGTAATAAGTAGGACTCAAATGAATCCCTTACTACAAATTTTTAGACATTATTAATATTATTTTTATATATAATTGCATCCTTGTAACAGTATGCATGTATGTATAATTTTGTTTGGGGTTTAAAAAGACATTATTAGGTTCACAAGTGTAATATATAAATTACAAACAAATTATTTCCAAGATACAATGCAGTAAGCATAAACAAAAATGATAAATTAGTTTCGTCTTGTAGTAGATTTAAATTTCTGTCTTCGAGAGATTGAATTCGTAACGGTTGGTCAACGAACGCAAGCAACATAACACGACTATATTCTGTAAAAAACGGTTTAATTCCTATTTTTGTCTTCAGAAATTGAATTAAATAACTTTACAGTGTTAGCTGCTTGTGGTAAGTCAACCGGGATTCAGTCCATTTTTCAGTCTGTTTTTCTGTAATTTTTGGAAATTTTTTTTTTGTTTTTTTTTTGTTTTTTGTTCGTCTTTGATTTTTTTTTTTGGCACTTAGTTTGTGTAAATTATTTTGCAATTGAATGTTATTTTTGACTTATATAAAGTTAAAACTTTGTAAACCTCAGTCACTTTTTTTTCTTTCTTTTTTTTTTAATTGGAGTAGATAGTTCCTACTATCGCCCGATCTCACACTCCACCCACTTCTTTTGAATGAGTTTAGAGGTGATCGCCTTGTTTCTTGTTTAGGAAGGGGTTCCCGGTTCATCCCCTTTCTCCGGTCTTAGTGTTAGTTCAGCTGGAAGCTCTTTGCAGTTACGGAGTATGGTGGCAACGTCTTTACATTCTGAGGGTACCGGGTTGGCAGTTTCCTGGTTGCTGCTTCCGACTGGTAGTTAGGAGCCCGAACTCTTGCGTAGCGTCTTGAGAGGCTGCTCTGATCAACAGTTGAATAATACCGGGGTTCTTGTAGTGCCATATCGCGCATGGACGGGCGTCCCTGCATGAACATTCGGTGGGCAACCCCGAGGCCACATTATGTTGTAGGCCGCGTCAGTCTCCATCCTACACAAGTTGCAAATGATTGACCAACTGATTCTATTCTAAGACCTCTCCTTAACTGAATCCCTATGGAAAAAAGCAAACATAATAGCAAAACTAAACCAGCTCATTTGAAAACGCCCAAACCTGTCTGCATCTCTTTCACTAACATACGCGGCATCCGCACCAACTTCCCCAGCGTAGATTCTTTCCTCTATAATAATTCACCTGATATATTAGCCCTATGTGAAACTAATCTTAACCCTTCTATCCCCTCATCTGAATTCTACGTTCCTGGCTACCTTCCCCTCTTCAGGAAGGACTCCAATGTTCATATGCATGGGCTTGGTGTCTATGTCAGTGAACACCTTCCCTTAGCTAGGGTGTCATCTTTTGAATCCCCAGATCATTCTTTCATGTGCTTCCGCCTCTCACTTCTCAGCTCGATTAGCTATCTCTTCTTTCTCTACTGCTCTTCTTCCTCCCCTGACTGTTCGTTACTTGACTTCATTTCTGACAATATTGACAAAGCCATTTCTTCCCATCCCTCTGCCCATGTATTCATGTTTGGTGACCTTAACGCCCACCACACCAAGTGGATGAAGAACGCTGTCACTGACCCTGCTGGTGTCCACACCATGAACTTTTCAATCACCCAATCCCTTACGCAAGTAGTGGACTTCCCCACGCGTTTCTCCGACAACCCTAACGGAAGGAACTCACTTCTAGACCTCTGCTTCACTTCCATCCCAGACTCTTGCACTACCAGACAACTCTGCCCACTTGGAAACTCTGACCACACTGTAGTGTCTGTCAATATTTCACTCTACTCCCCGACCCATGAAACCCAGACAAGTAGAATATCCTACTGCTATCAAAGAGCAGACTGGGATTCGTTCCGAGACTTCCTCTGTGACATCCCTTGGAACAACGTCTTTAGTCTTCCCATCGAAGAATGTGCATCCGAGGTCTCCTCCTGGGTTAAGGCTGGCATCGATGCCTTCATCCCTGCTAGGAAATTCCAGCTTAAATCTCATTCGTTTCCATGGTTCTCACCCGCTTGCTTGGCTGCCATTGCCCACCGGAATCATTTCTTCCGACTCTATCGCAACTACGCGTTGGACCAAAACAGGCGCCTTTTTACTTCAGCTCGTAATAAGTGTAAAAGGATACTTAACGAAGCTAAGATGTTGTTTGCTGCCAGAATGAAGCAACGCATAGCATGCTCTAAATTCGGCTCTAAAGACTACTGGCGACTCTGTAAAAGAGTACTTAACAAGAGCAAGTCCACAATACCCCCGCTAATCAACAAATTTGAGGTCCTCACCTCCCCAGCAGATAAGGCTAAATGCTTTGCCCGCAGATTCTCGAACAATTCGAGTCTGGACTCATCTGGAGTTTTTACACCCGACTTCTCACCTAGAACCGAGGCACAATTGAATGATGTCCACATTACACCTTCGCTTGTCTCTAAGATAATCTTAAAACTTGACCCTCACAAAGCGAGCGGTGGTGACGGAATCCCAACCATAGTCTTAAAAAAATGTGCCCCTGAACTCTCCTCTGTCCTTTCTAAGCTCTACAACCTCTGCCTATCTGCTTCCTGCTTTCCTGTCTGTTGGAAATCTCCTTCTGTAGTTCCTATTTTTAAAAACACTGGAGAACCCTCTGACCCTGCAAATTACCGCCCTATCAGCCTTCTTCTGATCTTTGGCAAAGTGTTCGAAGCCATTATCAACGCCGAGGTGGTTCAGCATCTCACAGCACACAGGCTCCTCTCGGACAAGCAATATGGTTTCCGCTTCATCAGGTCTACTGCTGACATGCTAACGACCATCACCGAGTACTTATACCAGGCACTTGACAGGAATGGCGAAGCCCGAACCATTGCATTGGATATATCTAAGGCATTCAACAGTTTGGCATGCTGGCCTTCTATGTAAACTGCGGAGCTATGGTATAACTGGACATTTGTTTGAACTAATCCAGTCATTCCTCTCTAATCGCACAATGAAGGTGGTATTAAACGGACATGCCTCTCAGAACTACCATACAAACGCAGGTGTCCCCCAAGGCTCCATCTTAGGTCCTACTCTCTTCCTGATATACATTAATGATCTCCCTGATTCCATAAGAGCCCAAATAGGTTTGTACGCCGATGACACCACAGTTTACTCTCGCCTCCTACAAAAATCTGGTGTAGGTGTCAAAGCTAACCTCGCAGCCGAGATTGAAAAAGACCTCCAATCCATATTGGACTGAGGTAAGAAATGGCTAGTAAATTTTAATGCTTCTAAAACGAAGCTACTGTCAATTAACCATCATCGACAGTCTCACCTACCTCCCATTAGCATGGACCAGGCTTGCCTCCCAGAGAGTAAAACACTACGCCTCCTTGGTCTCACACTTTCAACGGACCTCAAATGGAATGACTATATCGAATCCATTGCTAAATCCGCTGCTATGAAAGTCGGTTCTCTGTGTAGGGCCCGGAAGTTTTTTCCGTCTAAATCTATCCTGCACATTTATAAATCTACCATCCGCCCGTGCATTGAATACTGCTGCCATATCTGGTCGGGTGCCCCTGCTGTTCTCCTCGGGCTTCTCGATAAGGTTCAGAGGAGGGTCTGTAATGTGATAGATACCGACTTGGCAGACTGCCTGCAGTCTCTCTCCCACCGGCGCGACGTGGCTTCCCTGTATCTCTTCTACAAATACTTCCACGGATTCTGCTCCGATGAAGTTAGATCACTAGTGCCCGCTAAATACGAATTTGAACGAGATACAAGATTAGCAACTAGATCCCACCCTTTTACAGTGAAACCGATAAAATGCAGCCGTAACTTCTACTCCAACAGTTTCTTTCCCCGCACTTCCCGACTGTGGAATTCTCTTCCAAACGATTGCTTCCCCGACGGCTACAATCTCCAGGAGTTTAAATGTAAGGTCAATAGACACCTCCTAACACACTAACCTGCTCCCATTCTATCAAACACTCTTTCCATCTGCCCAACCCTCTTCCTCGGTATCCTTACTCATCTGTCACCTTCCTCCTGACATTCCCTATGTCTAACCACTCCTTCTCTTTACCTTTCCCTATGTAGCCCCATGTGCAATAGTGGCAGTGGAATGCCTTGCTTGGGGTGAGATGATTAAAAAAATAAATAAATAAATAAAAAGGTTTTCATATACATTCCAAAGTATGTATATGTATGTAGAGATAATTTTTTTTTTACTTATCTGGTAGAAGCCACATTGTCAGTCAAAGCACTATCCCTGGACATCTGCTTCATTTGGCCATCAAAAGTGAAGAGAAAGAAAATTTGGTAGCAAAAATGCCTGTTACGGTACATGAAGGAAGTTTTCATATTTATGTAACCATTTTTTTATAATCTTAGTTTTTAAAAACTTTATTGTTAATTATTAATTATTATCACGTATTTCCTATATAGTCTAGTACTAAGGATTAAAGGTTATCTAGTGATTTATTTGTTATTATCACTACAGGTTTTTATCAGGGTTCAAACACGATTTATTATGTTTTGTAATTAATACACAACTATTCTAGCCACTAAGTATGTTCAAAAGAAGGCAAAACAAATCTATTTGATTCAGGTTACAGCTTGAGTGAAGAGATTAATACAAACACCACACAGTGGATCATGGGAAGACAGCAACATTGACCAATCAAAAGCTTTTTATTTTATTATTTCTTTGCTGTAAAGTCAATATCTTTAAACAGAAAACAAATCCTCTGCTTGTTTCTCTCTTTCCCCGCACTCTTTTACACTTTTGAAGGACAAATAATATGCAGTTCTGCCTCACCCTTGTTATTGCTTTTGTTGTTGCTTCTACCTTTTTATTTGAATACAGTTAAAAGATTCTATTGTTAGTAGAACAGACAGAAAATATTTTTGTCTCTTATTTGTTCTGAGATGTTTTTGTGATATTACAGGTATGATTTATTAAATAAATACATCAGAACTTCCATTCACACTAATAACTGACACAGCCAAGTGCTGACAGTGGGGGAAACTAATCATGGTTGTATGTTAACACCAACTACACATAAATAGGAAAGATTTCAGCTTTTCTTAATGCTGCCCACTGACTTTGCCATAACTCCACCATTCACCCATCTTTGTTATTATCAATTTTAGCTGTTTTATCTTCTTGCCTTTAATCCTAGTGAATTAAAGAATTGGTTTGTGAACTTAGTGATAAAATAATTGTGTGTTCACTCACTGGGCCAAGCAGTGTAGGGTTAGATGGAATCAGGGTGAGCAATAACAGATTAGTATTACGAGGATGCATTTACATATAAAAAAACAATATTAATAATGTCTAAAAAGTTATAGTAAGGGATTCTATTGAGTCCTACTTGTTATTACAAAAAAGTTTTAATTCATGAAGTAGTTGTTAAATAGAGAAATTAGGAATAAAACGTTTTGGAAGATTGTAGAATGTTTAAGTAAAATTGAGAGAATCCGAAATGTTCTAAAAATATGCAAATTAGGTGTTAGCCCCTATAAAAATAGGTTTTGGGAAGAGAGTAGTTAGTTGTTAAAAGGATTTGCTGACATTATCAACTCTAGCATTGATTCAAGGATTTATATCCAGCCAAAAGAATCACTAAGAAAAGTTGCCGGCCAACTAAAACCTGAAAGAGAACCTCATGAAACTAAAAAGGTAAATAGATTTTTTTTAACCTTTTCATTGACCATACAGGAAATTATTCTTTATATACGCATTTAGGGATTTCCAAAAAGTATAGCACGTAAACTACTTTGCTAACTTAACTGGGTAAAAATACTGACCCTTCCTTTTCTTTCATAACACTTCATCTGCCAGTAGTAAACTCTATGTTTCTGTTTTGAATGCAAAAAATTGTAAATTTTGTATATATGTCATTTTGTGTTTATCATAAATTAAATATTTGTATGTGATTTAATTCTGAGTTTTGGTCAATCATTTTTTTTCTTTTGTTGCACTTAACACGTAACAATCAGTACCAAATAGAAACTAGAGAAAATATTCCTGGGCATGGACAGTGAAACAAGAACAAATAGATTAAATAAAGGGTCCAATTCAAAATTCCCTGAATGCTACCTGAGTCAACAAACATCTGATGAAGAATGGAGGGCACAATGGCTGAAAGGTGATGGTTTAAAATATTTATAAAAAACACAAATTAAAATAAACTTAGTAATAAAGTTTTTTAATATATAATAATTTCACCACAAGCAAGGCAGAATTTCCACTGGTGTGCAGGGGGTTACAGTGAGAGAAAAATGAGGGTACAGGAATTGCCAAATCAAGGATAAAATGTGGATGGGATTTAGAGAAGTGGATGAGATTTAGAGAAATAGAAGATGCCAATTGATGTTGAATTTAAACTTTTGAAGATTGTAGCTATCAAGGAAGCAAGTATACGGAAGAGAGTTCCACAGATGGGAAGTGCGAGAAAAGAAACTGTTAGAGTAGAAGTGACAGTTACATTTGACTATTTTGACAATAAAAGAGTGGGACTGAGTTGCCAATCTAGTAGCATGAGCAAATTCATGTGGTCAAAGCACCAGGCAAAGAAGCTCATCAGAACAGAAGCCATGAAAATATTTGTAGAAAAGACAGGGGGAAGCCACATCACATTGGTGAGAAAGCGACTGAAGGCGAGTTGCTAAGTCAGAATTGATTATGTTGCAGATCTTCCTTTGGATTTTGTCGATAACCTGAAGATGAATAACAGGAGCACCCAACCAGATATGGCACCAGTAATCAATGCACAGACAAATGGTAGATTCAAAATGTGCAAAATGGATTCTGAAGACAACTTTCTGGCTTGACAGACTGTCTCAAACTTCATAGTGGTAGATGCAGCTACAGATTCGCTGTAGTCATTCCACGAGGTCGGTTAAGAAAATGAGGCAAAGGAGGCATAGTGTGTTGCTTTCTAGGAGATTAGCATCATCCATCCTGATGGTAGGTAGGAAAGTTACTCTATGGTGGTTAAAAGAGAGCAGCTTTGTTTTGGAAGCATTAAAATTTAAGAACAATTTTCTACCCCATTCCATCACAGTTTGGAGGTTCTTTTCAAAAGCAACAGGTTAATGACAAAATTTCTAATTGAGACAGGAGTAAATGTGGTGTCATCTGCATTGATGGTTACTTGGGAACTGATTACATCAGGAAGATCATTGATGAAGATCAGAAAAAGCATAGAGCCTTGATGGACGCCTGTATTTGTATGAAAGGATCTGGAAGCTTGCCTATTCAAGATGACCTTCATTTCAAAATTTGATAGAAACAATTTGATTAAATTGAACAATCATCCAGAAATACTGTAGACCTACAGCTTACACAGAAGGCCAGCATGCCAAAACCTGTCAAATACTTTCAAGATATCTAAAGTAACAGCTCAGGCTTTGCTGTTCTTATCAAGAGCCTAGTATATATATTCAGTGATGGCTGTTAGCACATCAGCAGTAGACCTAGAAAATACCAAATGGTTAATGCAAATAATTTTTTTCGAATTTTCTTTCATTTGGATTGAGCCAAATCTTCCCCAAGATCCATTTTCTGAAACACTCAAAAACATATCACTTTTACTCTTAACTTAAGCATTGCCAGAAGCAGCGGTTGAGGATGATGTCAACCAATTTCTGATTCATAGAAACCATGTTGGAATTCTTCTACTTCTATGTGATGCTTCCCTTCAGGATATGGCAATCGTGATTCTCCACAATTTTCTGTCTATTGTGTAACACTATTTCCACATCAGTATATTTTTGTTTTTGGTTTAATACAACAGAGTGAGAGAAATTGATATTAGTGGTATTGTAAATTGTGTTTTATTGTAATCTGCGATGTGAGCTTATATAAAAAAAAAAAAGAAGATATTTTAATACTATTATGTACTTGTAAAATCTGGGGAATAGAGAAATTGGCTGATAAGTGGGAAAAAAGAGAAGAATATAGTTTCTTCTTTTTTTCGTATACGAAATGAATTGTTTTGAGCCAAGTGAAAGCTTGACAAATGGCTGTAGTCATAACAAAATGTCAGGATTTCCTTGACGAGGTCAGGTAGGGTTAAATCCTCAAAAATTATTCCTGGGAACAGATTCTAAAATCAAAAAACAGATGATGTAATTGAAAGAAAAAAAAGAAAACAGAAAGACATTACGTCATGTGAGCTGTTGATATTTCATTTGTCGAGCCATGGCTCCCCGTAAATCGTGTAGGTGGAAAATAATCTCATTGGTCAAAGCTTTGAGTCACGTAAATCCCCCGAGAGAATTGAGTACAGCTATAAAAATCCATACTCAGTGCGAAAAATGAGAGTTGTTTGGGTAGTTTTTGAAATTGCAGTCGAAATGTACCGACTGTGGGGAAAGTGTTCCCAATTGGGGAGCCGTGACCCAGAGGCTGGTCACCTACCACATAACTTATGGCTGAAGATGTAAAGAAACATAAAAAAAGCCTGCTGCTGATTAACTAAAAGAGTTACTGTTGAATAATGTGCTTCCGATAAGAAGCCCGAAAGAACTTTATTGTTTTAAAAGTTATTTGGAGAATTGAAAGTTCTGATTATTCTTAATGAAAAGTTTGCATTGTTATGAAAAGAATTTTAAAGATTTGGAGGGAGATTTTAAGGTGACAAAGACCAAACGACCCACCCACACACTGTCACCGCCTTGTCGCATTGTTATTTGACTGTCTCTGCTTTATCAAAAGTTTGATAAAGGCCGAAAAGACGTGTTTTTATGTGGAGAATTGACAGCCTGATTATTTTTAAAAATTGAAAGCTCCGATTACTTTTAATGAAACTTTGGAAGGACTTATTTTTATTTGAAGATTGAAAAGCTCTGATATTTTTAATGAAACTTAGAAAGGACTTATTTTTATTGGAAGATTGAAAGCTCTGATATTTTTAAACGAATCCTCTCTCTGTTGTAAACTTGAATTTTGACAATTGTATTTTCTGCTTTTGTAATTAATCATTTTTTTTATTATTATAAAGACTTTCTTTCGTAACTCATCCAGGCATCTTCGAACTTATTTGTTTATTTAATTTTTTTTGTGCCGTAATTATTTTAACACAAGTGTCTGGTCTGAATATGGTAGAAATACGGCTACCGGGTTTACATAATGTAACTTTCTGAGATCAAAGAACGCAGCGTGGGCAGTAAGTTCGTTGTTGTAATAGACATCTTGAGGACCAGCTACTGTGACGAGATCATCACCACTAGTGGCTCGAAAGCGTCGACATAACTGGTGCCGTTTTAACATCATCATCGCAGCAGGCTCTGTTTTCGAACCAGCAAACCAACCAGCCAGCAGACGTGTTACATTGTAGCTCTTAATAAATTTTGTATTTTTACAGTCTCTTCCAAACTCTGCTCTGTTAATCCATTCATCCAAGATTGCTAGGTAGGTCATGCATTATTTTCCTCTGTCCCTCTTGCCTTCAATCTGTCCTGCGTGTCCCAAATTTTCCAAGCTCTTTTCTCATTATTTGCCCTAGAAATTTCAACTGTCTCTTCCTGATGTTAAGTATAAGCGCTCTTTTTGTTGCCATTGTCTTTACAACTTTGTTGCTGTTAACATGTTTTTTTTTTTTTTATTAATAATTTCACCCCAAGCAAGGCAGAAATGCCACTGGTGTGCAGGGTTTACAGTGAGAGAAAAAAGTTACAGGGGATATGAAAGAAAAAATAAGAGATGGATGGGAATCAGTAGATAAAAGATGGCAATTGATGTTGCGTTTAAACTTTTGGAGATTGTAGCTATCAGAGAAACAAGTGAATAGAAATGAGTTCAACAAATGGGAAGTGTGAGAAAAGAAACTGTTAAAGTGGAAGAGGTGGTTACATTTAACTATTTATATGGTAAAAAGGTGGGACCTTGATGCTAATCTAGTAGCTCAAGTCAATACATGTGGTCGGGGAGTCAGGAAAAAAAAAACTTATCAGAGTAGTTTCCATGAAAATACTTGTAGAAAAGACAGAGGGAAGCCACATCATGTTGGTGAGAAAGTAACTGGAGGTAGACTGCTGAGTCAGGATCGATTATATAGCAGATCCTTCTTTGGATTATGTCGAGAACCTCCAAATGAATAGCAGGAACATCTGACCAGATATGGCAACAGTATTCAATGCACGGTCAAATGGTAGATTTATAAATGTGAAAAATGGATTCTGACGAGAAAAAACTTCCTGGCTTCAGTGAACCAACCTTCCTAGCAGTAGAAGTCCAGATTTTTTTTTTGTCCAGGGTTTTCTCAATATCCTTCTGTAGAATCACATTTCTGATGCTTCAAGTCTCTTCACCTATGAGGTGAATGTCCAGCAGTCAGTGCCATCTTTTGATACTAGAATTATTTGTAAATTAAAAGATAAATGAAATCATTTGGTAATTAGTCAAACTCTAACTATATTTAAAATTTGTTTCTACAAAATAAATGTCTTCATTTTTTTCATGAATATCATTCAATCTTTTCTGATTTCAGTGTTGACATCATTTTAGTTTCAGCTTTTGTGACAAAAATAGGATCATTATTATAATGGCTGCAGACTCCACACTTCAAGTTTGAGTAATTGTGGGTGAGGTAGGGTGGTGGCTAACAAAAATATCAGCAAAAAGTATCATTTCTACTGTGTTACATGTAAAAAACACACATCCACAAACAGAAATCAGATCATCTATATTTTTGTTTGTAACTTTGGCTTTACCAAAGTTATCCCTGCATTGCATTGTAATTCCAGATGGCAGTATATTTCATATGACAATGGTTGACTATTTGAAGATATTTTGGTAGTTGAGAGGCAAAAAAAGTGATACTAATAATAGTAATGACACTTAAAAAATATCAATTTCATATACAATATAATTTTTGAGAGAATCAATACATTTTATTGATAATAATTTGTTGTAATATTTAATCATATGTAATCATATATATTTAATTCTGGGGATCATCTGGGGACTAGTGTGTCAAACAGGTTTTGATATTTTAACAGTATTTGGATTTATAGTCATAACTTAATCATTTATAAACACGATGTTTGACACACTTGCCACTTCTCTGTTACCAAATTATGAAGGGATTTTTCAGTTTGCCTACATTGCTAGTGAATGTGACACTTGTTCAAAGCCAACTTAATGTAAATTTATTTTTAAAAATATTAAATTTTTTACAGAATTCTGTAATTTTAGGCCTGACAACATTAGTTACAATCTTATTTCCTGCAGCATTCATAATAAATATTGTTGTTGTCTGCCATTTCACATTACTACAAATTTGTTAAGCAAAGCTGAAAATAATTTATGGAATTAAATAAATAATTCAAAATAATCTAATTGGATATTCTTAAAACTAGCAAATTATCTAAACAACTGAAAAAATAGTAAGTCTGCTGAATAAATTTTTATTAATAATACAAATATTAGAAAAATTATTAAAATATTTCTCTTATGTCAGCTCTATGTAGTTATGTCTAGAAAAGGAAATTCAAGTAGACTTAGCAGAATGACAAAAAGAATGACAAATGTTGTTTCTACAGAAATTTTAGGGAGGTTAAAAAAATTATAACTTATTTTTTTCTGTCCGTTGAACTAAATTTGACTAGTTTCTTAAATTTCATAATTAAAAATTATTGGTTACATTGTATCAAACATTTATCCTATAATTTTTCCCCTCCTTTTTTAACAGCATGTGGAAATGGAATTGGGAACCAAATTTGAGCTAAAGCTGGAAAAATTGAAAAGAATAAATTAAATTAAAGAATAGTTGAAATTTTTTAGCCTTGTAAAAACAAAGCATCTTGGGTATTTGATAACAGGTAAAGACAAAGATTTTTTTTAATGTTGGTACACTGTAACCCAGTAATGGTGGTGAGATAGGCACCACCAAGTACTCCTATTGTTCTGAGAGATACCCTGAAGGAGACCTCAATGATCTTATGGGTCATGGGAAACCTTCATGTCTATTTTTGTATATTTGTAAGTTTTCTAATTATTCTTTTGGAATTTTGTTTTGATCAGTTTATTCTTGAAGATTGTTTTCCTTGATTATGATTTGTTTCAATGCTGTTAATCTTCATACATTTTTTAAATGGTTTCATCTAATTAGAAAACAGCTTACAACAGTTCAGCCGTTCTAAATTTTGGCCTTCCTCAGGTGCTTGGAATTTTGAACCAGACCCTTTTTTTCGATCACTGGGGTATATCATTTTCATTCCATGTGTGATGATACTCCCAGATGCCTTGTAGTTATTTCTCTTTAACTCAACTCTATAAGTTATTTGCTCATTACTGCTGTAGCCAGGTATTGAACTCACAACTCTTTGGGTCAAATCACTGGAACTAACCAGCCCCTGTATCTACTGGGTCATGTGTCTTTGAGGACACAGTTCGAACAGTGTAAATACTACCTCGTCTCAGAAGTATAGACAAATACTAGAAAATGGTTTTATCCAATTAGAAAACGGTTTCATTTAATTAGAGCCATTTTATTCAGATGCTGTCTTTTTTAAAAATATTTTTCATTGATTTTAATTTGCTTTTATATAAAGTAGAAATTAGGAATATTTCTCAGTGGTAAAATCAGGAACATTTGTTTGGGAGGTCCTAGATTACATTTTCGCATTAGATTTATGATTCTTGTTACAAAAGCAACTTGTCCACAAGAATTGAATTATTCTCAAATTTGAGTGTATATCTATATATAAATAAATTGCAAACACTTGAAAAAGTTTTCTATGTCTGTTGTAAGTTCTCAGATATAAAAAATTAGGTCTATGTTTAAAAGGTCTGCCTTTCCATAGTGGCTGTAGTCAAGGGTTTAGTAGTAAGCAAAGGTACTAGTCTTGCAGTGCTACTATTTTTTTTACCTCTTTTCTGTGATTTGTTTTGGCAGGGGAGATTGCCTGGTATATCCTGTGTCTTCATGTTGCAGTGCCAGTTTCTTATTTCCCATTGACAGAAGTTGGAACTATAAGAGATAAATGTCCTTTTCAAGGACGCTGTATTTCTTCACTGGGTACATAGTTCTCCATTTCTCCAAACAGGAAGGTCTTTGGAAGTTGATAGTTTTTTCTTTCCCATCATATGGTCTGCTCACTATAGCTGAGTCTTTTGTAGAATAAATTCAGCACTTGTAGTTTGGACTAATTTGAGAGCTTTATTGTTAGCAATGAAATGATTCCAATTAAAAAATAGTACAAATGTTGGTGGAAATGTTTGAGGGATAAGTTTTTGCTGGTAAATGATCCATGATTTAGCCCTATATCAAAATGTGAAAAGTATAATAACTTCATATACATTGATTTATATTGGCTCAGACATGTTTGTATAATGAACCAAAGGTTTGATTAGGCTGAGTGACTCTGTTGTTGTAGGTTATGATGCTGTTCTGGACTATTTCCAGCCTTGTTTGGCTGATGGAGACAGAAGGTGGGAAGTAATGCTTTTGAAATGGTACAGGTTGATGATGAAAAGTAGGATGAAAGGCTACTTCTGGGAGAGTAACCAAGGTCACATTATCTACAAACAGGTGTTCTCTGACCAGCTGCACTAAACTTCAATAAGTTATCATTTTTATGCATACAAACAAGTTTCCTTTTCATCCACACACACACACACACAAATACATGTGTGTGTGTGTGTGTGTGTAAAAATTCTCAGTTATAATCTGAGGAAAAGAACAGTATGGTTAAAATAAGAAGTCATGAGGAAAACCATATTTTTGCCTACGTGCTTTGTCTACTGACGGACTTTATCAAAGTAAAGAGATCAAATTTTTTTCCATCTCTTTGCCTTAAGTTCATCAGTGACAAAACGTATATGCAAAAATGTACTTTTCCTCATGTCTTCTTCTTCTTTAAATTTATATTTAAATCATATATTCTACAACCTCTTTCCTCCTCTCTTCCTTTAGGTTTCTGTCCTGTTCTATCTAATGGAGATTTTGTTCTCATTTCATATTTTTCCATGTCTGAGCCACTCCCAATATTATCCATAAGCTTGTCTTTTATTGCATTATCTTGATCTTCTCTGTCAAAGTCTTCTCCATTACAATGTCTTCCTCTTCAATTCTGGGTCATAATTGGTCAAAATTGACCATTAAGCTTTTTTCTTTCTTTGATAAAATGACCGTGCTATATCCCCTTTGCATGATGAAATTAGCACTCACAGGATTTGCTACTTTGTCTTTCTATTTTTTTAAACCTGCACCTGGGCTGCCAAACACATAAAAATTCCATGTAACAGGAAATATATTTTATATACAAAAACCAAATATAAATCCTGACTAATGACTAAACTCCTTCTGGTGTCTATCTATCAGCTTATCAAGTTGAACTTCCAAACTGTGCTTCCGCTTCAGGCGTAAGTCTCAAGCCTTTTCAATCTGTAGCTCCAGGCCTATTCTCTTGGGTGCTCTAGCATGGTGTTTCTCAAGCTTTTCTATCTTGTGGCCTATTTTTGGTATCAAAGAATTTCAAGCCTGCATAAGCAGAAATAAAAATACCATGTACAATGAAAACTAACTGAAGAGCGTCAGTAATGAATTTAAAACTTGTTATTGCAAATATTGAGGAGAGAGATATTTCACAAATACACAATGTCCAACTGTCTTAGGAAAAAAATAGACATTTTTCAACTCCTAGCAAAACAGTAAAAAAATACAATAAATACCTAATATTTGCCAGGGTTGTGGTGGTAAGCATTTTAAAAGTGATTGTTTCTTTAGAAACAAAAATGCTATTAATATGGATGATTAGGACATTGTTGTAAATCCCAAAAATGGATGAGAAACAAAACGTATGTCCACAAAGTAAATACATTAGGTAAAGTTGACATGTGGAGAGAAAAAATTAGCAAGACTTTAAACAAAACATCTTCCAAGAGAAAATTTGTTTTTGTCACAATTAACAGTAAAAGTAAAATTACAATTGGATACTGGGTCTGGTATTGCTATAGTTAATGAAAAGACTTGGTGAAAACTGGGTAGACCTAGTTTATTGTCTTTGAGAAAAGTTGCTTGTGGTGTTTCAGTGAAGAAGTTAAATTTTTTAGGTTTGTAATATTTCTTTTGTTGGATGGAAAGACCAAAAAAGCAGTGGTATTTGTCTTAAAAATACAATAAAATTTATTGGGAAAAGATGGCATTTCCTTATTTAATCTTTGGGATTTGAAGTTAAAGAAAATGCGACAATAATATACCTTTAACGACATTAGATCCAATCAATAAGGATTTGGAAAGGCTAGAAGAATTAGGGGTCATTTCCAAAGTAGACTACTCTGAATGGGCATTGCCAACTGTTTATATAAAGGAAAAGAATATTAAAATCTGTGTATGTGCTGTCATAAGTAGCACAATATCCAAAGCAGATAAGGATTGTGATTTGTTTCAGGCCTCATATTGAAGCAGTCATCAGTGCTAATGGTGGATTCATTAGATAGATGTGTCAAGAAAAGTCTCAAGATTATTCAATCTTTTCTCAAATAAAGCTCTTCTTTCATGATTATGCATCTTTTACTAAGTTCATGCAAATATCCCCAGACAATTGAGTGACTCTCTCTCTCTCTCTATATATATATATATATACATACATACATACATACACACATTTGTCATCCACATACAAGTCTGTTTTGTTGTATCACAGCTCATCAGTGTAGCTAGACATCCACTTGCTTCTGGCTGGGATCAAAACTCGACCAATTTGGTGTCAATCAGAGTTGCTAACTCCTAAGCCAGAGGCACATAGAATCAGAGAAGGGAGATTTTAGTGTGTTATATATATATATATATATATATATGGAAAGAGAGGGTGAGTGTCTAAGTGGCTAGAATGTTTATTTTCAAATCATTAGACTCACATTTGAATCTCACTATGTTCAAATTGACACAAGCCTTGTAAGTGAATTTGAGAAGACAGAATTTTTCATTGATGGTTAGCATTGTTCAAATTGTTAATTATGCCAGATGATTTGCTCTTACCCAGAAACAGTAGCTAAAGTCGACTTAACATAATTGCAGTATAAACTACAGGTTTGTTCTGTGTAAACAAAGACAAATGTGCCTGAGCACGCATCTACAATACGGATTGACTAGCTACCCTAACAGACAGGTATGCTTGCAAAGAAATGATCACCTCTTCACTACAGTTGAGCACTATGGAGGAATGGTAGACTTTAAAAAAACAGTAGCTACTCATGCATTCAGTAATGAATCTTGGTTACTGGCGTGTATTTACATTGTATATACTATGCTAAAGTTCACCTTCCTCTACCGAGTGCCCATAGCTCAGAGGTAGAATCACCAACTGATATCAATCTGGTCAGATTTCAATCCTGGCTAGAAGCAATTAGATCTCTAACCATACTGATGAGCTGTGATACAGCGAAACAGATCTGTCTACAGATGACTATATATATATATATATATATATATATATATATATAGAGAGAGAGAGAGAGAGAGAGAGAGAGAGAGAGAAAGGAAGAGAATACTAAACTTAGGTTTACTTATCCCTATCTTCCTAAAAACAAAATAATTATGCTTGTAAATTATTAATAATGATAGTGAAGGGTGATGAATTGCACATACAGAGGGGATTAGACCAATTTTTAGTTCCTCGTCGATACTCATGGGTTCCCAAGCCACTCAAGTGGGTGTGCGATTAAATACAAAGATGAGAAAAAGTGTGTGTGCGGTGTAAAATATTTAATTATCATTTGATTCTCGTAACAAATTAACGAAAAAATATGCAACTGGTGGCTGTAAGTGACCCCGCCCTTATCACACGAACAAAAAATAAAAAATAAAAATGAAAATAAAAAATAACGTAAAACAGCCAATGTCATGAAAACAATAAAGTGCTTTGGGGTAACGTAGAACGAGTACAAGAAAAATTAAAATGTTTCAACTTTTTCTGGAAAAATCCAAAATGTAAAAAATTATTCTGCTTATTAAAGAAAACATAATTCAACTTTTATATCAAGAGGAAGTGAATAATTAATAATGTATTAATCATAACCCTCATCAGAAAAAGTGGAATTATCTTTCACTTTTTAAGTTAAAAAAAAACGAATGGGATGGGCTCTAGTCTTCTCTTTTACCGTACAGTGGGGGCAAAAGTGTGGATATATCAACAGATCTCCATTTCTCTCTGCACATATCTAAGACTTCTGCTCGCCTTTCAGCAAAATAAAATATAAATATTTTAAAGAAAGCTTTCTTCTCTTTCTCGGGGTGGTGATTCAAAATAGGAGTCATAAATTCGGCCAGTCGAGCTACGATGGAATACCCCTGTCTTTGGCTGAGGCGGGACGCAAGTAAGCGGCAATCTGATTGGTCGTTTGCTCGCTAAGCCGTAACCACGTGACCAGGTCAGCTGTGAGGCCAGGGCTTCCGTCTCATGTCGGTCTCTAATCTCTTTTAACTCTCTTGTCTTGCACGCGCGAGAAAATTACTGCTACTAACTCTCAGTGCCGCTGTTGTCGTCTCCGCCGACTGCTAACGTCGGGGGCAAGAGGAGAAAAGACAGCCTATATAATAATGATGGTGATGATGATGCCAGGAAAAAGTCTGGCTGCCGGATTGTTACGTTCTGACACGAAAAAGGCTGATTACAACCGCAAGTGAAGGCGCTTTTCGGCTTTATTATTTTTATTACTTTTTCTGTTTACATTTTTGGAAATTTATTTTTACCTTAAATTGCGGCAAACGACAAAAACATGGCGGAGGGTGGCACCTCCTATTTTCAGGTGAGTTGAATTAACTGTCTTTTTTTAGGGTTAAAAACAAATCCCTAAGGACGAATCAGTAATTATACATTTTGATTTACAACTGAATATGACTTAATTGTTGAATCCATTTCTTATTCAATAGTAAATCAAAAAGAGAATAAAATTCAATAAAAACCGGCGCCCCTGTTTTTAACAGTTGCTAGGGTCTCTCTAGTTATGTCGGCCGACTACACATGACTATCTAATGCATGTCTTTTAGTTATTTAGTTTTATACGTTATGATCTTGTTATTGTATTTAATTGGAGATAAGTAAATAAACTTTCAGTTTCTTGTGTTTATACTTTATTTAAATATATGTTAAGAAGATAAGACTTTCACTTCTATTTTTAAACCAATGTTTTTTTGTTTCTTCCCCAAATTATATGCAGCCATTCTCCCCCTTTTTGCTGTTGTTGGTAAATCTGGTCTCTTTAAAAATTCCCTGAAGGTCGTTAGTAAAATTTTATGCATCATAGTTTTATTTAATTTGCTAAGTCAACTTTGTATATTACAGTGTCATTTTTACAGTTTTAAAAAAATTGATAATTTTCCATGCTTCATTTGTAAATTGTGTGTGTGTTTTTTTTATTTTTGGTTAAAGTGATATTTTGGCACGTTTCATAATCTATCAAAATTCAAAATGAATAATTTGTTTTAAACACTTCTGTGACTCTTTGTCATAAGATAAAAGAAGGATCGGTTCGTAGTTGCAGTGAGTACAAAAAAAAAAATTAGTGTTTTACTGTTTGACAATTTTGTCATAATTTGTGCTGTAAAATAAAAACCAAAAAGAAATTCTGGGTCCAGGGCCGAACTTTTTAAAGTTATTTTTTTTTCTCTTCGCCTAAAAAATTAACCGATGTTTCTTATTTTTTACTATTAATTTTGGTTTCTCACCTTTCTTGAGATCTCTAAATTCTCTTCCCTTATTCAGAAAATAGTATTTTTGTAATATTTAAAAATACTTATGTTTTCGAATTAGCCTTTTTTGTGTTACTGTTTTAAATGTTATACCGTCAACAGTGACAACGACATTTCGGATTCTATGTAACATGACTTCTTAATTCAACTGAATTTATTTTGTTTTTAAAACTAAGCAAATATTTATTTTAAATTTATGTCTCTTAAAAATACAAACATTTTAAGTTACTCCTTGATATCATTTTAGTTTTTAGTCTAAGAAAATTTACTAGAATTTAAATTCTAGTGGTTCAGATGTCGCTTGTTAACGTCATTTTTGTAATTAAAAAATAAAAATTAATTTATACGACAGCTTTTTGGTTTTAATCAGAAATCGAGTGCTTTGAAGCTTGTAAAAGTGTTAAAAATTAAAAAGTAATCGTAACATAAGATGTTATTGTTGTATTTTTAGTTTTTGATAATCCGATCAGAATGTATTTTTATTTGGCGACGTGGTGGGGGGAGACCTCTACTTCCTGAAGAACAAACAGATCGAAACGTTGTGAAATTAAACTTTTTTTTTTGTTGATCGTATTATTTTTCAGATTTTTACTGAATATCTAAAAACACGTGACTATTAAATTTGATTCTAACTACTAAATGATTGAAATAAGTAAAAGTTCCCTCATGACCCAACCTTAAGTTATTTTTAAAGTACTTCGAGTTGGCCAACTACTCTCCGTCATCGTCAATTCTGAAAGAGAAAATATTGGGAAATAAATACTCAACAACAATCAACATCGTCGACTTGACACAAGTAAATAATGTGTTCCTACTTGTTTCTACCCTCTACGATTTTTATTTTTGTCCCGTGTACTGTAGTTGACATAAAAAAAAAAACTAATCTAAATATCATCATTGTGTTTCTGATTGTTCGTTGCAATAAATGCGCTAACCCTTAACAGTTAACATATTCATTTTTTTTTTATTCGGAGATCACAACAAACTAACTTTTGTTGTTTAAACTTGTTGTTTAAACTTGAATCCAAAACCCGACTAGAATTGATTGATTTATCTTTTTAGTCATGCTAATTTTTCTTTTTCTTTTTTTGTTGTGAAATTTTATGGAAGTGGAAGTAAAATTACTTTACACAAAAATTAGTTATGAAAAGATTTTAGAAAATTGAAAATGTTTCGTTACTTGGATTCCTAAACATAGCATGATAAATTCTTAATCTTCGTTGACGTTGAGTCATAAAATAAATCAATAAGCTTTGTTGCTCTTTCCAAAATCTTAAAACATTCGTATTAAATTTATCTTTTAAATATTTTAAAGATTGAATGTAAGATTTTTAGTTTTTTTGTTAAACGTAGTGTTTTAGCCAATGCGGTTTTAGTGTTCACTTCAGAAAAAGAAATTCACTTGAAAATAACTGTTAGTGTTTAAAAATGTATTGTAAATGATAATGTAACCTTTTAAAAATGTTTGTTTCTTACTGTCTAAGAGTGTTTAAAATTTTCTTTAGAAATATATAGGTATTTTTTTTTAATTTAAAATTAGCAATTATTGAAAATAAACAAAAGAAAACTTAAAGGAACGATGATAAAAATATTCGAACATTACTTAAAAAAAAAAATAATATCTAAATCTTTTCTGTGCCTGCTCAGGGTCCCAGAGTCTTTGAGCACTACAGCCACCATTTATTAAAGTAAAAAAAAAAAGGAACACTCAATCGGACAACAACAGAATGACGTAATTAAGCAACATAATGAACATTTAGGTTACAGGGCTATCGCCAGTTAAGTACCATTTAGCAGCTAAATTTTAGCTCGATCCTTTTGAAATGAAATATGTTCGATACCGCCAAAAAACTTCCTAGAACTGGCTCTCCACGGAAATCTTCACTAACTGATGGAAAAATGTTTAGAAAATCCAAAGTGAATTTACTTGTAATTGGAAAGATTATTTAAGAACAGTTGTCACCTTATTTAAGAATAGTTGTGACTAAAAACAACTAATGAACTTACAAGGCATATAACAGGGATTGAGGGTGCAGTACTGCAGTGAAGTCGATGTGGAGACGTTTTTCTTTCAATGATACAAACAAAGCCACTTTCACGTAATTGAATCAATCTTGAATAGAACAATTTTCGGAATACTTTTGATTTGGATATTAATTTGTTCTATATTTGTTGGAGCTTGACCATCTTTTACATAATTAAAATAACTCGCGTGCTTCAGTAGATTAGTCAGCTGATTTTTTATAAAAAAAATCCAATTGAAAATTTATGGCGAAGCTTAAAGGATGTCAGTAAATGATTTGGTGGTCATTTTTAGGAAAGAGCAGGTCAAAATTACAAAAAAAAAAAAAAAGTCTCAAATGAAAAACAGAGTTAAACATCCAAATATTAAAATTATGAAATCAGCCCCTTTTTATTTTAAAATACATTGTGTGTTTGAAAAATATTTTTCTCAGTAGTTAATTTAAATTTATTAATTTATATCAAAATATATCACACAAGAAATTTTTAGTGTAAGTATCCGAGGTTAAAAATTCAAATATTTTGCAAATACCCCCACGACTTCACAAGATTTTCTTTTTTTTTAATTAAATGAAATATTGAAAAATTAACATTGTTTGCTCTGCTTTTTCTTTTTCATAAAGCAAAATAAAAAAAAAATGTAACTTTTTACTTATCTTTAAAGTTCGTATTATCTTTTATTTCCGTATCAATAATTTTCTAATCTAGTTTTCATGACAATTTTTTATTTTATTAGTTCTCTGTCATTTTTAAAGCTTCTTTTAAAATGTAATTTTTATTTTCAAACTGGTTAAAAAAAAACAAAAAAAAAACGCTCACGTCCTAACTTTCAAATTCAATGGTTCTTTAAAAATTTGATCAAAAAATCGAATGAACTTAATTTTCATTGCTAAAGACGAGACAAATTAGTAAAATCTTGAATTTTTTTAATTTCTTAATTTTAAAGTTTCTCTACTATTTGAGAAATTGTGACGTGAACGATCATTTTTTTGACTAAGTTTTTTAGCTGTCATCTGCTGTATTCAAAATGTCGACAATAATTCAACGAATTTTTTTAATGTATTGTAATTGTAGTGTTCGTTCATTATTATTGGTGAAAAATGCCTTGAACGAATAAGAAATTAAACAGTACTATGATTAATTTAAATTATCATTAAATCTATTCGTCGTATTTCTATTTTAAGACTTAGTTAAAAAGAAGTAAAAACATCTACAAAAATATTTTCACAATATTGAATTGAAGGCAGCAATATGGATTTTAATTTTTCTTCATTACAAATAATCCACGTGGAATTGTTCAATCAAAACATACGAGTAGATTAAAAATTTACTTGAAATCTAGAATACACTTTGTTGTTCAAAATTTGATGAATTCTTTCTCATGGTATCGTAGAACTAAAAAATACAATTCATTCTTTCGTCAATGTCATTAAATTTTAAACGTTGAAAATTATAAGATCCTATTTATTTGGAAAGGGAAAGATAGTTTTATGTCCGTTTACATTTTTTTACCATTAAACTTGAAAAAAAAACCTACTTTCCAATAAAATGCTGATGAGTCACAATAAAATTTACTTTTAAAACTTTATAATAATTAAATTATTTTTCTTTAATTTGTGATATCGAGAGACCAATGCTGCCAAAAGTTTTTATGCATCTGGTAAATTTATTTTAAAGGAAACGTTATCAATGTTAAAACAAAACAAAAGATTCTATTTATTTCCATATAAAAAAAATCCTAAAATTATAAAATTGGATCCCTAAATGAACTTCAAGAATGAGACCCAAAATGACTGAGGTTTCAGTCGTATTAATTAATGAAAAATAAAAAAAAATGAGTTGAACCACATGATAAACACATTTCATTTAACTTTATTTTATTTATTTTTTAAAGCTATTTTTAATTTTTATTTTAAGTTAATTCCTTTCAATACAACTTAGACACATCATTTCTTTATTTTCATCATACTTAAAAATGCACCAAGCAAATTGATAGTACTTGAAACAATATAGCAGTAAGTAATAAAAAATCATACGTAAATTAAAAAAACTTATTATTCTGAACACTATGATCCTGTAAAATTTAAAACCACACAATTTTTAAATTCAAAAAACTAATTAAATTCATTTTAACGTTAATTTGAGTTGAATTAGGAGTTCGGATTTAAAATTTATTGGCTGATAATAAATGACTTGCACAACAAAAAGAAATAAAAAGTAGAGATAGAAGTTTGATAATTTGATTCATTCTTTTACGTAAACAACAAAGCAAAATATTTTTATTTTCTAATTATCTCGAGGACATGAAAGGAAGAAGTTAATTTTTCTTTCTTTCTAGTGAAACTCGAACCCATCAGTCGGGACATAAATTTTCATTTTAATAGATTTCCAGAAATATTGCTGCTTTTTTTTTTTTTTTTTTTTTTTTTTTTTAATGCGTAGAAAGATGTGAGAAAATTGTTAATGTAGAAAAAATAAAAAAAATTGAAAAATAGCAACAACTCCTCCGCTAAGTGTTACTGTTGTTATGTTAACATTTTCTTGAACCACTCCTCTGTCCTTAATGGTGAGAGATTGTGCCTACATACCTGGTTGTTGTTGTTGGGAGGAGGCGGGGGGCTCCTATGAGTGCCCCACCCAACTCACTATTAATTGGAAATTCATCTACACATCTAATTCGTAAGTACTTTAGAAATGTTATTGTTGGGGAAAGTCATTTGAGTTAGCTAAACTTACTTTATTGATTTAAAAAAAAAAAAAAGTTTCAAGCGGGTCGAGAAATATTCGGGTAGATTTTTTACCTTTTTAGTGTCAGAAACACTGACTCGCTGATGTTTACATTTTTTTAATGTACTTTGCATTTCCAGACTATCGAATCTTTTTTTTTTTTTGAAAAAATTATCTTCCAAAAATTTTCTAAAAAAAAAAATTTTCAATTTTTCGGCCATTTTAAGCGATCGACGCATTTGCAAGCAAAAGTTAATTCTTGGTTTTTAAAAACCTTGCAAAAATATAATGTACATCTGTGACATAGGATTTTTGGAAAATTAGCAAATTTAATGTTAAAATTAATCTGATTTACACAAGTATTATTTATAGTATGAAATTTAGAATAAAACTATTTCTTAAACAGTTAAACTTTCTGACCTTTCCACCGTGTGTGTTGACGGATGCAAGATAAGTTTATGACGATCACAAGTGACATAATTGCACACATTTTTGTTTGCTGTAAGGGGAAGAAACTCTAAAACGCATGACCTTTTAATTTTCACATAGAAATTACCATACAAACAAAATTCAAATACACAAAAAAAAATTTTAAATTTCAAGAATAGGAAGGCACGACAATTTGTATTAAACTTTTTAATTTTCAGTTAGTAAGTATGATTTTCGCTTAATAAGTTTTTAAACTAACCCCAACATATCTTTGAAGTATTTTA